>CAVLEF010000281.1:797500-1295272 GCA_963661955.1 Leptosia nina
ATTGTTTCAATTTGTAATCGATTTTTAATTTACTCCCTACTTATTGTAATTATAAAGTTTAGTTTGCTATATTCATGCCACGGCTTTCAAATACTATTTCATTATTGTAAATATACCAAGAGAAGTAAATACTGTCTATAGTTTACGCGAGTAGTACACATTTAAATTAAACATTCTAACGGTTTAAAACGCGATATATTAGTAAAACCTTCTGTCGTAGTTAAACTGTCTCCCCGTGACCACGGCTGCTGCAAAGCATCCGAAACGTCGGGCCGAAGTTAAAAATCATTTTCAAATAAGTTTAACTAATATATCGCGTTTTAAACCGTTGAAGTGTCAAGACAAGTATTTCATTTAACACAGCCGTGTAAACTGACGTTTTTTCTCGTTTAATATCAAGCGGTTTTGGGGATAAAGAAACGGTCGAATATATCTATAATAATACTTACAGCAGCAACAGCAACCCCGTAAGGAGACAACAACGACACCAGCAGCGAGTGCGAAGAACGCGAATGGTGAGCTGAAACGCAATATTGACTCGGACACAGATTCCGACAGCGAGGGTGCTAAACGGGCGAAGCAGCAAGTTGAGGGTGAGTCTTTGAATTTTTTAAATAAAAATGTGACATAGGCCAAAGTTTAAAATAAAAGAACCCGTATGCAATGTATTTTTTAAAATGATTGATTGTTACTCATTTATAATTCTATGAATATATCAGAAATAATATAAAAATTTATGATATCCACAAAGGGAGATTTGAGGGGGAGGTGAGGAGGTGGCAGACAGACTCGAGGCTTAGGTTTAACGATGTCTATGCCAAATGATATGCATTGTCTGTAGTTGTACGCGAATAGTACACATTTGAACAAAACACTTTTAACGGTATAAAACGCGAAATGTATTAGTAAACTTATTCACAAGTACAGACATAAACAGACATTTCGCGTTTTAAAATGTGTCTTCATAATTCTTGTTCTAAATTATGACGTCAACGATGGTTGTATGGAGGGCATTACAGGTCATATCAACGAGTTTTACAAAAACAGAATAATTTAAGTCATAATATATTTCGAAAATTCTACAAAAAAATAACGAACGAGACGCCCCGGCCAACTTAGCTAACATATTCTCAGAATACAATTTGTCCGTAATTTACTCAAGTGAAACACAATAAACGTTTTATTAATTTTGCTCTTTTAAACCCTTTTAACGGTTTAAAAAGCGAAATGTTATTTAATAAATAACTACCTTAGAAACATCGGGCCGTGGTTAAAATCAATTTTTAAGTAAGTATAGTTTTAATAGTATATAATACATTTCGCGTTTTAAATCGTTAAAAGTGTTCTATTTAAATGTTTTCCCTGAATGTGCATCAAAATTGTTTTACTGTTCAATATAGTGATCGGTGTAACGACAAAGAAGGCCATCGACGCGAACGCGGACGCCGCGGTGGAAGCGGAGATGATAGCTGCTCGCAAGCGGGTCGTGCTGCCGTTTGAGCAGCGCGTGACCGCCTTCCTGCAGCTGCTGCGCGAGTCTGACGTGTCCGCCTTCAGCCCCTGGGAGAAGGAGCTGCACAAAATCGTCTTCGATGACCGCTATCTGCTCCTCGAGTCCAAGGAGAGGCGTCAGGTGAGAAAGAAACGTATTTATCCCCGCCGATAGATGGCCAGGTGACATAAGGAATCGTATGGCTTATTATTTGGGCTGTTCCCACTATCGTAATATATGAAATCAGTGATAAGTATAGTCTTAAAAAATACTTTTGTAGTCTTGGAAACAAAAAAAAATGTTTAAAACGCAGAGTATATTGGTAAAGTTAGTAGACAACTAAAACACAACCACTTGCGTAAGCTACGGTATTTAATGATTGTATTAGCCTAAATTATATCCAGTCCGAATGTTCTCGTCTACAGTCACAAGTTATCTGTACACATTTTGAATAAATAGCTCTGCCGTCTGCATTTTTAAGGTTAATTGCGCTACAGTTAAACGAGTAGTTATGTCGTAAGGGGGCATGGGGCATATTTTATTCCTGTATATGTTTCACGGCTGCTGCAAAGCATCCGAAACGTCGGGCCGAAGTTAAAAATCATTTTCAAATAAGTTGAACTAATATATCGCGTTTTAAACCGTTAAAGTGTTTTATTTAAACCGTGTACTACTCGCGTAAACTATAGACAATATTTTATTTTTCACTATTTATAGTCAAGTTATTGATCCCACTTCTGTGACCAGTCCGATCAAATCAATTTCGCAACCCCGGTGCGACACTGTCACGTTTGCAAAAATGCAGTTTCTCAGAAGAAGCATTTTAAACTTTGACACCTCAAAGCAATGACGCTAGGAGGTATAGGCGAGATGAGTTGCTCATATTAAAACGTGAACTCCTAGCTTTAAATGTGCCTACTACAAAAGTAGCCTTATCGCACCAAGTAAAGGTATTAATTGTTTTGCAGGTGTTCAACAAGTACGTGCGCGACCGTGCCGAGGAGGAGCGCAAGGAGAAACGCAACAAGCTGCTGGCAAAGAAGAACGCCTTCAAGACCCTCATGGAGGAAGCCAAGCTCCATTCCAAGTGAGTGACCTCGTCGTGTATTTGTTCTCTGGTGTTGTCTTTTCCCACAATCACTTACAAAAATCTAAAACACGAAATGTATTAAACTTCCCCCCCCCCCCCGCGCCTACGAGGGGCGTGGTCATGGGGAAGGAGGAATGTGCCGTTGACCTATTTCGGATTACGATATTGGGATAATCCATTACATATGAGAGATTCATACAAATTATAAAACGCAGAATCATATTGCACCCGGTAGGAATTGAACCCCCTACCCGTGTATACACATTGCCAGCATTGGATCAACGCGACTTCGGCTTATTTTTTTATTATTATTACATTCTGTATATTGCCCTAAATATATAGATAAAAAAATGTCTGTAAAAGTCTTCTCCACATTGTGACTTTTTCTTCTGTATTGCGTTAATGGTTCCTTTATTAATTTGTTACTGTCAAATGCTCAAAGCTGACTGAAAATGGACGCTGTTGCTTGTCGCAAGTGTTTCAGCACAAGCTGTTATCCTTTTCCTAGCCTACTTTAATTTGTAATTGTATCTTTTTTTTAATAAATTTTTATTTTTATTTATTTACTTAATTTTCGACCAAAGGTCGTCGTTCACCGAGTTCTCGACGAAGTACTGCCGTGACGAGCGCTTCCGCGGCATCGAGAAGCTGCGCGAGCGCGAGACGTACTTCAACGAGCACATCGCGGAGCTGCGCAAGAAAGAGAAGGAGGAGAAGGAGAAGCGCAGGGAACAGGTGAGTGCGAGCGGGACGGACGGAGCGCGCACCTCCGCGGAGTACTCTTGTACGCATAGAGTAATGAACAAACCGGAAACCGTAGACTCCCCCTACGGAAGCCGATACAAATTGGAGTGGTGGGATAGACGAATATTAGTCCATGGGGGGGGGGGGGTCGCTAAACGGCTAGGGTAGGCTATGTTATAGACTATGTACTTATGAGTAAGGAAAAAAAACTATTAATATATAATTATTATACAAAGTACATAATTTGCTAATAATAAATAGAGATTATATAAAAAGGGCTGTCGTAAATTTTTTTAGCTTATAATCAATATATAAAAAAATTTGCAAAGCTGACAGTGCGCTTCTGGTTTGTTCAGTATTCTGTGCTTGTTGGTTAACGGCCGAATACTGAAACTTATGAGAAATAAGGAAGCAGTCTATGTTATGTCTCTTTCTTTCGAGTTGTAAATGATATTTGTGTGACGAAGACAAAAGATAGTACTTTGTGACAGTTAGATACTCTTGTCACATGTAACTTAATATAGCAGGAGTCTTCTATTACAATAATAAGCTTAGTGAAGCGTGTTTGGTCCTGGGTTCGAATCCCGGGGAAACGTAAATCTGTCGGGCCGGGGGCACAAGTCCTATCAACTGCTTGATTACAAATAAAATCGATATCAATTGGTCTGCCCCAAGCCCCAAAAACATCTTTAAGTTCCCACAGCTGGGACGCACGCTATACATGTAAAATCTTCAATGGTGACGTTACGGGATATCGAACCACGACCCATCACGATTCTGTATTCACGTATTCGGTTTAATAACTCAACATCGTTGAAAAATGTTCTTGCCTTAAAAGCTTAATTTTGTATTGCTTCACTAACTTCAAAGATTTTCATCAAAATTGGTTGAGCTGTTTCGATGCAAATTCTGCGTTACAAAAATTGTATGCTACTTTTATCGATTGTTTTTTATGTTTGATTTTTAGGAGTTCTTTGGATTACCTTTAGGTTCGAGTCCTATCCAATAAATACAACAACTTTTGAACTCCTCTTGGGTTCGATCCCCGTTCATCAATTGATGGCGGGTTCGATTCCTGCCTCGCGATAAATAATTTTTCGTTCGTTATCTAAAGTATTTGCTAAGCGATTGCTTTTATTTATTCACCAGTGTGGTTTTAATTGAAAATTTTAATAATTTCCTTGCAAGATTTAGCCATTTATGATATAGTTTTCGGAGACTACCTTATTGTTTAAATATTGTTATTTCATTTTAACGGTTTAAATCGCGATATATTAGTTGAACTTATTTGAAAGTTATTTTTAACTTCGTTCGGCCCGACGTTTCGGATGCTTTGCATCAGCCGTGGTCAAGTTTAACTGAAATATATCGCGTTTAAACCGTTAGTGTTTTATTTAAATGTGTGCTACTCGCGTAAACTAAAGACAGTATTTACCTTATTGCTTTTAAGTAATTTGAACTAAGTGCTAAAACTATATCATGGATGTATGTTGAAAGTTTTCCCACGAACGTAGTTTGGAAAAACGGATCGCACTCAAGCAATTTTATACAAAATATCATCTTGTCTCTGTCTTACACATGGTATTTCTCCAAACTACGCCATTTTGAATTTCACATGTAACGTCCAATTAATTTTAAGCGACTGTGTTTCATGATTGGGCCGTTAGTAAAATTCATTAAAATATACTCACTTCGTTACGGCGATCACGATAACACGGTCGTACTTAAGGCGAGATGATAGCGGTTCAACTGCCCCAGTTGCCCCAGCCGCCCCAGGCCCACCTGCGCCTAGATTGCATCATATTTGGAGATTCCTCTGTCAACCCACGATTCTTTTGTAGAGGGGGCGCGGCTGACTGCTGGCTGAGGAAGCGCGGCGCGCGCCGGCGGTGGCCATTTGAATTTTTCACGTGTACGTGCGCGAATAAGGGGGAGGGGGAGGGGTAGGGGTTGTGAAAAAAAAGGTAGAATGAAGAGGGTGGGAGCTAGAAAACATGGGTATTAGGGTTAATTTAGGGGTGAACGAGGGTCAGATAAAGTACCTTTTACTTTCATAGTTAATAGAACATGCGATAAAATTATGGGGGTGAAAATAAAAGAGGATTAAGTAATGCGGAACAGATTATTTTTAACTAATACATTTCGCGTTTCAAACCGTTTAGTGTTTTATTTTAATTTTTCCGCGTAAACTAAAACTGAATACTTCATATTTTGGATTTAAAAAAAAAACTTTTTTACCACCATTTTCAAAATTAACTTTCCCTCAAGTGGCCACCCCGGTTTGCACCAATCTTTATAAGGTTAGACATAATTTTAAGCTCTAAAACCCTAAAGTACAAGACACCGCGCCTAACGTGGTAAGTCAGTTATGTATAAAGATAATGTTGCCATGTGCAAAAATGTGGCGACGAGAGAAAAAATGTTGTCAGCATTGAAAAATGTAAATTGGTTTGCGAAAATGTTTGTAACAGAATAGAGTAACTCGCTAATTTAATTTTTTTTTTCAGGTCCAATGTGTTTTTTTTTTTTGTGGAAAAAAAAGTTTTTTTATTGAAATTACATGAACTACTGAACCGATATAATAAATGACGAATTTAACCGTAAAATATTAGTAGATTTTGATCGAGATATAAAAAAGCTTTTTTTAAGTAGAAAAATACAAAATTAATTATTTAAATAATTAAAGAGATTTAATGTTCGAAATTTAAAGAATGTAAATTAAAGAACAATAGACAAGTAATCTTTGAAGCGGTCTCGTGGACAGTAATCTCATATTTTGGGACCTGGGTTCGATCCCCATACAAATATTTTTCAACATTTTTGAAGGTAGAAAGAGATTTTTTTTGCGCATTAGGACACTGAAATAAGAATGACCGTCGTTATAGCTCAATGTAACGCCCAACCAATGCACACAGAAAATGAGAGGACTGGGTTCGAATCCCCGGAGTAGCCATAAATTATTTCGGTCGAGCAGGGCACAGAAGTCTTATTTGCCCGTAAATAAAAATCGAACGGGTACACAAAAATGTGTTCGCCCCATGCCCCATGGAGAAATGGCACGTAAATTTATCTAAACGATAAATCAAGATAGAACATGATTCCAAACATGTCTGTTTGTCAAAATATGAGATTTGAATGGAAAATTACACAATTATAAATGAAAATGTTCCACTAGGCCGCTTTAGGAGAATTTTCCAAACAGTTCAAAAGAAAACTCAAGTTAGGTAGTTTTAAGTTGTACGAAAGTAAAGGTCTAAGTTGCTAATAAAAAGTTCTATCCATACATTTTACTGCTTCTACGCGTCATTGGTTAAGTAAGGCCCTAGGTTCGATTCCCGGGGCAATATACCATCATAATCTGTGAATAGGCCACTAGAATGGGTCTGCTTCTTAGGTAGAGTAAATCAGAATGTCATAAATTGGCAATAATTTTGATGAATTAAATAAGGGTGACCACCACATTGAAATATATTTTTCTTTTAATATTATAGTAATAGAAATTCAATATCTATTTCGCTGATCATTTGCTGGTAAAAAAATTATCGCCCTACTACACAAATGCTTGATTTTTTTACTTAGGCAAAAATACCAGCATTTAAAAAGTTATTTTCAAATGTAATATAATATTGTTTTTTTAAGAGATTAGCAGCACTAGAAATGTTATGCCCAGAACGGACCTTTACCTTCGTCTTAATTAACCCCCCCTTTTTTTCAGGTTCTAACAATTTTTCTTCCACAGAACTCTAATATATTAAATCTTCTTTTCAGCTTCTAATCTTTTTCCCTTTCAGCTTTATATGTATAGTTTAACGGTTGTGATTGGTTTATCGGTGGAGGGGGACGCTATGCGATTTTTTGGACCTAACAACCCCCCCCCCACCCGTCACCCCTCTTTCCAAAAAGTGCTTTGTTGTATTTCAAATAAAAATTGTTGATAAATTGCTCTAATATAACAATAATTGCATTATATATCGATTTAAATACTGTCTAGTTTCCTCGACGAGTCTACATTTACATACCAACACAACACTTCAACGGTTTAAAACGCGAAATATATTCCTACTAATTCCTCCTAAACTTACAAATTATTTTAACTATCAACGTTACGGATGTTTTTCAACAGCCGTGGTCACGGGGAGTCTTAAAATTATTTGTAAATAGGTTACCAATATATTTCGCGTTTTAAACCGTAAAGTGTGCCATTTATTATAATTATTTATACATTTACGTACATGTAGTTTTTTTTTATGCCCGCTGTTTGGTTGTACTGTCTAAACTAGCAGAAAAAATATTATGGAATCATAGATACATTTATTTGTCACAATACCTTATTTAGTTCTATCCTAAACAGTCCCCTATTTCATTTAAATGGAACTCAATAAACCACCTCGACCTATAGACCAATCTCGACCCGCCACATATAAAAATGCCGGCCAATACATTCGCATAATCGCCCCCTCCCCCATCTCATTATAGGCGAAACAAGACTTCATTCAACTCCTCAAGGACAAAAACGCCGACAGACACTCGCGTTGGGTCGAAGTCAAAAAGAAGATAGACTTGGACGTTCGCTATAAAGCCGTGGAAAGTAGTTCGCTGAGGGAGGACTACTTCAGGGAGTTTTGCAAGGCGCTGAAAGACGAGAGGAAGAAGGAGAAAGATGGAAAGGAGAAGGGTGAGAATATATTCTTCTGAAACTTAGTTTGGGAATCTGTCTATTACATGGGTGTTTAAATAAAACACTTTCATCGGTTTATAACCCGAAATGTATAAGATAACTTACTTACCATTTTTTTACCTACGGCTCCTCCCCCCGCCGTGAAGGAAGGGCTGCTGCGAAGCATTCGAAACGTCGGGCCGTAGTGCAAATATATAATAAGTTAAACGAACACATTTTCCGCATTAAACCGTTAAATATGTTTCATTTAAATGTGTACTACTCGCGTAAACTGTAGCACATTTAAATAAAACACTTTAACGGTTTAAAACGCGATATATTAGTTAAACTTATTTGAAAACGATTTTTAACTTCACGTGGTCACGGGGAGGCTAAAGATGGAGGATGTCTCTGACTTCATAGTAAAATTTGCTACGCTAGCGCCATCTGTTCCATCGAAGTTGGTATTTGGCGAAACTGACCGGGTCCTTACCGGTTTGCCGGTATGCTGTTTAAAAATCATTTTCAAATAAGTTTAACTAATTTATCGCGTTTTAAACCGTTAAAGTGTTTTATTTAAATAATACATACATCGTTCTCAGTCGAACAATCAAGGTACAGTTACAACCGTCAAGGTACAGTTGTAGTTGTTCGATTTTAGCTTTTTGGTTGTACGATGTCGTTGACGGTTCACAACTAAAAATGGCGCCTCCGTGTATAATGACGGTTGAATTACTGTCATTGGCAATGAGAAGCAAATTAAGAAGAAGCCTTCCTATGCTTATAACTGTAAATACTTCTCTAATACCTAAATATAAGTTTTTCTCAATATCTTCAAATTAAGTTTTGTTTCTAGAACGTGATCGAAGCAGCAGAAAGGACAAGAAAGAGAAGGACCGCGACAAGGACAAAGAGAAAGAGTCGAAGAAAGAGAAGAAGAAGGACAAGAGCGAGGTAAGTGGTGCAAGAGTATGGAGTAACTCGGACGATGTAGTTTTTTTTTTTGTTAGTCCCGTTTCATTTATATATGGGATCATCTGCTGATTGAAAAATTGCGTAATAGTATTTAAATAAAACCTTTATAACGGTTTTTAAAACGGGAAATATTTCAGTTAAAGTATGGTCACTTTAACTGCGACCCGTCGGATGCTTTACGTCTCATGGGCGTTTAAAACCGTTAAATGTGTTTTTTGATATTGATGAGGTGTACTCTATGAGTAAATAATATATAATACTTGTATGTATAACAAACATATGTATTACGATACTAAACTTAGTGTAAGATGTATCTTGTAAATAAAGAAACGTCTTGTAATACCATTTGGTTTAAATTAACCTTCTTATGTGGAAGAAGAATTATTATAATTTTATTAAACTTGGTGTTCTCCAACCGTTTGGTTGACAAAGCAAATCTGCCCCGGACACTTGTGCGAAGTTTTTCGCGTCGCGAAGTTGCGCGCGCGCGTGTGTGAGAGCAGAATCCGACTGTCATAATCTGCGGGGGGTCGCCCCCCCCACTCTAACGGTAGCGGACGGCGAGTAGTAGTGATTTTGTGTTTGCAGACGGACGGCCAAACGGAGTGACGGTGAGATGTACGGTATGGGGCGGCTACACGGCTGTGTACGAATTTAGTGATCGTGGGGGCTAGGTGGCGCCACTTTAGTGTTTCAAACAATACATTTTTTATTTCCATATAAATCTAAAAAAGATAAAACGTTTTGTTTAGGAACCGTGTAGCGTCTGTTCCGCGGCCATATTGTCTGTATATCAGGTGGGCGAGGCTTAATTTTGGAAGCTTCCAAGGTGGAAAATTGAGTTCCATCTTTTGTGGCCTGAGAAGAGTTATAGTCACGTTTAAACCAATTTTATTTTGATATTTAAAAGTAGTGACGCCATCGCTAAACCCACATCACGATAAATTACCGGATTCGTACGAAGCAACGAGTAGCCGTATTTAACAGCGAACCCTCCATCGGACACGACACCCGCAGACTATGACAGGCGTCAGAGCGCGGTCACATCTCCACGTAGGACTAAAACGAAACTAGAGGGCGCTTTAATAAAAACACTTTTAAGTAGTCTCAAAAACATACGACATGAATAAAACGTGCGGAGTCTTATCATAGGCGAAGATGTGGCCGGTCTTTTACGCTCTGAATTCATGTATTACCGTCCTAATCTGTATTATGAACTAACTAACATAATAAGATGCTAAACGCACCAGAAGTCAAAGGTTAGGCATGCGATAAGGTATCTCTTGCACAGAATACGACTCGAAACGCCAGGTGTCCGATGCAGGTTCGCTTACCCCATCTGCTCTGCTCTCACCCGCTCCGTTTGCCCCACAGAAATCAGACCCTCCGACGGAAGACGAAAAGAAACAGCCCACCCCACCGCCGGACCAGTGGGCGGAGATCCTAGGGATCCCCGGGGAGGAGGACTCCAAATCCGACCCCTCCTCCAAATCGTACAAACCGTCTGAGAACAGCGAGACCTCATCCGAGAACCAGGTGTCGCCCAAAGTGTTGCGGTCCTCGAAAAAAGGCACCCCCACCTCAGAGAAGTCCCCCCTTAAAATCGCCGATAGCCCAGCACCCCAAGAAGCGGAAACAAGACTTCAAATCGCCGGAAACTGAGAAGAAAAAGAAGGAGAAGACGGAGAAGCGGAAGAGGAAATCGGAGAAAGAATAGTGTTTACTCAACGTGTTTAAACGCTCGCTTCTAGACAGGCGGTAGGCGTTTAGCGCTTTGACGTTTAGTTTAGTGATTGTGCTCAAAAACATTGACATTGAAGAGTTGTGTCCCTTTTTCACAGTACGCGAGGTTATACAAACAGTGATTATAGACATATATTGCATTAAACTAAGATTTGATACGACACAAAGACAAACTACATTGACACGACTTCCGATCATCACTAAGTAGAATGTGCTAATGCGTGTGCGCAGACTATAACGACAGGCGGACAAGAATATTGAATCTACCGCCATCTCGTTTTCTTCGACGAAATCAAGAACTTCAACTCGAAATGTTGAGTCAGAAACTCGATACCTGGTTTTAAAAGAAGTAAATAACTAATATAAGCCAGAATTTACCAGCCATTACAAGTATTAGAACTAAATATCCATGAATTTCAACACACTTGTCAATTACATTCGTGGTTGACTTGAGTTGTGAAAGAGATATGTGGGTAGTTTAACGATCCAACACAATTGTCTAGATCAAGGTTGAGAAACGACTCGCCCGAATGCCAATTTTGCGCGGCCCGCTTATAAGTTTTTAATTTCAAAAAAATGTTGCTCACCCCGGGTCTAGATTTATTTGGGTTTAAAACTAATCGCAAAACAAATGGTCTATTAAGCAACAACAATGGAAAATATCTGTAAATAGTTTTGATATAAAGTCAAACTTTTTTATTTTGTATAATAAAACTGTATAATATCTTTATTTACTAGTAGTATAGGTAGACTTTTAAGTAACTATGCAGTCGTCGCCTAGATGTACTAGCGATAATTCAAGTTTATTTTTTCGTAAAGCGAGGGTAGACTTATATTTTGCTAACTTTTTATGCATTTTATGACTTGAGTTCGTTTTCTTATGATAAATTAGGACAAACGCGCTCGGGGGGTTTCGCTTGATGGTAGGTAAAATATTCCACATATATAACATCTAAACCAGTTGCGCTTTTGGCCTATTTCGGCATTAAAACCGAAACGCAAACAATCACGGTTTTTATGGAAATCCGGATATCAACTGCGTGGTAGGAATATCGAAATTCCAACTGCATCACAAACCGCTTTCCACGTAGATTTCTAAATGTCGAAAGCTAAAATGGGACGACTGTGCATCTTATATAGATGTTATATAGCTGAATTATATCACCTTTCATCGAGTAAACCAAATGCTTGCCTGTCCTCGTCTGTCATTAAAAGAAAGAAAAAAAGACGCATGAGTTTGTCTCATTTTATTAACATTTAGCGTTACTGCATATAGGCGACAACATCAAGAAAATAAGATTAAGACCTAAACTCCTTGATTGTGAAGGTTATATAGATCTATCCTTTTCTCTCTCTTGCAATCAGTATGTGTGCGAGAGGGACGTCTATGTAACTTTCATAATAAGGACGACACATGCAAGGCGTAAATTTGAAGACGAGACAAACTAAGACATCCGCCTTTGATATATTATTTTACGGAGTTAATTAGAAATATATTTTTAGTGTTTTTTTTTTTATGAGAATTGTTTTTTTTTTCTAAAAATTCTAGACATTGCACGTTTTGAATGGATGCTATCGTCTTAATTCTAAAACTGTATGAGGCTTTTGTGTTGTAGCCAAATTTTCCACCTGATCCGTCGTAATCTAGAATGTTTCTTCACGTTTCGCCATCACTAACCGATTTCATCATCAGACGATGAGCGTTATCCACTAATCGAAGACTGATGACTGATGCCACCCACTCGTAATAGCGATACGTCGTAATATTCTCAATTACGACGGTCGAACATGTCGAAAAGTGAAATAGAGTTTAAACGCACTCTCGTTTGTTTAATTTTGGAGCATTTCGTACAGCCACTTTGGTTTTCAGTTCGTTAATTCTTTTGAAGTTTGTTTAAGCACAATATTATAAATTAACATGCGTTTTTATATATCTATTTAGAATAATTGTATCATATAACTAGTTACTAAGTGTGTTATTGTCAGGAAACAGACAGAAAGTCATATATGTATATATTTATTTATAATCGGTCTAAACGTCTATAGGGTGTTTGGTTACACGCGATTTTATGAGCTGTATACAGTATTATATTTAAATGGAGCATGCCGTACCTGTTTACGAAATATAAAAATGGTCATATTACCGATAGTATTCACCTTTTTAAAAACATCCATTATTAAAAGTCTTATTTTTTCAAACACCCTGTACTTTTACGAAACGCCAAAAATATATTAAAAAGAACATCAATGTTTTCTTATATTTTAGAATTAGTTGTATTTTTTTTAGTACAGTTTTCAATTGAAATAAATTAAAAAAATTTTTATATCCGTTTGAACTTGTATAGACCGCGGTCTTATATTTTGTTTTGTTTTTTTTTTATTTAAACACAATTTTTTTTCTATCCGAAAATTGTGAACACATCTTTATTAATATATTGCATTTGATGCTGAACTTTAGTTTTCTCACATTTGTAAACAAAACAATGTATTTAACCAAGTTATTTACACATTTGAATATTTTTCTTGTATACTTTTCGCACGTACGGGGGGCAATTTTAAAAATAATGCCTTATCTCCGAAGTGATAAGTGACGTACAGCCTAAAACTCGAATTATAAAAATATTGACGACTTTTCATACCCCTAAAGTGAGAGGGGTAGCCCCCCTTTTTTTCTTTTGTAGTAACCATGAGATTTCAGCAATGATGCTGTCTTTACTGTCTAAAAAATTTAATCAACTACTTGTTAAATACTACTTTAACGGTTTAAAACGCGACATATATATTTGTTAAACTTACTTGGAAATTATTTTAACTACGGCCCGACGCTTTGCAGCAGTCGTGGTCACGGTGAGTGTCACCCGAGAGTATCCGAAATGTCGGCTTGTGGATAAAATAATTTTCAAATAAGTTTAACTAATATATACATTGCGTTTTAAACCGTTAAAGTGTTCTAGTTTTATGTGTACTACTCGCGAATACTGACACAAAATTTTGACATTTGACGCGTCTCAGATCATGGGCAACCTTTTTAACGGATAAATACTGCGCGTTTATTTGAAAATGCGTCTTTTGAATGACAAGGATTTTGAAGTTATCCTGGAACAATGGACACGGGGTTTTGAGTGTACCGAGAATTGCCCCCCGTGCCGGAGACAATTTTTTTTCTTACGACTGTAACCATACAACACATATACATAAGTCTTATATTTGTATTGTCTGTGAATAAATCGTATGGTTGTCTTTGGTTTTTCGTTCTTTTCTGCTTTTCCCTTTGTACATTTTTAACGGTAAGGCGTTAATTTTATCTTTTCGAACTTCGCTATGCGTTTAGAAATGTTACAAATCCTACTCGGCATTATTTAAAACGACTTAAAACATTTTGAATATTAATACAACACTTTTAACGGTATAAAACGCGAAATGTATTAATTAACTTAATTGCATTTTATTTTAACTACGGCCCGAAGGTCTTTCTTAAAAGTTAACTTTTAAACCCGTTAAACAAGTGTTTTATTTAAATGTGTACTACTCGCGTATACACCAGTTCAAAATTTGATCATTTTGATCTAAACATGTTGCATATGAAATACTGTCTATAGTTTACACGAGTAGTACACATTTAAATAAAACACTTTAACGGTTTAAAACGCGATATATTAGTCTCCCCGTGACCACGACTGCTGTAAAGCAACTAAAACGTCGGGCCGAAGTTAAAAATCATTTTCAAATAAGTTTAACTAATATCTCGCGTTTTAAACCGTTAAAGTGTTTTATTTAAATAAGTTGCATGTATGAATCTTTATTACTTTTCATCACTTCTGCCATCCAAAATGTATGCTACATTTGTGATTATACAAATGTTGAACGATATCCGAATCGAGTAAATTTCGCACGGCACGAAGTCCGATGTACTACTTGCGTATAAATTTAATCGATCTGGGACACTTGGATGAGTCGCGGTTGTGGGGTAAAGTGGCATTCTACAATTCACAACGTATGAATTGGTGTTTCAAAAGCAGCCAGAAACCAGTGCGGAAGAACCAAAGACAGAGCCGGAGGCAGTGGAGGGGGAAGCAGCAAACGAGGAGGAGGAGGCTGCCAAGGAGAGGGAGAGGGAGGCGCGCGCGCAGGCCTCCATCAAGGAGAGGGAGAAGCAAGTGCAAAAGGCGCTCGCGACTAGTCTTCGGGATAGAGATAAGGAGAGGGAATACCACAAACGAGACGAAGCTATGCAGGTGACTTATAATTGCTTTTGCTAGGGGGCTTTTTTTGACGGGCTCCTTGTTGTTATGGTAGTGATGTATTGCTAATGGTCAACGGGTCGTGGGTTCGTCCCCACCGGGTCGAATGTTTGAACATGTAGGACTTAGAAATATCGAAATTCCGTGCGGAATGAAAGTGGGAGTTAGAGTAGGAGTGATGTGAGGTGAGAGTGTTGCGGTAAAGTAGCAAACATAGATTGGCTGCCTTAAATGCGCCCTTACATAAATTAACAAACAGCCATAAATAATTAATAATTCTACCCCAAGTCACAAATCCACGCGGACGTATTCGCGGGCACAGCTAGTTAGGCTTTTAAAAACATTACGCTGTTAGTAATAGAAGCAAAGACGCAGTGGGAAATGTGGAACGAACGGGGAAAATTAACATCTTTGAGAGTTTCTATGATATTATTATTCCCCCTTAAACGATCTAAAAATATGTCCGAGACTATACTATAGATATGTCTTTTAAGCTTAAACTGTAAAAACGACGAGGCGCAGACGATGTCGAATCATAGGTTCCCGCCATTTTGTAATAGTAGCTTTTACAAAATGGCGGGAATGTGAGTGGGACTGGTCTTTTATATCGACAGCACTTCAACGCACTCCTGGCTGACCTCGTTCGCAACGCGGACCTGACGTGGCGAGAGGCCAAGAAGCAGCTGAAGAAGGACCACAGATACAGCCTAGCCGACGACCTCTCCAAGGAGGATAAGGTTTGTCTCTTTTATATATGTTTGTACCACTTGAACCTTCGAATCTACTTCACGAGGCGATTTTGCTTTGCGAAAATGGGTCATGACTCGCCCCCTGGAGCTGGCTCCAGGACTTAGCTTACAAATGATTATTACAGTACGTTTACCTGTGTACATTAATAAAATACCTACTTTTCTTGTATGTTTTCTCAACAAAACGAAATTAAAGGTCTCCCCGTGACCAGGGCTGCTGCAAAGCATCCGAAACGTCGGGCCGAAGTTAAAATAATTTTCATATAAGTTTAACTAATATATCGCGTTTTAAATTGTTAAAGTGTTTTATTTAAATGTGTACTACTCGCGTAAACTATAGACAGTATTACATTTCCTTTTTTCAAAATGGAACCAATAGGTCCCGTCGTTAGCTCATTCAAACAAACTCTTCGGCGTTATAATATTATAGATCTTTCTTTTTGTTTGACAGGAACGCCTATTCAACCAGCACACGAGTACGCTATCTTTGAAACGGCGCGACAAACTGCGTACGCTACTAGAGGAACTGAACGTCACGTGTACAGCGCACTGGCGAGACGTCCGCAAGCTCATCGCCCAACAGCCGACGGCACCTACCTACCGGAGTGCTGCACAGGTGAGATTTTTTGATTATTAAAATAGTTATAATTTATGCTAAGTTTTAAATTTATATACTTAGCGGTATAAAACATGGCGTCTCTCCCACCTTTTGAATATTCACATGATGTAGGATTTTTAGACGATATCATGATGGTAAGAAGATAATTTTAAACAAAAAATAAATAAAATATAGACAACCCAACTTTAAAGACAATAAACATTCTATATACTACCTATAAGTTTTATAGTAATTAAGTTTAAATTACAATTAACCCGCGACCACAATTCGAGTAATTAATGTTGTGCGTTTTAAACGGTTATAACTATCTTATTTGAATTACTTCAAATTGCAGATGGAGCGCGAATTCCGCGACTTCCAGCGCGACAAGCAGATAGCAGCGAAGACCGCGCTGCGGCAGCTGCTGCAGGAGACAAGGGCGATAACACACCGGAGCCTCGCTGCCACCAAGGAGAACCAGGCGGCCATGACTCAGATACATGATTCTCTCAAGATCGACGCCAGGTGAGAGACAAGAATTTGAACCTCCAATGTAGAAAATAGCGCGTCAATTACTGTTATCAGTATTTTGCAAAAACAAATTTGGATACGCAATATAACAGTCACATATGCTAAAAATAATAATTAATTTAAATAAAAAATAACTGTTTAAAACTCCTTTCATGTAACACAAAACGCTCCCGATTGGTCGGGCTTGTGACGTCACTTGCTTAAGTCACCGTGATTCCTAGTGTCAACACTGTTCTATTGTCTAAATTAATCTATACTAATATATAAAGCGGAAGAGTTTGTTTGTTTCATAGTTTCTGTTATATATGCATAATTTAAAATAAGTAACAGTTGTGTGTCTGTCCTATGTATATCATACATAGTATGCTTTTCCACCTTTTGAGTGGATGGTATGTGCAATTGAAAACTCGGCACAGAAAGCTTCTTGCTTACTTGAATTTATGACTTGAAGTCTTATTATTGAAGCCAAAATTACCTTTGATATCTCGCTTTACAGATATTCAGCCCTGGAACACATCCCCGACGAGCGGGACCAAATAATAATGAGCTATTTAGAAGAATTAGAGAAGAAGGGCCCCCCACCACCTCCCACGGCGACGGAGCCCACGCGACGGGCCAAACCATGACCTGGTAAGTTTGTGTTATAGATTGGTCTCTTGGTGTAAGGCAGGGGTGGGGTGAGCAGCCTTTTTTGTTTGACGGGGTAGGGTTACATTTTAGGTTTTAGAATTTACATTCAAACATTTAACAGCTTCAAACCAAAATAAAAAAAACGACCGTTTAAAACTACTAACTTTCAAGCAATTTGAAACGACGATTCCTTTGAAGTAGCCGCAGTCACGTGCAAAGCATCAAAGATTTAATTAAAGAGGGGGGGGGGGGCAGGAGGGTTAACGTACAAAAAGTAACTTTTTTTGCGTTCTAAAAAAAAGGCAATTGATATGACTAAAACAGGCTGCAATATCAAATGTATGAACTCAATCCAATGGTAAAGAACCCTTTGTGTGCCGACTCACTCTTGACCAGCAGTTGTAGTCTGTTAAAGAAAATCGTGACATAATTACCATACATTACATTTATATTGTTTTTAATTCAAAAATATTTTAATTTCAGGCGCTGCCAGTGCTAAAGTTTGATGATGTGAATAGATGTCGCTAGTAAATATATGAATTTTGACGAATGTAATGAGTAAATGAATTTGTGGTTTTACCCCCCCTTTTTCATTTGCATGCACGACAACCCCCCTTTTATGACAGAGGACGGACAAGCTTGGAGGTCGCTTCAGAAGTAAAATACCCCAAGCCATGTTACATTACACGATGCGCTATCGACCTATTTTCATATTGGATATTTAGAAATCCACTGACAAGGGAAACAACTATTTTAAAATCAGTCGTCCAAAAGGATATTGGTTCTTAAAAATATATTGACTACGATGGGGATCGAACCCTTTTGACTATATTACTCCATATGTTGATTAAAGAGCCCGTCAAACAAAACTATTAATACATGGAAGTTCTTGGGTTTGCATCCCGGGAATAAAATTTGTTTCAGTCGGGTAGGGCATAGAAGTCTGATCAATTATTTATTTTTTATATATATAATATTACTTTTTGTTTAAATAGAAGTCTGTTCCTGCGTAATACAAAACAACGATTTAAAACACGAAATATATCTGTTAAATTTGGCGTTTGAGATACAAATTTTCACCAAGTGTTTTGCGAACACAGCGCAATGCGGGTAGAATTATAAAAATAATGTTGATTTGTAAAGTGTTTGAACTTGTATCTTGTTTGAGAAATAAATGTATTTAAACCTTGAATTTGATAACAGATCACTTCGCGTTTTAAACCGTTTGTTTTATTTTAATGTGTACTACGCACTTAAATTACAGACCGTATTAAGGCAAATCCAATAAATAAATAAACTTTATTATAATAATGAACAGATAAGCTAAAAGTCTAAATCATCGGCCGTCATCTTGATGCGTCGCGTCGGTACCTCCCAGATGCGCAGGCGCCCCTCCGCGTCACCAGCCGCGATTCGGCACGATCTGCTCCATTGTACATATATGAAATAAAATAATTAACGGTTATAAGAGTGAAATTTATCACAATACGTATACTGTTCGCGTTTTAAACCATTTAAAATTATTAAAACGTAGGTCAAGAAACGAATATATAATTGCATTTCAAACCGTTTAAAAGTAATGTTATGTTCATTAAACCTTTTAAAAAATAATTAAAGAAATTAATTTATTGTCGGGTTTAAACGCTGCTAAAAGGTCATTTAAAAAAGCAATTACTGTTCCCGTTCAGAAGCTACATAAACTAATACTGTTCGCGTTTGAAACCGTCTAAAAGTTACTAAAACGTAAGTAAATAAACCATTACTTTTCGTGTTTGAAACTTCAGTAAAGCGTAAGTAAATAATATAACCGTCAAAGCCTTACCCAACATGGCTGACAGACACAGAAGTGACGCACACGTTCCCACTAAACCCTTCGACGGGCACCTCTTTACCCGAAGACACGTTGTAGAGTTTGATGAGGTCTTCCTGCGTCAGACCCATGACCACACACGGCATCGTGGGCAACCAGGTGAGGCAGGATACGGGGTGGTCAAGAAACATCACCTGGGTAAAGTTTGTTAACTACCTAGGCAGATTATCACAGGATTGCTTGTATGAGCCAGAGATTTGCATTGCAGGGGTGAGCAACCTTTTTGATAGAAATGCGTCAAAATTCTAAATGTGTGTGTGTGTTTGAAATATTTAAAGTCAAAGTGAAAAATCCATTTATTCCCGTGCGCAGTAAAAAAGTAAAGACTCTAATTTACTTGGTACAGTAGTGTTAGCAGCGAACGTCGCACACCAAGTAAAAAATTAAAGAGTCTAAATTTATATTTTGTACAGATCGCGCACGCATTGATTGGAAAAGGTGGCTGTCTCGAGAAGCAAGCGGAGCGTCTTTTGGTCCGAGGACAAACGACTTGAAACCAATCGACGCTAGCGCACACGAAGTTCATTCGCCCGGCGCCCGCTTCCGTCCCTTCGATACCTTATTTTTGACTTCTGCGCAGGATTCGTTCAGCGCTAAAGATCCACTGCCACGTACTTATACACCGATTTAAATTATTTAGTACCAGTTATACTCAATGCATAAAAATATTCTCTTCTACTAGGGTCTTCCCCCCCCCCCCAAAAAAAAAAATTGGGCTCAAACGGACAAACACCTTATTACAATAGTTCAGCCTCTTACCCTAATAGGTCCACTCTGCAACACATCGTGCACTCGCACCTCCGAATCCATGGAGACGGATACAAAAATATTGCACTTTTGCATACTGAAGGCGACGTCCAGCACGCACGTCCTGTGTCCGTCCAAAACTTCGTAAACGGGATCGCTGCTCTCCGAGCTGATCTTGCAGAGGTACAGCCTCCCGCACTTGGAGCCGACCACGAAAATGTCGTCTGGCAACCGGTCGTTGCTCGACCGTAAAGGATAGGATTTTATATAGTCGAAACAGGTGATGTCCGGTGTTGTTTTGCGGGTAGAATTGATCTGGTACTTCACGATGCTTTCAAACACTTTGAGATTGGAGTTCACTTGCCAAACGTTTATAGAACCGTCGCTGCCAGACGAAGTAAGGACCTGCGTTTTACACTTAAACTGATTAAAAAATACTGTCCATAGTTTACGCGAGTAGTACACATTTAAATAAAACACTTTAACGGTTTAAAACGCGATATATTAGTTAAACTTATTTCAAAATGATTTTAAACTTCGGCCCGACGTTTAGTCTCCCCGTGACCACGGCTGCTGCAAAGCATCCGAAACGTCGGGCCGAAGTTAAAAAATTTTCAAATAAGTGTAATAATATATCGCGTTTTAAACCGTTAAAGTGTTTTATTTAAATGATAAAAAAAAGTTTTTTATTTATTTATTTAATACAGAAGAGGACCTTGGACTCCAATTCATTTGTTCACCGGTGGTTCGTGATCCGGGCGAAATTTCCAGACAAACCAAATGTTTCGGAAAAATTATAATATTACGGATAATATCCAGGGTACTTCACCTGATCCGCGGCACCACGTCGTTTCCCGTTGTTGTGGATCTGCATTATCAGGTACCGATTAGCCAGTGGCGCATCCGCCCACTGGAGGGCGGAGACCCTCCGGGAGTTGTGGCAGTCACAAGGAGATGTTAGCTGAGTACCTTTCAAACAAAACACTTCATTTGCGACGTAACTGAAAACTCTTGCGGGTTGTGTAATGGTAGCAGTTAACGGGTTGTGGCTTCCCCACCGGGTCCAAATTTTTCTAAACAATTTACTAAAATGGGAGGTAGGAATGTCGAAATTCCGTCCGCGCCGAATGAAAAAGCCATCAAGTTGAGTCGCGTTTCGGGCCAGTCTGTGGATTTCCGAATATCCATTCACGAGTTTCACACGATGAAGGAAATACCCCAGAAACGCTATGTATATTTCAATAACATAAATAATAAATCCATGTAACAAAAGATCAGTGATTTCGGAGATTAGCAGAGACAAACGGACAGATATTATTAAATTATTTTAATTATTAAGTCGAACTTTAAAAACATACTTAGTATTGTATAAACTTATTATAGCTGTAGTTATTATTATTATCATGTATTATTGTAAATTTCCATTTTCAAGGTTGCCTGGAAGAAATCGCTTTTTAGCGATAAGGCCGCCTTTTCTCGCTACTTTTTGTTAATTTTTTAATTAAGTTTCTTTTGTAACATTGTGGTGAAATTATATATAATGTATATATTTTTTGTTTGTTTTGTTTGTTTAGATAAGAATATCTTCTTAATTGAAAAAAAATATTCTCTAATCTGTCACTAATTCTTTTTAATTTTTCTATTTGTTTTATCTAATAGCACATCTGTCGTTGTGTTTGTGCGAAAACTCCACGAAAACGGCTAAACCTATTTTAACAAAATTTTGTTTATACGTTTGTTAGACCTGAGAAGAATAAATGAGTTATTTATTTACATTTAATCATCTCTTTATTTAATCTCTTTTGCACACTTAAAATAAGTTAGTTACTTGTTTCTTCAAATATTACCTAGGATTATTTTATATGGCGGATCAGGTATTTTAGATGATTAGTACATTTAAAAATACCTTCTTCTAAATTCCCATTCATCAGATTACAAAGCACCACCTCTCCAGACGTAGTCCCATACGCCAAAAGGGCGGCAACAGATGGGTGATATTTCAGCACAGTCACGCAGTTCTTCTCAGTGATGTCCAGGCTGTGGGCAAACTTGTCCCCACCACTTCTTTTCAGAGTGTACACCTTGATCAACCCGGAATTTTGGCACCAGGTGTCATGCTGTAATTGCCCGATGGACACAGCTAGCGAGTTACCAGCACTACTCCACGTCACACCTAAAACCGAAGACTGGTGGTCTCCAGAACCAATACCATCTTGAACCTTCAGTTCTTGAAATAGTTTAGCGTTCAGTACATCCTCTTCTTCGGAGTCTGACGAGTTATAGCGATATTCCAGGTCCTTCTGGTCTAGCTGTTCCATCATACCTGGAACCACCTTCCGCAGGAACTCGTTGAGACCAGGTGGCGTGGTGTGTGTGCTTTTTCTGTCGAAATCCTTAGAGGAAGCTGTGCATCCGATATCTGTGGTGCTATTCGTTTGGCAGCCAACACCGGAATTGGTGTAGTTCGTCTGGGTGCCACAAGTGGTTTCCGGTTTCTTTTTGGACTCGATGCTTTCGAAACCAACGGCTTCGCTATCGTAACCGCTAAACGTAGACATCACAGAATATTTCTACAAGTAGGATCGCTTCAAAGCGCGTTTGTTTTATTCTTGTTTATTTGGTTTCTCGTTGCTATGGCAACGATAAAAATTTAGTTTTTCATAGATAGGACTATCTTAATTTGAATGGTGACGGGCGATGTCACTGGGGAAATACTTGGGTGAGGTCTTCGGAAAACTTCCATCTGTGTAGGACGGTGGGGGGGGGTATTTTAATTTAAACCTGTCTATAAATCAAATATATCACAAGGTCCCTTCAAGATGTACCAGACTTACCACATCGGGCCTAGGTAGCAATGATAATAATGTATATCGCCTTTTAAATCGTTAAGGTGTTTTATTCAATTGTGTACTCGCGTAAACTACCGACAGTATTTGTAATTTAGTAGAAATATTTTTTTGTACACTTAGTAATTAGAACAAAGGAGTACCAGAAAATCCTAAATCATCTTTTATCGTAATCATAACGTACTCTCTTTGGAAGACCCAAGTAGTTAAATGTTTAAATCCCTTACCCCAACATGGAGGGACTTCATGTTTGTCTCTTTCATTGATCTAAAAATAGCAAGAATTTAATCTAGTCTTGTTTACTTTAAACTGAACAATAATTTTTTAAAGTCCTTCGTTTCGGATTCTTGTAGCAGCCGTGGTCACGGTGGGAAGGAACCGTAGTAGTCCTTATAAATGTGAAAGTAACTCTGTCTGTCTGTTATTCTTTCACGCCAAAACTACTGAACGGATTTGAAAATTCTACCCCAAATCACTATTTCACGCGAACGAACTCGAAGGCACAGCTAGTTAACAATAAAATAAATATAACTGTTAAGGTTGAAATTACCTTCCTAGGTTTGAAGCTCAATTTATTAGAAGAACACGGAAAGCTGTGGTTACCGGTTCAAGTCCTGTCCGAGTCGTTTTTTTTTTTTTCAATTTATACTAGATTTTTAATTTATATAGTGTCACGGTGTGTGAAATGTGAACATGTGCAAAATAAACTTTTGAATAGTTCATGTTTTAAACCGTTAAACTCCCTGTTCTTTATTATTCATAGAGATATTGCTGAGGGCACAAGAGGCACAAACAAAACATTGTTTTCCAACGAATCGTATATTTTAGTAACATAATTACAAATACAAATAATACTTATATGGCGTGAGAAACGATATCAGGTTCACCGCACACAAGGCAGTATTCGAGTTCATTCAAATAGCAAATAAGAATTTACACGCACCCCTCGAGCGTAAGACGTAATTTTTTCTCGATTATTTTCGATTTTTAAATTAAATAGTGCCATCATGTGCAATAACACGTGAAAAATATTCAAGTTTTCAAAGAAATAAGTATTTTTAATTACTTATGAATTCATTCATTCAGATTACATCTGTAGTTGTCATTAGACGCGTTTAAACGGTTTTAAACGCACTCTCTGTTAGTATTTCCTAACATACTCGTTTCGCATTTTTAACCATTATGTATTTCTTTACTCTTTCGTTTAAAAACACTTTAACGGTTTAAAATATAAAATGTATTAGATACTTTATTCAAAAATCATTTCAATTACAGCCCGACTGTCTCGCCGCGACCACGGCTGCTGCAAAGTGTCCGAAACGTCGGGCCGCAGTTGAAATGTTTACATAAATATGCACTAGTCGCGTAAACTACAGACAGTATTTACACATAGGTTTAAATAAAACACTTTAACGGTTTAAAACGCGATATATTAGTTAAACTTATTTGAAAATGATTTTTAACTTCGGCCCGACGTTTCGGATGCTTTGCAGCAGCCGTGGTCACGGGGAGACTAAAGATGGAGGATGTCTCTGACGTTACACACCTTAACTCAATTTATAATAACATTAAGTTTACAATGGAACAGGAGGACAATAACACACTACCTTTCTTAGACATTTTAGTAATTCGTGATGAACACGGTAATATTGGGCATACCGTCTTTAGAAAAACAACCCATACAGATAGGTATTTGAACGGTGACTCACATCACCACCCCAGCCAACTTAGTTCTGTCGGAGTATCTTTGTTTCAGAGAGCCCGCCGTCTCTGTGATGCTGCCCACTTAAATGAGGAGTTACAGCATGTCAAGCAGGTCCTATGCAAGAACAAGCTGAGAGTCCCTCCGCAGCATCCCAGGAACAGGAACAAGCCACCCACAGTCAAACGTCAGCCCGCCTACCTACCATATGTGAAGGGAGTTACAGATAGAATTAGCAGAGTCCTAAATCGAGCTTCTATTGACACAATTTTCAAGCCGCACAAGAAGATTCAGCAATTCCTGAAACCAAGCAAGTGTACTATCCCTTTACAAGATGCAGGCGTTTACAGACTGGATTGTGATTGTGGCCTATCCTACATCGGCCAAACAAAGCGTAGCATCTCAAACAGAATTAAAGAACACGTCGCGGATATAAAACATAAACGTCTCTCCAAATCTGCGGTATGCCAACACTCATCAGAAGGGCCCAATCACTACATTCGCTTTGACCAACCAAAAATCCTCGCAAAGGAGAGTCGATTTTTTCCAAGATTGGTACGCGAAGCAATTGAAATCAAAAAACACCGAAATTTCAATAGGGAGGACGGCCTCAAACTATCAAACACCTGGGATCCCATATTAAAAACTCTGGATCCCAATAAACAGCATACCAGCAAACGCGAAGACACCGTTAGTCAATTCTGTAAGGACCCGGCCAGTTTCGCCAAATACCAACTTCGACGGAACAGATGGCGCTAGCGTAGCAATTCTTTACTTTGACGTCAGAGACATCCTCCATCTTTAGTCTCCCCGTGACCACGGCTGCTGCAAAGCATCCGAAACGTCGGGCCGAAGTTAAAAATCATTTTCAAATAAGTTTAACTAATATATCGCGTTTTAAACCGTTAAAGTGTTTTATTTAAATGTGTACTACTCGCGTAAACTATAGACAGTATTTACACATAGGTTATTATTATTTTTTTATATTATTTTAATTTTAAGTCCAAAAAAAATATATTTTATATATATTAAATTTTTTATTAGTTTTTGGGCTGATACCTTGTGCGCAGTGAATCTAAATAGGGTTGACAAAATCTTTGAATATATAATAATAGTGTATAAAAAACAAATTCAAAGTGTAAATTCGCTTTTGTGCTCGACTGTCCAATAATTATAAATTATTTACACGAGTGCTACAAATTAATTAAAACAGTTTTTAATGGTTTAAAACGTAACGTGGACGCCAGTACTATCTTAAACCGTTAAAACCTGTTTTATTTAATGTTGTAGCGCTTTTGTACTTATGTTTTATATGATTTTTAAAGGCAGCCTGCGTGTATTTTTACATTCTATTCTCAAACCCACTATTCGATCGTCAATTCTTCAATATCTAAAATAGAGGGGGATTCGATCCCGCCGTCGTCATCCAGTTTTTAAATGTATATAATAACGATTTATAGCACTATATCTATAATTTATAAATATATTTTTAAACTTTATTAACAATAAAAAACTCTTAAGGCAATATTTAGAATTCTCTGTGAAGCAACGTGGCCAAAGTTGAAACTTATAATACTTTAACATTATAAAAACAAATGTATTCGACATGTAGAGGCACAGAATATTGAACAAAACAGATGCGAAAACAGTTAAGTGAAGCTGTTATTACTCCAAATTGGAGTAGTCTTACGTCCTGTTGACTTAGTCCAGACGGTGTAATGTCTTATTATAAGAACTACTGATCAAACACAAGTAATTCATACTTCAGCCATCATCGACCTTTTTCGGCATTGAAACATTCGAAATCCCACAGAAAGTGCAACATGATTTTAACGGCTTTCCACCTATGCACAGTGGTTTGCGTACCAAGAATAGAAAAGCGATTTACAAATTCGGTAAACCCATGGGTTTGAAACCGCCGACCCATTACCGTTTGAAGCAAATGTGCATGTCCCTTCTGATTTATTCTCTATTCTGTGTATCCTTCGTATATCCTTAATCTAACCATAAATCACACAAGTGCGTCCTTAAACCAATGTTATAAATAGCGCCATCTCTTATTTAAAAGGCGAAAGTTAATAAGTTTTATTGATGCGAAGATAATAACTAAGACTGTAACAAGAACGTCTCATTAATAAATATCTACCTCATGTTTCACATTATGGTCCTTCGAGCCGGATCGCATTGCGTTAGAATAAATTGCTTACGATACTGATGCCGTTATCTTAAAATAAGAAAATATTACGCCTTGTTACAGGTATTTCTCTCTTGTTGCTTAAATTAACGCTTGTTTTATGCACAGTATTACTTATTCTGCCCAGTCATCACCACCGAAGCTCTCCGAGAAGGACACAACTTGCGGTTCCTGTTAAAAATAAATCAAAAGTTTCTCTTGGGGCATGTCGCACGCTTAGTATTAGAGTGACCTAATTCAAAACTTTAAGTAAAATTAGATAAATGCACTGGCATTACTATAATAACGCCATCATCATAGTTTTATACGATTTGCCAAAAAAAGTGTTTTTTTTTTTAATACGGTCACTGTAACTACCGGTAATACTAAGCGTGCGATGTGTCTCTTTCACTTTATGAAAGAAATTTATCTATTTAGAAGAAAGTTAATAAAACTGGTCCTTCCTGACCGGATCTATTACGTTTTTCCACGTATGCAAACCCAGCGCCTTTCGTAATTGACGCTAGTCCATATATAACCTTCTGGGTGTACCTCTATAAGTGTTCTGGGTTCGAAACTAGGCAAAAAGTATTAGCAGCATAGTTAAAGATATTAGTGATAATTAGGTAATTCTTGTTTCCTTACATCGCGCGTAGGACTATCGCTGCTAAAACCACCGCCCAGCGCGTATCCGGCTAACCCACCAGCGGCCAACGCACCCACTCCCAACCCCACGGCCGCTCCCGTGCCCAAACCTTGGCGCTGCTGATGCGCATAAGTCGTGTCATAACCCTGAAAGTCAAATTAATTATTTATCTTAGCATATTAGTGTAGCTAATAAATGCTTTTTGAATTATGAGCCCGATGGTCGCAGGTTCAACTCCCAAAGAAAGAAAGAACAATCTGACATTCGACATAAGGGGTATTTAAGTGTGTTCCCAAGGCTCTCTCAAAAGCACCGTAGCGGTCTGCTGGAGTGCGATTTACCCCCACTCCCGACATCACTATTGCAGGACGTAGGCGTACATTGGCATTCACACCATCAGTAAAAGGGGGGGGGGGGTATTTAAGTAGTACATACTTTAAGAATACAAACATACATAATTTAAGAAGAAATAAATTAATTTATTACCATAAGCAACACTAGAACTGCTGCTAGATGGTAGAATAGGATCTTACTCAGCTTATCTTTTGTTGACCTGTAACTGGTTCTCAGTAGGTCCTTAGAGGGTAAACAGGGTGCCACACGCATGTTAAAAATAAAAACATAGCAAGCTTGTATATTTCGTGTTTTAAACCGTTAAAAATGTTATAGACGAAAGAGTACTTACTCCTGCGCTCACTGGCATGCCGGCTTGAAATCCTGAAAATAATTCGATGCACAATATATATTGATATCTACTATATTATACCATTAATAAAAAAATAGATGATACCGGTTTTGAACCCTAACTCTAGTTATCACCTAATCAAATGTGATAAAACTTTGCATAGTATTGAACTCGATATACTTCGATGGAGGGTAGTACAATAAAACTAGTTTATAAATAGCGCGTTTTTATTCAACCATAAAATATACATGTTCATAAGCACAACAAGACAGCGAGAATAACAAAAAATATATATTCTACAGAATATCACACATTAAGAAAAATGTATAGAAGTGTTCAAAACGATGTTTTTTTAAATGTAGATAAACAAACCAAAACAAAATAAATACCGAATTCCAAAGGAAATATATATTCGCCGATTTAACATAACAATATATCCCAATAAAACACTTAACTGTTTAATACGCGGAATATATTACAATGTATTTTATGTAACGCCGGACGTTTCGGATGCTTTGCAGCAGCCGTGGTCACGGGAGGAATGAAATGCAGTTCTGTTAGGACCGGAATATCAACGACAACAAAACAGAGGCCAGTACAATGACTCCGACAGGGAACACTCCCCCCCCTCTCCGTGACTACGGCGGCCGCTGAGGATTCGAAACGTCGTAAATAAATTAGTTAATTTTCGCGTTTCAAACCGTTAAAAGTGTTTTATTAACACATATACGATATTTAGTCTTTAAATTTTTAACAGTGTGTTCGTAAGTTCAAAAGCACAATATTATTATCCTTATGCTAACTCTTTGATTTTCTTCATCTACAAGGCACCTGAAAGGAAAAAATAATGCTTTATCATTTATTAACAAAATATTAAAAAAAACACAAACATTTTTTTTTATGAAAAAGAGCCAACCCTTATTTTTAATCTTACTCTTACTAACTCTGTATAAAACAACAAATAAATACGATATAATATTAAAGGTAATTAATTGACTCAATTTTGATCGATTTTGAATTGGTTCGCGGTTGAAAAATGGTCATCACCAGTGGATAGCATTTTTTTAGAGGACAGATGATCACTTGATGGAAGGTGTAATACCCCAGCTACCACTACTAGCCACCGACCTATATTGACTTGTAATTCGGAAATCCACAGACTGCAATCGAAACGTGATCAAACTTCACAGCATCTGAGAATGCTGGTCTTATCTAGACGGACAAAAACAGTTTAAGACATGGACGAAACGATTTTCTTTCAATTTACGACTGTGCAGGTGAAATTTCAGAGCTTAATGTTTTTTTAATTATAAATTAATTAGACACATCTTGGTCCTGGTGGGGATCACTCCCACACATTTTTTTATTACAAACTTTGCTATGATTAAACCTTCCGCTTATCTACTAAATACGGCTTTAGTGGTGGAACATGAGAACCATTTTTCAACCACGAACCCAACAGTAAAAACACCAAACATTTCAAAATAACTACGAAAGCCTTATATTATTAAAATTAAGATCTCAAAATTACCTGCAACTTTCTGCGTCTCTGTACTTTCAGTAAAAGCCTGCAAACAGAAAAAGAAAACTCAAAGAAAAGCGAAAAGAAAAAAAAAAGAAAACCAAAACCACAAAGCAAGTTGCGAATAGCGCCATCTACACACCAACGCCTGTATTAATTCTGTTAAATTGTTAGTAAAGTCTTGTTGAAAGGGGACCGGAAAGTAAAGATTTTTTTGCGCTATACAGTTTTTATTAAAGTCCCACAGCTGGGCACAACGAGAACTCACATAGGAGATGGTACTAAGACCCACCAGGCCGCTTTGGTGCAACGTCATATTTGAGAGTAACGCGAATTCGACTGATCAGGACTGGAATTAAAGAATTCGGAGGAAAAGGGTTCTAAGCAAAGACAAAGATGCTGCCGACATTACTCTCCGGTCCCGTCCCCCCTTTTACAAATAAACAAATTCACAACGTTTTATTATAAAATACTTTAGCTCAAACTTACCTCACAAAATATAAAAGATACACTCGCGTTCTCAAAGCAACAAACCATACAGCGTTTTAATAGGACTATTTTATATTTTAATTAAACCGTGTTTATATATAAATATATACTAAATAAATAATATATAATAAAAGAATACGTTTTGTAACTGTTAATCGTACTTAATACAGTTTAAAAAAGCGTATGGGGCAAGGAACAGACATTTATGTGTCCGTTTCGCTTCAACTTTACTTACACAATAAAGTGCATAAAATGAAAACTTTTTCCCCTGCATGGGGCATGGGGCAAACGTTTCTAAGTCTGATTTCATTTTATTTATTCAATACAGTATTAATAAGTGTTTAAAATCCAGTTACCCCTGTATGGGGCAGACATTTCTATGCCCGCTTCGATTCAACTTTTCACAAGATACAGTATAAAATCCCGACATTTCTGTGTCTGTTTCGAGTTGTTAATCTGAAACTTTTATTTTCTTGTCAGGAAGCAAACCCAGTGCCTCTAACCTTTAATGCGATGCGTTTAACCACTAAACCATGGAGGTTAGAATTCTACAAACTAAATACGATGCATTATTAGTATGTTATTTATGCTTACAAGTTAACATGCAAAAAAACTACAATGACATTGTAAGTTCTATTACCTCTGAAATAGTCAAAAAAGTAATTTGACTGTTTTAATAAAACACTTTTTTCTTTTTAAAACGCGAAATCCACTACGGCCTGACGTTTTGGATGATTCGTCGGGCCATAGTTAAAATAAATCGTAAATAATTTGACTAATATGTTTTGCGTTTAAACCCATTAAAAGTGTTTTATTTATAAATTGGTGCTACACGCATAATCGACAGGCAATCCTAAATTATGACTGTTTGAAACGCGAAGTACATATTAGTTAATATTATATTTTTAATTTACCGGTCGTTTCGTATATATTTCGCGTTTTATAGTGTTAAAAGCATTGGCATATATATTCAATAATTACAGACACTCTAAGAGTGCTGCCCCAATGTGTCTGTACTATTTACAGACAAACACTTTACAAGCCCATTGTCGAACACACTATAAAAATATATGCTATTCTTTCGATATTTATATGTAGTCTTTATATATTATAAATAACACATGCATTAAACATAACTGAATATTTTTCATAGATTTAAATAAATTAACTATACGTTTTAGAACACATTAAACGGTTTAAAACCAATTGTTTACTACGACCGGTTTTAAGTAGATTTAATATTTATTATCTGTATTTAATGAGAATAGTACATTTGGATGGGGGTGGTTTTAAACACCCCCGATTGTGTTGTCTGTTCTCTTGTAACTAAATTATTAATTTATTTTAAAACACTGCATATAATAAGTATTATCAGACATGCAAAAAACAACGTGGCATAGAATGACTAAAAAAAATTCACGCTTAAAAACTCGAAATGTAATATTTTTTGACTACAACCCGACCTGTGATTGTTAACTCGAATATTTCGCGGTTCAAACCGTTTAATGTGAATTATTAATTTCTTGCTTGTCTCATTATTTAATTTTTTCATCCATTACTAACTATTAACCAGTTATGACAAACGCCACCCAACATTGAACTCACCCTGTGGAGCGCCATAGCCGGGAGCACCATAGGCCGGGGGCGGAGCCCCATAAGCACCGTACGCTGGTGGCTCGGACTGAAAAATAAATCATTAAAACATATTAATGTACGTCTTCTCTATTATATATTGAGGGAAAAAATCCGTTTCAGGACATGTGCCTGATCTGGGGGCATGGGGGGCACATGTCTGTCACCGATTTTGTTACTGGCAAAAATCAACGTCGATGTTACTTTCCGACCGAAATATACAATCGTGGTCTCGAGATTCAAATCGAGTTACAGAGGCGGTGAATTTAGAGATATAGTACACATGTAATAAAACCCTTAATGGTTTGAAACGCAAAATTGATTAGTTCGAGACGACAGATCCTGAAAAGCAATGAAACAAAACCTCACAGATTAAAAATAATTAATGTAATGTTATGCGTTTTAAACTGTTAAATTAATTTTATAAACACATTCTCTTTCTGTCTAATACCATTAAACAGACTATAAACATGAGACACTTGACTATTAACATTTAAATATAAATACAAACAATATGAGGGTAGTCTAAAAAATATATCAATTTGACGAAGACATTATGCGGCCCCTTTGTTCCCCTAATCAATCTTTATTTTGTGTGCCCACCCAGGCCGCGACAGTCCAAATTTTCTTCATTCTAAGCTTTATCTTAAATTTATTGTCTTCAATAGCAAATGTGTCTTTTCTGTAAAATCACTCACCATATACATCTGGGACGGTGGGGGCTGCGCCCCCTCAAATCCGATGAAGTTCATCATCACGTCGCCATCTATCGTCAAGTGGGTGATGCGCTGGAAGGGCAGCCGGTGGGGGAACTCGCAGAAGTGGACGCCGTTCAGCGCGACCTGGAATCATTATGGAACGGAATCTATACTAATATTATAAAGCTGAATCCGGTCTGATCAAAAAAATTTCACGTTTAAAACCGTTAAGTCTTTTTATTTAAATGGCAATAAATCGCGTGAATTTTAAACAGTCACAGGGAGTCGTAGGTAAAAAATATATTAAGTTATGTACTATGCGTTTTAAGCCGTTCAGTATAATTAAATGTTACAGAAGAGATGACAATGTTCCCGCGTTTTTCTTTGATAAAAATATCTGATCAGAAGCCCCCCTTTACTCTCAGAGATCTCTTTTTTAAAGAGTGTGCCAGTAGCCCCGACGTCAGTACTGTTCCCAATCTTACCTTCAAAGACTGCGGCTCACAAAGCACGAGGGCTTCGAAGGACTCGCCCCTCACGAGGGGCATTCCCCCACTAGTCTCCTCCATGCCCCAATTCATGGCGGTCAAGTGGTTCCTCACTATGCACATCTCGACGAAGCGGAAGTTGAGATGCAACGCGATATCGTCTCTTGGATCGGTGTTGGGACCGCATTGGAAGTTGATAGCGAACCTAATATTAGAAATGAAAATGTATTGCACGAGACTCGAACCCACAGTGCTCCGTTGCGCAATATGTAAATGTTCAAGTTAATTACAAGATTCGTTCGCGGGTTCAAATCCCGCTCGAGTCATCAAATTATATAATATTAAAAGATTTTTTTTTTTAAGATAACTTGATGGAAGGTGACATACCCCAGACATATAACATCCAGACAAGATGCATTGTCAATTATTAAAAATTTTAAAAATTAAACTGATTTAAGTATCTAAATAAAACTGGTCGTGGCTTTGATTCCCACTAAGTACAATGTGTTTCCAAAAATCAATTTATAATTTTTCTAAAAAACTTTGATAAAGTCCACAGTACAGTTTCAACAAAGATAATGTTTCATGTATTTTCTCCTTCGTGTAAAAGTTAATTACATGTAAGAAGAGATAATATAATTAGCTTCCTTAAAGAAAATGTCGTAAAAGCCGATTTAAAGAATATTATATCTAAATAAAACCACTTTTAACGGTTTAAAACGCGAAACATTAACTTAGCATTTCAGTGCCCTGACCACAGCGGCTGCAAAGAATCCGAAACGTCGGGCCGTAGGTACAATACATTGTAAATAAGTTTAACTAATATTCCGCGTTTTAAACCGTTTAACGTGTTGTATTTAAATGTGTACTACTCGCGTAAACTACAGACAGTATTTAATTAACCAGAACGGAAGTTTAACTAATATATTTCACGTTTTAAATTGTTAATAGATTTATTTAAATGCTTTTTTAATCTTTATACATATAACAAACCTCTGTGCACCAGGCGGTATGTTACCCTGGAACCGGATCATGCGACCGGGGTACATCCCCCCGGCGATAGGCTGGACGCATGGTACAACCTGCAAACAGGACACTAAATTGTACAACTCTGATGGGGCTATTCCTGTCGTAGTTAAATATAGTCAACTAATATATTTCACGTTCTAAACCGTTAAGTTTCTTTTTAAAATCCTTTACAGTGACAGGAAAGTATTCTAAATATAAAATCTAATCTTGATAACTTAAGTAATGCATACCAAACTAATAATTTCAATATGAGGCCGCTAGAGACAGAGTAGCCTAACTGCAATTTTATGACTTGAGTTATTTATATTCCGACCGAGAAAATGTTAACATAATTCTTAGACAAATTATAGTCCAGATTCATTTTTGCTTAAGTTAATTGCGCATTTTAAAAAAGAATGTATTTTGTTATTAGGCCACTGTGCCTCTATATGTATTTCCTAATAAACTTATTCTGTACAATTTACAGGGAATCAAACCCAAACACATGCATAGCACACCATAGTTATTTAATTGACCCAAACATGATCGCAATTAATATTAATTGCATGACATCATACAATGTAGAAGTAGACAATTTGTCCATCCTAATTTTTTCAGTATTATCATGTAACTAATTCAAGTTGAGTACTTTACAATGTTCATATCATGGCAACACTGATGGTGTTATCACCTTTAAGCTAATACCATTTATTTCCATAAAACACTGTTTAAAACATGAAATATATTAGTATTTTTGCATGGTATAGGGGGCAAAGCAGCTTGCGAGGCATAGGTATAACCGAACTTTGACAGCATCAATGCAATTTGTTGCCAGTATTTTTTTAGCTATCTTAGTAGAGAAAATTATTTTCTACTACTGCTGTGTGAAGACATCAAAATTTAACTAATCAACACACTAGAGATTCAGCTTTAAAAAACTTATATTCAATGATTATTATTATTTTCTTTCGGGGACACCTGTGGTAGGACGGGTGATCAGTCCACGTCATCAGCCGACCATTTCACCCATTTCCCCATTTCCTCCTTGTAGAGGTTTTGGGACATCCAACTCTCCCCGTGTCCCCTTCAAACCTTCCGGTTTGCTTGCAGAATCTTATTATTTTTTCCATCTGTAATTCTTTGATCTCATCTTCGGTAACTTTGTCCGAACCCATATGTGTTTGTCTCAGTCTCGAGTATGCAGAGCATTCAGTGAGTAGATGGATGCTTGTTTCCTCACTTTCTCTGCACTCCGGACATAGGGGGGCGCTGCCTATTCCTATCATTGTAAGATGTCTGTTTAGACGGCAATGTCCTGTTATGATTTCTACGATGAGATATTCAATGATAAATCACTAATAAACAATAGAACACCGTGCACCAGCAAGCTGCATATCATTAACCAGCATCCACAGTAAACCATGCTGCTGCTCTAACCAATTGAGCGACCATTTTGTTTTTTCAGACTAAATATCAACAATAACTAAACAATGAGAACACAGATAGAGAAAATAGAATAGAAGTACACAGATCAAGATTTGAATTATAGCAAAGCATGCCACGTACATAGGCACATAAATAACAGACAATACTAAAGTCAGATATTTTCCTTCTGATGAGGTAAAGAACAAACAATAAGACATATAGAATTATATATATTTAATTTTTTTAACACCTTTAAATTTTCTCTTATTACATTTTCCTTGTGTATAGTTAAGCTATGTTTTTCTGCCCAGTGAGCTTCTATCAGTAAATTTCAAAGGAAATTATGTAAATATTTTCTTGGCTTGATTAAATATTTCTATTTTCATTATATTATTCAATCTTTAGAACCGTAGCGGAGACTCAGGCCTATGGCCAAATTTGCATATAGAATACCGATAAACGACATAGGCCTGAAAATAATATCTTCTCCACACCGTAAAGGACAACGATGGTGCGTTTTTCACAACCTCAAGCAGTAATTTTATTAAGAAGTACCATATATGGGTGTTGATAAGTGGTATTGCGTTATCAAAAACGTATTAACATGGCAAATACACAACAAAAGCCGCCGGTATCAATTCCGACGGCCTTGAAAACGACAAAAGGTGTATTCTAGACTGTTTTTCCCCCATTACAATCTAGATTAAACACGTAAGAAGTCTAGTATTCACTTACCGGATTGTAAATTGGTGGAACGGACATCTTCGCGCCCCGTAGATATAAAATCGAATTATTTAAACGATGTCCGCTTGGGTTTAGTTCGATCTACACTTGCTGCGTGAATACGCGAAGATAAATAAGATAACGTAACTTTAATAGAAAATAGGAAAACAATTTTACGGGCAGAATGATGCGTCATACGTCATATGACGCAATTTGCACACAACACCGGTGTTGCTATTTGGCAGAATTAATTTTAGACTAGTGTAGAATAATTGTGCTTTCTCAATTTTATTTAAACAAATATATGTTATATTTGTAATCATTTGGATACCATTTCAGTATTGCGGTTTTTATTTTAAGCATTGATTCCATATTTTGTAATATTAAATAATTTACGATGTGACAGATATATTTATTTGCCACGACTACCAAGCAAAGCTCCCTAGGATTGTAATTATTGTAAACAAAAACAAACGTTCGATTTTATTACTTTCAATATTAACGAAAATTTAATTGATTATATGAAAAAGTCTAAATGATTTATTTAAAACTTATATTTTAATTAAATAACTGCACTCTACATTTTCGAAGAATGTTGCCAACTTACAAGTACTATAACTCTGTAGTCTATGATTGTATTGCTCGTTTGTGATTGGCTGATTAGCGATTAGTTAATGTCAATATAATTTCTTTATTTCTGACGCAAATCGTAATGATCGGACGAAAATAAATTAAAATCACATTAATTCATAATTGAATAATTAAATTACGAGCCACTTCGAAGTTCACGTTTCGCCCGTGACGTGTCAAAATGACGTTCGAAGGGAATAAAGATGAGGCCGAGAGGTGCATTGAAATTGCGCAAAATGCCTTTGCTGCTGGTAATTATGAGAAGGCCGAGCGATTCCTGATGAAATCTGAACGTATGTATCCCACTGCGCGGGCCAAGGATCTCCTGACGGTGGTTAGAGCAGCCATACCGACTGGGTCTGCTCCGAAACGTACCCCGCCTAGCAGCCCATCTGAAGATGTCAGGCGCAGGAAGACTCCAGCCCCTCAGCCAGAGAAGAGAGAGTACTCCCCAGAACAGTTGGAAGCCGTGCGAAGAATCAACACGAAGTGCAAGGATTATTACGAAATATTAGGTACGATTTGAAGGTCATAATTTATGCTTAGTGTTGTTCAAATATGTATTAATTAACTCCGCAGTTAACAACCGCATTAAACAAACGGCATTAAAATAAAACACTTAACAATTGAATACGTGAAATATATTAGCCTCCGGGTCTCAGGTCCATCATGACTGTGACTGCTGCAAAGCATTGGTATTGTTTGCCCATAGTTATTTTTGTTAATTAATATAAATCGCGTTTTAAATCGTTAAAAGTGTTGCATTTCAATTATATAGTGTGATACTATATATCTTTCCTTTTCTAACCTTGCTTTTTAATAACCTTGATTGTTTTTTGTGACATTGTTTGCTTGCATTTGTGTATGCTTTGTATTTATTTTCCTTGGGCTATACTTTAAATATATATTGGAGGATTACTAAGAATAGAATCCCATTTGTGTGGGGTATGGGGCATATAATATATAACTTTATCAAGTAATTTATTAGACTACAGTGCATTGAATGAAATAACAAGAATATAAAAAACACAAGATCCTCCATGCGGGACCCATGCTATACCATGCCTACAGAAATCAAATGCATCTAGCCATAGAAACTATTATCCTATAATTATGTTAAAATCATGTTTCCACCCATTGGACAAATTTTTATGACTGTTTTACTCATTATTTTTTACAACTAGTTGTTGATCGGGCTTCTGTGTCTTGTTCAACGTAAACCAATAACTTAACAGTTATATTATTAAATAAATTTAAAATGTTATCAGCCAATAAAATTTTCAGGTGTTTCAAAAGAGGCAACAGACTCCGACATAAAGAAAGCGTACAAGAAGTTAGCTCTACAATTACATCCGGACAAGAACCATGCTCCTGGGGCAGCAGAAGCTTTCAAGGTATTCAATATAACAACAGCCCATAACAACAGCCACATTTATATATCTACAGAAAAGGATAATTTTATAAAGTTGTCTACATAAAACCTGTTTAGATTAAACAATGTTAATAGAGGGAGAACTTCAACCCACTATACCTATATATACTACCATACTATTGATTTCCATGACATTTTTAATAATTGAGCTGACGATGTCAGCTGTTGTGGAATTTGTGTGTGTGTAAGCGGTAGCTTAGTTAACAAGAATACTAGCTACACTACAGAACTCTGTAGAAGTTGTTTCGGTTCAAACGGATCTTGTCTGTATTTGAAATCAACCAGTGATATGTGCCAAATGCCACAAAGGAATAAATTTTTATTATTATTATTGATTATCCAATGGGCATTGGCATTATATTTTAACAGTGATTGAAGTAATAAAATGAGTAATTTAAAAATCGGAAATAAATTGGAAAAATTTTCGACTCGGTCAGGACTTGAACCGGCATCGTCAGCGTTCCGTGCTGTGTCGAAAATTTATTCAATTTATTTTCGATTTTTAAATTATATAGTGCCTTCATGTGCAATAACATGTAAAAATTAATAAAGTTTTCAAATAATAAAATGAGTTACAAATATATTTATTTGTCAATGCAGAGGATAAAACAGTTTTAACACTAGGAAGCACGGCGGTTTATAGCACTGCTTATAAGCAAGTGACGTCGTCGTAAACACGACCAATCAGGGGCGTTCTGTGTCACGTGATTAAAGAAGTTTAAAAAAGTTTTTTAATTAAATCAATTATTATTTTTAACTGTTTTACAATTTCTAAACGCATACTTAATACCAGTAACAGTAGTTGACGCTATTTTTTTACCATTGTTAAATTGAAAATCGATTTTAGGTTAATAAAATTTACGACACTTGTAAATTTGTACACTTGGTAATATACTTGAACCGGCATCTACAGTGTTCGGTGTTGCTCTAATCAATTGAGCCTCCGTGTCCTACACGGCCCATGTTATTGTTTCAGGCTATCGGCAACGCGGCCGGTGTCCTGACGGATCCTGAGAAGCGAAAGCAGTACGATGTTCGTGGGGAGGAGCCGGCCCACACGCCTCACACACATCATCAGTATTATGCTAGGGGCTTCGAGTCAGACCTCACCGCTGAGGAGCTCTTTAATATGTTCTTTGGTCATACAGGTAATGTCAGAAAATAGAATCTCTATTATAAAATAAATTTGACAGGCTTCTTCGTATAATGGTAGCAATATATAGTTAGAATCAGTCCACACTTGTTTTGTGTGGACTGATCACCCGGCCTGCTATGAGTGTCCCCAATAGTAATGGTTAATAATCGACAGGTGGGTTTGATCCCCACCAGGTCCAACATGTTAATATCAATTTTTAATTCTTCTGAAACATCTGGACAACTTAAAATAAAATAATATAAAAATAAACTTACTCTTAAAATTTTTATGTCAAAGCAAAGTTTGCCGTATCAGCTAGTATACATATAATAATCATTGCATGGATATATTTTAGGTAATTTCACAGCTTTCTCGGCCGGTGGCCCGACGGTCTACCGCCGGAGAGCCCGCGAGCCGGAACAGCGGGAGAACCACGCGGGTCTCATCCAGCTGCTGCCGATCGTGGTGCTGATACTCCTCTCGATGATGTCAGGGTTCTTCATCAGCGAGCCGGTGTACAGCCTCACGCCTAGCTCCAAGTATCCAGTGCCGCGGGAGACTGTTACACTCAAGGTGGGCGAGGAAAATCTTAAATAGTATTTTTAATGTTAGATTCAAAAAACTGTATTATTTGTTACTTTTGAAGCTTTAAAAGGTAAAATGTATCAGGTTTACTTATTTACAAATTAAAACAACGGATGTTTTGCAGCAGCCGTGGTTATGGGGGAATATGATGACTTTCGCGTTTTAAACCGTTATAATTGTTTTATTTGACTGTGTTCTACCAGCGTAAACTACAGACAATACTTGGTATATTGTTATAAATTATCTTATGTCCTTCTAGGTTCCATATTATGTGAAAGACAATTTCCACACCGACTATCAAGGGTCACTCCGGAGACTGGAGATGGCTATAGAAGAGGAATATATTGGTAAGTTCTTCAGTCTCATTGGGTTCGAGGGTACACACCCACCAGGCTTTTCCAGCGGAGATTAGTGGGCTTTTAAGAAGGCAGACAAGCATGTAGCCTCTGATGGGACCACAGTCAGTGTTGGGACTGAGTGGACTCCTCTTTGGTGGCATCGGTATATTTCATAATTTAAAATGTATTTAGTATATTAATATTTTATCTATAACTAGCGACCCGCCCCGGCTTCGCTCTGGTGCAATGCTAATGCTAAATACATTACATACAAACTGAATGTTGTATATAAAAACCTTCCTCTTGAATAACTCTATCCATTAAAAACCGCATCAGAATCCGTTGCGTAATTGTAGAGATTTAAGCGTACATAGGGACAGAAAAAGCTACTTTTATACTATGTCTTGTGTTATTTCTCAATATCTGTATTACTTATTAGTGAGTCTTCGCCACGCCTGTCAGCGCGAGCGCAACTACAGGGACAGTCTCGCGTGGAAGGCGCGAAACTTCGGCGACGCGTCGCAGTACGCCGAGGCTAATCGCATGCGCATGCCGAGTTGCGAGAAGTTAAACAAGTACCAACGATAGATGGCGCTGAACTCAAGCGGATGGGTTTGGAGAGCCGGTGGATATAGCACCAATTTTATTGACCACATTTGACAGGTGTCAGTATTTTTTATAACTGGAGCTTCATATGAGTCGATATCGGATTTTTTTAACATCCAAATTAGTGAGAACCTTCGAGTTTTCGTTGACTATTATTTACTTTACTATAAAGTCCAGTAAAATTTGAATTTAAATAATACTGGTATAAATGAACTGTGAAAAGTCCCCACAGTGCAATTTTTTTGTGTATTGATGGTGAAAGGTTAAACCAGCTAAACGGTGAGTTTTACAGCAATAGTTTAGACTTATCATCCGATTCCCTACAAAAAATGTATTTACATTTTTCCTATAATCGATATATAATTTTAACTTATAATGCCATTATGCGCAATGAAATGTAATAAAAAAATTATAAAATATAGTTTATAATTTATATAGCGACTCAAAAAAAAATTGTTGGCTGTAAATAAATGTCTCATGATGAAATCCACTCGTGATGGTGAAGCTAGAAAATCAAAAAAGCCTCTCTAATCTCCGCGAAATCCTTCAACTTCATACAAATTCTACAAAAATGGCTGTGTATTTGAAACACTAAACAGTATATATAATATTGTAGGACTTTTGACTTGTTACACAACAGTTAAATGTGGTTGGTTAAATTGGCCCAAATATTAAACCTTTATTATGCGTGATATATTCCTTGGTATTTAATTTATGACGATAGGTGGCGTTGTTATCAATGAAAATGTAACATGAAATATTTAGTAAAAATTACAAACAAGCTACAATTGCCTGTGAAGAAAATCGACAGACGCAAAATTGCGTTCATCCCATGGCCCAAACGGGGGCATTATGTACCTAGCATTTAATTATTCTGATTTTATTATCTGTGGGCTGATGAGAATTTTTAGTCTGTGGATTAACTAGCGACCAAATGTATCGTCCATTACAGAATGTTAGTAGTGTTTTTTAAATACACACATTCACACTACTTTGAAGATAAACACACATTATTTAGGCACATCACATCATCGTTTAATAAGTAGAGTGACAGCGGAAAAGAGTAAAGGATGCAGGGGTGAGGAACATTTTCTTTTTGCTTTTTTTCTTAAATGTGTGAAATGGTCAACAAAGTGGTCCCCAAAAGTAAAAAAAAAATATCTGTATTGGGCTTTGATGATCTTTAAATACTGTCTATAGTTTACGCGAGTAGAACACATTTAAATAAAACACTTTAACGGTTTAAAACGCGATATATTAGTTAAACTTATTTGAAAATGATTTTTAACTTGGACCCGACGTTTCGGATGCTTTGCAGCAGCCGTGGTCATGGGGAGACCGAAAGTCGGGCCGAAGTTAAAAATCATTTTCAAATAAGTTTACCTAATATATCGCGTTTTAAACCGTTTAAGTGTTTCATTTAAATTTGATGATCTTTGTTCACCAAATGTTGATAACTGGTCCAGACCCTTGTTTAATGTTTCTTACAATGACAGTAATTGTCTAAATCTGACGCGATTGTGTAAGCGAAATATGATTGAAATAATATTTGTCAACGAACTTAATACCGGTTTGATGGTAAAGGTTTTTAGTCCCGTTGGACATTTTAACTCCGAAACGTAAGAGATGGCGCTGTTATCAAATACAATCATATATTAAAAGATTTTTATTTATGTCATATATGGGCATATAAATTATGTTAAATGTAATCAGATCTCCATTTTAGTCGTAGGAACCTAATTCTAAAATTAACACTGGTGAGTGATGAAGTAAAGAAACAAACACGGTGGTTTTAAACAGAATTGGGGCCCTAAAACAAAAATACAATAATAAATCGTTGGGTTTTTATGTAAAATTAATATACAAGTTATTTATTGTCTGTAGTTAACGCGAGTAGTACACATTTAAATAAATCACTTTTAACGGTTTAAAACAGTCCCCCCTGTGACCACGGCCGAAACTTCGAGCCATAGTTAAAATAAATTGTAAATTAGCTAATTAATTTAATAAACATTTCACGTTTTAAACCGTTAAAAGTATGCAACTATGCCAAATTTTTGTTGTTATAAGAAGGATTGGTTGTTGTCTATATATATTTAAGCATTCGTTAATTTATTAAAAATTGTCCTTAATCTGTGTTTTATTTTCATTCTCAGAATATCGGCCACTGTCGCATGGTGAATCCGACTTTCAAGGGGTCCAAAATGTTTTTATTCAATTTATATTTTTTTCTAAAACATAACTTCGTCTGGAAATCTGGATATAAAATGCGGGTAGAAATATCGAAATTTCGTCCGGGTCACTAACTACCGTCCACTGATGAAAGGGCTCTACTAGGCTACTACAAGAGATATTATCTCTGCTCGAGTCGTACGACTCGAGTTATTTATAATCTACAAAAGCACAGTAACCGAGAATTGTTAACATAAGTCTTACACAAATAATAGTATCGTGTTTTTTGCTAATAGGCCACTCGACCTCAATTGTGCCCCGTTAAGAATCAAACTGTTGACCTCAAGGAAAAGTCAAGAGCACGCACCCAATTATATTTAAGCTTTAAAATTACATATTGCTTAAGCCCAGCTAGATTTAAATCCAGACTAAATTGAACATGCGTGGGAGTAGCGAAGACAAACTATTTTTGAATTGTTTACAAATAACATTTCGGTGGGGATTTTACGATTGTTAGCTTAAATAAAATATCAGGCGCAGCTGACAGAATGTTTTGGGAAGAACTGAGCTAGAGGTAGGGGGGGGGGAGACCAGGACAACCGATAAGTGGGGCAGCCCCATTTCTCATATTTTCAAACTGTGCTACGTGAATTAAAAATGGATTTTAGATTCCAAATGAATTACGACACTGGTAAGACTCGAACCGGCATCCACAGCGCTCCGTTCTGCTGCTCCACCCAATTGAGCTACCATGTCCTAGACGTCGAGTCGTATTTTTTGTCACGTGAATACTTTATGCGCGTTTTAAACCGTACTTAACACAGTCTTTTTACGGTCAAAGTTGATAAATTAGCTAGGAATATTGTAAAAAACTACTTTTGTGTTTGTTAGTAACAGTAACAGCAGCAAGAGAAATACATAGCGAAAAAGCCGTGACATGTAATCGCGTTTCGGTTTACAAATATCTGTAGGCACTTAGTAACTACAGCCTGACTCCGTTGGATGACTTGGTTTGGTTAATTCTGACATGTCATTGAAATATATTGTATTTGCACATGTGTGTGGCTATGTAGCACGATCACACACACATATAAATAGCATGTATAAATACCGTTGGTATTAAATTATTACATTTAGAATACGCAACGTGTACTTTCCTTTGCTGCATATCCAAAGCCAATAGGTCGATTTTGTTTAGATGTCCTAGAGGCCACTGATAGATTTTATTTATAAGTTATCAGACTGCTATGCCAACAGACAGGAATAGTATATCCTTTACCCTTGATTCGCACCTAAGACTTGTCGTCATTAACGCGACGTAATTAACCATTCAGCTATGAAGGCAGTCGTAACAGAGATCCATAATTTGGGCTGTTGTTATTATTACATCGATCAATCTATACTAATATAAAGCTGAAGAGTTTGTTTGTTTGAACACGCCAACATCAGGAACTACTAGTTCGATTATAAAAATATTTTGTTAGTACCTTTCATTAAGGAACGCTTTAGACTGTAAAACATCAGGCTGCGACCAACATCGATGACTTTATCCATCTTTGATGGATTCCGTTGATTTCGCTGCGAAACGGTAATAAAAAGAGTGTGTGTCCTTGTAAATGTTCGTGGGAACACTTCATATATAAAAACCTTCGGAGAAACCTAATTCGCAAGTCAACAAATCCAGACTTGACTATAGAGACAATCTAAAACTAGATTAGATTCCCAGCTGTGGGAATTGGGACAAGTAATACGCAAACAATTAAAGACTTGGGGTCTAAATTCTAGACAAATTTGTATAATTTCTATCGATTTTTCTAATAAACATTTTGTATCAACACAATATTTTGTCGATGGCAATAATATAAATCAAAACAAGATCGCCGGCAATGTATATACTGGCAACATTCCAAGTGATAAATTGAAACATATTCGCGCGTTTATTTCTTTATAAAATTAATGCCCGACACAAATTTAGTTTTTCAAAAAAGATAGAGGCGGGATTCGAACTTGCGACTTTGTATGGCACGTTCGTGTAATGGTAGCAATGTATGGCTAAAAATCAATAGGTCGTTTCGATTTAGTCTGTGTATTTTCATAATATCTATAGCCATCTTATACGTCTGCAAGCTTTTAAACAAACTTTACAAGATGTTTTGCCTTTGCCCAGGTGAGTGGGGGCAGGGGAGGTATGTCCCGTACCGTATCATGTAGACTTGTCTAGTGTACTTGTCTCTTGTATATACAAACTTGCTGTGCCCGCGACTTCGTCCGCGTGGAATAGTGACTTGGAGTAGAATTTTTACTATTTAGGCTGTTTATTAATTTATGTAAGGGCGCATTAAGGCGGCCAATATATGTTGTAAGTGCTCCTTTGCCGCAACACTCTCACCTCATATCACTTCCACTCTCATTCCTACACTCACTCCCACTCCTATTCCCAATAATAAATAAATTTGGATGTTTAAATAACACACTTTAACGGTTTAAAACGCGAGACTCTGCTTGTGTCTCTCTCTTGCCTCCCAGTAAACAGGGCTGTTCCAAAGCATCCGAAACGTCGGGCCGACGTTAAAAATTATTTTCAAATAAGTTTAACTAATATACATCGCGTTTGAAACCGTCAAAGTGTTTTATTTGAATGTGTAGTATTCGCGTAACATATATACAGTGTATAAAATTGGATGCTACTAATTTTATAAGTTGAGGTTCGCAAAGGTAAATTTGGATGCCCAAAATAATTATTCTACGCAGACGAAGCCGCTGACACAGCTAGTGTAATGTGTTTTGTGTCGTCACATAGAGGGCGTCTGTGTTATTTCATTCGTTTAATTCACATGCGCTGTTCGTCTCGAGTGTTATTGTAAATTATAGTTGAATCGATATTGTTTACTTTACGACGGCGTGAATCAGGCAAACATGTAATTAACTAGCTAAACGATTATCTACCAGCCAGTCTGGCTTGAGATTAAATCAAAATATACCTATATACTAGCTGTGTCAGCGACTTCGTCCGCGTTGTTCCAGACCTTTTTGTCTTTAGTGTCGCGGACCTTTTTTTTTAGATAATTTATAGAGTGATCGTTCAATTGTACTTATTTTGGGTATCTTGACCCGATGCGTAAGCTGCGAAAAGCCATAATTTGCCCCGATTAACCATTTCTCGCTGTTTCTTTGGTCCCATTAGTCACAGCGCTATAATTATATGCCTTCCTCGATAAATGCTCTCACAACACAAAAATAATTTTCAGTTCGAACAAGTAGTAGTTAAGATCAAAGTAAGTAGTTCCTGAGATTAGCGCGTTCAAACAAACAAACTCTTAAGCTATATAATATATATAACATATTATGTTGGTTTGCCATTTTTTTATTATTATTATGTTAATAATACTATAACAAATAATTGATTTAATTGAATTGCATTAATTATTAAAGTTTAACTGAATAATGCATGAATTTCGACCAAGATTGTTTACGATATTGGGAGGTAATTCTAAAAGGTAGACACATACTTTTATTCATTCGATAATTTTTTCAGAGTAAATACTATGTATAGGTTACGCGAGGAGTACACATTTAAATAAAACACTTTAACGGTTTAAAACGCGATATATTAGTTGAACTTATTTAAAATTGATTTTTAAGTTCGGCCCAACGTTAAAACTGACGTTTTATTTAAATTTAAAGAGTAATTATTAATTATTCTTTCATAAATACTGTTTGGTTTGTTAGACAATTTTCGCGAGGCAACACCTCAAAGATACGTAATTATATCCGTTTTTTTTTACATTCTCCACTGTTTCATACTCGGTAAATGCTCTAAGCAACACATTTTTTTAAATCTGTAGGTGTCGAGATTAGCGCGTTAATATATCGCAATAAGACTTATACGAAATGTGAAAAAAATGGGGAAGATTCATCTTTGACGGTTTCCGTTGCGTACGCTACGGAAACGGTTCAAGATACCCGAAAAATATGTACGAAAAAATAATTCTTCTTTTTAAATGATCTGAAAAAGTCTATCTTTTAATATTAAAATACAAATTTGGATACCCAAAATAACAATTCCACGGTAGAAGTCGCTGACACAGCTAGTATTTTTTAAGTATAGTACACGTACTTTAAATAAAACACTTTAACGGTTTAAAACGCGATATATTACTTAAGATTATTTAAAAATGATTTTTAACTTCGGCCCGACGTTTCGGATGCTTTGCAGCAGCCGTGGTCACGGGGAGAGAAGCATCCGAAACGTCGGGTCGAAGTTAAAAATCATTTTTAAATAAGTTTAACTAATATATCGCGTTTTAAACCGTTAAAGTATTTTATTTAAATGTGTACTACTCGCGTAAACTATAGACAGTATTTAGTACACGTAACTTTCTGTTTAAATATAAACTTAATAGACCGAACAGCGAACACGTAAAAATCGATAAAACCGCACGTTAAAACTGAAAATTTTACAGCAGCCCGTCTTAGATTTTATGGTTTCTATATATATTCGAATATTTATGCTAAAATTACATTACATCTACATAAGAAAAAATTGTGTTTTTTTTTTCTTTCTTCTTGAGAATAATTAAAAACACAATTTAATTTGTTACTCACATATACTCGTTCGTACAATACTAGCAATGTAATAATAATAATTAATCAACGGGTCGTGGGACACTGGAAATCTGGACGAAAGTCATGAAGTTTAAACGCGTTCCTACATCAACATTGTAATGCGAATAAGGCCTGCGCACTAAGGCGTTCGTACCATAGACTAAATTTATTTGCATTATTGTTTAAATAAAACACTTTAACGGTTTAAAACGCGATATATTAGTTAAACTCTGAGTCTCCCCGTGACCGCGGCTGCTGCAAAGCATCCGAAACGTCGGGCCGAAGTTAAAAATCATTTTCAAATAAGTTTAACTAATACATCGCGTTTTAAACCGTTAAAGTGTTTTATTTAAATGTGTACTACTCGTGTAAACTATAGACAGTATTTAATGATTCTTCTGTAAATGATTTAAAATAGTCCTCGAATTTTAAGATTAACTTGCAAAAACGACGGGAAGGGACGCGATCGACGTCGTGGCTGACATATTACAAAGATGAAGGGGTTTGCAAGAACTAATTTGGATGCCCAAAATAATCATTCTACGCGGACGAAGTCGCTGGCACAGCTAGTATTTTATATTTAGATGCTATTTTCACATATTCGGTACGGATCCGTAAAAAATAAAGAAATTCTCTACGACCTCTTCCCGCCAAAAGTGATACGTCAATAGTGACATAAGGCTCAGCGTTCGGAAACAGTTTGCGTTAATCACTGTTAACGAGCATACATTTGTAAATACGATCGACATTTTAATCGCCACCCACTGCTGATTTGTTAGGGCCGTATTTTTAGATGGAGTAAAGGGCAGCGCTCACTGAACATCGTATAAAAAATTATTCACTCTTAAAGTCACGGCGACACCTTGAATAAAAAATAAATAATCCGTGAAAAATGAGAGTGAAAAAATTTTACAATTAAATACAAAAAGTACAATTTTAACTTTGTGCTAAAAAACTACTAGACTCAGTTTATTTTCAGTCTGTGCCTGATCAGATAACAAGTAGTACCAAAATTGAAACAATGTGAAAAAGTGGGGCAAAGTTAAAAAATTATAATTATGACATATTTTAGTGGCGGCGCGATGTTATATCGCAAAAATTAGCGTTATATATTTTTTTTTACTTTGTAACGGTCAGGGGATAAATTTGCATGCATAATTTAATTATATATTATTACTATATAAAGGATAGTAATTACTATAAAAGTACTATTCTTTATATAGTAAAATACAACATTAATTTACAGCGCTATCATATAACAAACATGGTGACATATTGATAATGTCTGCTCTACCGTCTACGTCAGTCTTTCAATTTTTTCATGAATTACAAATAAAGTTTCTATCAATCACGAATGACTGGATTAAAGGCTTTTTTTATTCATTTTGACGTCAACCTCGGAAAATATAAGAAATTGGTTCAGTTTCATAATGGATGCAAAACTATATCTAATTATGGATTTGAATTTAATACAGATTGACGGAAAATATAAGAATGATAAGTATCTTATTACCCGCTTCACGGCGGACACAATAAAATGACCGCTCTAAGATTTTATTGCTATGTTAAGGCTAGAAACACACATCATTCACGAAGCTAGCTAGAGGTGTACGTCGTTCCTAACACGCGAATCGTTGTGTATTGGCGTATTTACGAAGCGAAAACTCGAATGTGTTATTCAAAGTTCAAAGCGAGCCGTAAATATTTAAGGTCATTTGTAAATAATGTTTGCGCCTTTGACGTTTCGAATTCTAGTACTCTACCTCGTAAAATACTAGATCTATAGACATTCTACAGTTTAGTCTGGACTTTTGAATGTTATCTGTGCTCTGTCGCGGTTCTGTGTCATATATTTTTATTGCAGTTGTTGTTAAAGTGATTTTTTATCCCAAGAAACTGAAATGGAACTGTAAAAAAAGGAATTTAATTCTATCCACATAATATATCCAAAAAAATGAATAATTAATCATTATGGATAAGTTTACCCTAAATAGAAACTGAAAATAAAAGTTAAATTAAAATAACTAAACCGAAACAAAGTTTACCCTCCATAATATCCTCACATCAAAAAATAATAGGTTTTTTTATTAACTCGTCCTTTGCCGATTTAATTGTGTAATTAAATAATTAAAAAACTTTACTTTACACGTAAAAAAAATGTCTATGCTCTATGATATGTCTATTATCTATATAAAAGCACGAGCACAAACAATACCGTTAATAACCGCGCATTCGATATTCAAATTCGACGTTTAAAAATAACAGCGTCTTGCTGTCTATGCCTGTTCCAGTTCTCTGGAGGCGTTCACCAAGAATTTGACGCGTCCCGCGCTTTTTACATTCTGACATTGCAAATTAATCGCCTTAGTCATTGTACAAATAAAATTGTCTCCTTTTTAATCTGTGTTATTAAAAATGGCGGCGAAATTGTCTGTGTTGTTAATTTTAACAATTTTATGTGTGATACAAGCTAAAAGTTCGGAGGAGCGAAGTCATGAAATTCGTAATCATGTGAAGGTAAGAGATAGAAATTAAATACATACTTATTTTAATATTAACTTAATTTAAATAAAACACTTTAACTCGAACGTTAACTCGTTTTATTTAAATTTGAAACAGATAAATGTGTTCTACTCGAGTAAACTACAGACAGTATTTATTGTTCAAAAGACTATTTCCCCATCGTGGGGCATGGGGACTATTTTCTGTGTTCGCTTAGCTGATTAGTTATTGAGTTTAATCTCGGTTTAAAGTAGAAAGTGATTCTTTCATAAATCTATATGACAATAAATGAAATCTAAAATTACATAGTTAACATGTTAGACTTTGTCTAAAAATTTAAATAACAGGTAGAAATATCGAAATTCCGTCCATGTCACAAATCACTGTCCACGGTTGAAAGAGTTTAATCTGTCTGGATTTCTAAATGTCTCAAGGCAAAATAGGTCGACAGGGCAACTTGTTGAGATATCTATCTAAGAACATCTACAGATGAAGAAGCCGTGGTGCTAAAATGTGTTTCAGCTTCAGTGTGTGGATTTCTGAATATCCAAAAGCCAAAATAGGCCGACAGCACATCTTGTGTAGATGTTATATGGCTGGGGTATTCCACATACCATCAAGGGTTCCCCATGCTGTCTTGTAATGTTTAGATGTTTTTTACTCGTAATTCAATTGCTTACGAGTATACTCTTTATAACAAAATAATCTTTATTACTTTAACGTTTTAATTACACCATCTAGGTCAAATTATCATCTGCCTACAATAAGTCGAGCATTTCAAAAAATAACTTTATTACGAAAAGAGGGCGTTAGTTACGCTTTTATGTTTCGTCGTAAATTCATGTAATACTGCATGACAAAAAATCAACGCACGCTACTGATGTACGGTGTGCAAAAACAATGTTAATATTATAATTAAGTTTGTCCTATATCTATGGGACAATAATATCGATGGTGATTTTATACAAATCAACTCCAATTTTTCCCTAGTGGAGCATGGGGCATATACATCCTATTTTGTTTACAGATCGATGTAAAAAAATTAAATAATAACTGAAAGCGTGGTAAGCCCACAAGACCATTAATAAGAATTCAATATAAGATTTTCCAAAGACACCAAAAGGTTTGAGGGTGTCCCCTTGAGAGTTGGATTACGCGAAAAGGGGGGGAATTGTCAGCATATGACGTGGACTGATCACCCGGCCTTCTATCAGTGTCCCTAAATAAAATAATACGTCGTCCGTAGTTTACGCGAGTAGTAAACATTTAAATAAAAACTTTAATGGTTTAAAAGCACGCCTGCTGCAGAGCATCCGAAACGTCGGGCCGTAGTTTAAATAATTCCTAATAAGTTTAACCCATATATGCCGCGTTATAAACCGTTGAAGTGTTTTTTTTTTAATAATACGTCGAATAAGTTGGTGGTTGGTATATAGATACATTTCTATAATTATGGATTTTTGTGTATTTTGAACTACCTGTGCCCGCGACTTTGTCCTCATAGAATAGTTTTTTAGGCGTCAAAATCTCTCATCTTTCGAAATTATAGCTCTTACCAACGACCTCGTCCGCGTCCTGTCCAGAAAAACTGAAAGATAGACATTGTCGCGGGCTTTTTTTAGTTCATTTAAAGACGGAATCATTCTTTTCCCCCTATTTTTTGGGTATCTTAAACCGTTTTCGCAGCACGCACGCGACTTCTGCGAAAAATGCTTTGAACAACATAAAAATAGTCTCCCAGTACCACTAACTAGTAGTTCCCGAGATATGCAACAAACAAACAAAAATTCTTCAGCTTTATAATATTAGTATAGATAATGTCTGTAGTTCACGCGAGTAGGACACATTTACATAAAACACTTCACGGTTTAAAACGCGATATATATTAGTTTTCAAACAAGATATTATATTAGATAGTAATTAGTATAGATGTTGTAAGTTTTTGGTATTCTACCCTACATCAAATACTTGTATACATATATAAAAAAAAAAAAACTATTTTTCCGACCGTACATAATCAAACGTGCCAAACGACAATCGCTTATGATTTTGTAGCGAAATATTATAAATCAGAACAATTTCGGTCTCCCGTCTCTCGGCTTTGCCAAGTGACGCACTTGGCTTATTTTTGACAATTCCCAAGGACACGAATTTATGCATCCTCTGCATTGTTATTGTATTGTCGAACAATAGCAGCTAGGCAAGCAACGAAGTCAAATAAAACCGTTTTAAACTGGTTGAAATGCCAATTATTCAAGTTAATTTTAGGCGAGTGATATATTGTTATTGTCTTTAGTTTAGGGTTAGGTAGTACATAATAAAATAAAACACTAACGGTTTAAAACGCGATATATATATATATTGCGATGATAACTTATTAAAAAAATAACTATGGCCCGACACTTCGGATGCTTTGCAGATGGCGCTAGCGTAGCAGTTTTTTACTTTGACGTCAGAGGCACCCTCCATCTTTAGTCTCCCCTTGAGCACGGCTGCTGCAAAGCACTCGCCTAAAAGAAACTCAAATAACTCGCGTTCTAAACCGTTAAAACGGTTTTATTCTAATGCTATATTCATGGACACCGACAATAATGGTGAAGCACTCGCTTAAAATAAACTTTAATAATTCTCGTTTCGAACCGTTTTAAAGGGTCTTATTTGACTTCGTTGCCGTTCGTTGTTGTCGACAGTATTTAACATGTTTTTTGTTATTAGGCCACTCTGCCTCTAGCACCCTCATATATTGTATGTGTCATCGTGTATTATAAGAACAATCATATCGTAATATCGAAAATTTGTTATTATAAGTATTGGCAAATGGCCAAAACCCATCGACCTGCATTGGGAATTGAGTGCGGTTATTTGCACTCAATTCAATATACTGGGTTATCGACATTCAGACACAAAATTGAGTACGAAAGATACACGAAAATGTGTCTGAACAATTGGTCAAGCCTTTAGAGAATTATTAGTTTAGTACAGAGTTTATTTAACAGACGGTTGTGTAAATAGTATCTGTAGTTTACGCGAGTGATAAGAATACAGTTTTTAACGGTTTAAAACACGGAATATATTTAATAAAAATCGATTTTAGATTGAAAAAAGTTTTCGACGCGGCCGGGTTCTGAGCTAGGATCCGCAGCGTTCCGCGCTGTTCTCTAACCGAACTACCGTGGTTTTAACTTTCTAAAATCGTGGTTTTAATTTTCCGTACCGTGGTTTTAATTTTCTAAAATCTTTGTTTAATTAATGTAATCTGATTGTGGGAAAATATTTTTATAAATAGTTTTTAAACGCGATATTTATAAGTTAATTGCTTTTTTTAAACACCGTTATTATGCGTAGTTAACGCGAACAGTGCACATTTAATTAAAACACTTTCAACGGCTTACAACGCGAAATATATTATTTAATCTATGTACAATTTATTTTTACTATTTCCTGACGTTTCGGATTCTTTTCAGTGGTTTTCAGCGACCGAAAAACAAAGCGTTCAGCTCGTAGATAACAATGTGTCAACTAATATGTTTCGCGTTTAAAACCGTTAAAATTATGTTTCTTTCAGAGCGACGCAACAGCATTAATATTTGCCGATGAATTTAAGCAGACGCTGGAGAAGTACCTCTTCGGAATTTGTCCACAACCCTATAAGGTACATACATACAAAACATAATAATTATTTTGTATACTAGCTTAGGTAGCTTTCTAAGAGAGGCTGGATTCGAATCCCGGGACACAGACATTAGAAATCAATTAGTGATATATGTACTTAAACTAGCTGTGTCCGCGTAGAATTGTTTTTTGTAAAAGGTTCGATTCCCACCGGCTCCAACATGTTTCTGAATTTAAATAAAACACTTTAACGGTTTAAAACGCGATATATTAGTTAAACTTATTTGAAAATGATTTTTAACTTCGGCCCGACGTTTCGGATGCTTTGCAGCAGCCGTGGTCACGGGGTCTCCCCGTGGTATAGCCCAGCCTATAGCATCTATTTAAATAAAACACTTTAACGATTTAAAACGCGATATATTAGTTGAACTAATTTGAAAATTTTGTTTAACTTCGGCCCGACGTTTCGGATGCTTTGCACACCGTTGAAAGTTCATTTCCAAATAAGTTCAACTAATATTGCGTTTTAAACCGTTAAAGTGTTTTATTTAAATTTACTACTCGCGTAAATATAGACAGTGTTTTCTGAATTTTCAATTTATAATTTTTCTAAAACATGTTGGATCGCCTAAACTAGATATAAAATGGGTGGTAGGAATGTAGAAAATTTCGTCCGGGGTACAACTACCGTCTACAGATGGAAACCATGAAGCTAATCGCGTTTCGGTCTGTGGATTTCCGAATATCCAAAGCCAAAAAAGGTCGACAGCATCTTGTTCAGATGCTATAGACACTGTCTATAGTTTACGCGAGTAGTACAATCTAAATACAACACTTTAACGGTTTAAAACGCGATATATTTGGTAAACTTATTTGAAAATGAACGTGGTCAGCGGCTGCTGCAAAGCATCCGAAACGTCGGGCCGAAGTTAAACAAAATTTTCAAATTAGTTCAACTAATATATCGCGTTTTAAACCGTTAAAGTGTTTTATTTAAATAGATGCTATAGGCTGGGCTATACCATCAAATGAACCCCGTTCTTATCTGTCCTCTATCTTAAAAAAAAAAATTGCGCATATTCGTGATAAAGTCGAAAATATAATTGTGTAGACGCGTTGGTTGCAGATGCCCCCTCGGGAATAAGACGAAAAACGGAACCACCTTCTCTTGCGACCTGGACATGGATCAGCAGGACCTAGCTGGAAGGTATATTTAGAATTGAAAATATAATATGAGGCTGCTAGAGGCAGAGTGGCCTAATAACAGAAATGATTTTCAATAAGGAGGAAAATAAAAGTGCACAACTAACTTAGGCGAGAATGGATTTGTACTATTATTCGTGTAAGAATTATGTTAACGATGTTCGGTCACTGTGCTCTTGTAGCTAAACAATTTTAGACTATGAAAATATAAATAAGTCAAGTCATAAAATTGCAGTTAGGCTACTCTGCCTCTACAGGCCTCATATGACTAGATATATACGATGTAAATATTACATGGAGGTTTCAGTTATGTTTCAAAACATATTATTTTTCGACTAAATAAGTTATTAATTCAGTGCCGGCGGGGGGGGGGGAATAGCCTACCCACACCCTCCACCCGTTTCGTTTATTTAGCATTTTTTAAAACCTCTCTTCAAATTTTAAACTGATGTAACAGCGTTGTAATACAACGCTTTGAGTTTTGACGCTTCCTGTTAGTACTAAAGTGAAGTAAACACGTTAAAAATGGATTTCCGTTTTGTAAATGAAAATCAATTTTCACGCTATTTTTCTAATTAAAGCATTACATTCAAAACATTCTTTTCGCTTTTGAAATGGTAGCAATGTATGGCTAACAGTCAACGATCCCCACCTGGTCCAACGACTCTTCTCTTTTCTGTCTACTCTTTTCTGAAAGATGTTGGACGTCGAGATGTTTGGATAATAAAATAGAAATATCGAAATTCCGTCCGGCTCACAAACTAACGTGCACAGGTGGAAAAGTCGTGAGTATAATCGCGTTACGGTCACAGTCTGTAAATTTCCGAATGTCCAAAGCCAAAATAGGCCGACAGCCCATCTTGTGAGAGTTATATGACTGGCTTGTATCTCCTTCCACCACACGAACCCCATACTTACACTTCACACGTTTAACTGCTACTGGTACTCTGAAGCAGACATAGTTCTGTGACTGTTTTAAACAACAAACGGGTGTTACACCTTTAACATAGCCGTTCTGGAAGTATAGTTAGACAATATTACAGACAGAACAGCAATTGATTAAATTATTTGTCCAAAAGACTCGCTACGCTGGCCTTAAGAGCTCATTCCGCGTCCCGTTCAGATTGCTTGAGGCTCGGCGCGGTGCTCGCGAACACGCTCGGCGAATTGGCGCGCACCGCTGCTACTAGAGAGATGTACCCTTCTGGTAAGTCCTTATATATTAAAAAAAATAACTGTTTAAAACGCGAAATGGATTAGTTAAAATTATTTAATAGGGCCCGACGTTTCAGATCAATCCATTCGCGTTTTAAACTGTTAGTGTTTTATTTAAGTGTGTTAATAATTAATATACACACATATAAATATATTTATGTCCTGTCTGTAGCTTCCGCGAATCGGGCCTGAAATAAAACCATTTTCAACGTTTTTTTTACCCACTGCCTAACATTTCGGATTCTTTGCAGTAGACGTGGTCACGGGGTGACACGACGGGTCACGGTTTATTTTTTATATATTTAATTAAGGTCAATTCTACGCATGCTTTTGAACTAAATAATCATTTTTAAAGAGGTAAAAATACAACGTCATACAAGCATAGTGGGTTGAGGCCTATTCCGCCATTGCAACTAGTCCCAGCTGTGGGAACTATTAAAAGCTGAATCATAACATATAATTCTTATTCACAGCTTCATCGAGCGAAACGAAAAAGAGGAAACTCTCAAAGAGCCAAAAGATGCAAATAAAAGCCAAACAGAGGACTGCTCTCGCTGTTAAGAAGAAGGCGGCGGCTGTTGCTGCTGCGGCTGCTGCTAAAACGACGTCATAACTTATATTTACCTCAACATCAACATTTCAGTTGAATTTGTTAATTTGAACGATCGTTAATTTAGTAATACTTTTTATTCTAGTCTGAACAAAGAACTCTACGATACTTCTTATTTGTGAGTAAAATGAAACGGGCAGGTACTGAACCCTGAACCCTATGTAACTTGTGATTTACTACTAGACGGCTCCAGTCTGTAGAATTTCGAACATACAAAGCTAAAATAGGTCGACGGCACATCAGATGTTACCATACATCATAAAAAAAAAACTATTAATCGACTTCTTGGATTAAGTATTTTTTAATACGTAATTATTATTTTTTTACCTAGTCAAATGCTAGATTTGTATATTATTAAGAATAAGATAATTAAAAAATAAAGTTTATTTTTTTATTTAATTTAACTACAAAAGAAAAGCCCATTTTCTTGGGGTGACGAAAATGTTATAGAACGAATTGTGGGTTCGATTCCCACCGGGTCTAACATGTCTGTACATAGATCTAACTAAACATGTAAAATGTGTCTGTAAACAGACTCCTTTTGGACAAAATGGAATGAGAGTCTAATTGCCTTACGAACAACCATCCACTAATTTAAAATAGCTTTAATCTGTGGATTCAAAAAAAAATAGGTAGATAGCGTAGGTAGATAAAATGCAGGCATTAGGCAGAGTGGCCTAATAACAAAAACTTAATTTTTAATAAGGAGGAAAGTAAAAACGCGCAATTAACTTTGAAAATGAATTGAACTATGATGTAAGAATTAATGTTAACAATCTCTTGTATATTTCCATTTTTAGACTGTGAAAATATATGAACTCGGGTCATAAAATAGCAGTTAGGCCACTCTGCCTCTAGCGGCCTAATATCATCCTCCATCTTCAGACCGTGCTCGTGTGTTATAAAAATATGTTTATGTACGGAGAGAAACAAACAGGTACTATAAAAATTGTATATTTACAAAATTTCTCTTCAAGGTACAATTCCATCTAAAAATACTGGATCATTTATACAAGTCTAGCAAATATTAGTGACGTAATAATCTGGCTAATATTTTTTTTTATGTTATTAAGAGATATTATTAATGTAACTAAAAAAATATATATAAATAAGCAAATAAAAATTTGCTTTCTTTCACTTGTCATGAAAAACACGATTTTTTTTATATTTTTAGCAATATATTTTATGGCAAAATTACTCGCTTCTCGGAATAATAAAACGATACCTTTTAAAATTGAACAAAACAATATAAACAGTTTAAAACGCAAAATATTATATTGATTTATAACCTCAAAACTTCCGATATTTCGTGAGCTTTCGTGAACGTGGTTACACAGTCCTCATCAACTATCAGTCATAGAACTAAGTAATATTTCGCGTTTTAAACGCGCAAAAGAGCATTTAAAATTACCAGATTAGAACGTCATATCTGTCCATTGCCATATTTCTTCAGAGTTGCCATAATTCTCACAAGAGTATTATTTAAACAAATTGCAAAAATATATATAAAAACTAAATACAGTAAGTAGGTGGTTTGAATTAACTATTATTAAGAAACTTAATAACTAAATAAGTTTAAAACATTATTAACACGATTTTACGAAACATACTGTATTGCCTTTAAATTAAAAAAAAAATTTCAAACAGCAAGTTGCTTTCGCGGCCATTTTGTTTTTAAGCTGTTCGACCGTCGTAATTGAGATAACGTCGAATTTGAGAAATGGTTCACGACGTTCCGCCATTACGAGACACGCTCGGCGAAACGTCGAGAACCATTTCTCAAATATGACGGTCGGAAAAACAATCCTACTAGCATGTGTTAACAACACAGAGAATTGTAATATAATCTCCACCAACGAAAAAATCGATTCCAATAAAAAAAGTATAAAACAATAATTAAATTAATGATTTTTTTATTACGTGACTTAAGATTAAACTTATCTAAAATTAAGAAACATTAAAATTATTATTGTTCTAGGGGCTGCCGAGTAAATGCGTATAAAATACCCGTTCGTTAAATTGATTTGTATTAGAAAATGCACTGTTCTAAATAGGACATCCTGTATATTGATCATACACTAAAACTAAAGGAAACTTAAAGGAATAATACTGAATTATTTTGGTTCAATGTGATGACAATGATGGTTATTTACAAACGCTTTAAGACATAGAAACGTGTTTAAATAAAACACTTTAACGGTTTAAAACGCGATATATTAGTTAAACTTATTTGAAAATGATTTTTAACTTTGGCCCGACGTTTCGGAAGCTTTGCAGCAGCCGTGGTCACGTTTTAAACCGTTAAAGTGTTTTATTTAAATGTGTACTACTCGCGTAAACTATAGACAGTACATATAAACGTGTCTAAAGAGGGGGGGTTTGAAGGGGGGGGGGTCTTAAGAAATTTTAAAATTTCGCACAGGTCGAGATTTTCGTGTGACATAAACGCTTTTGTACCGGATTCACGACCCGCCTGTGTCATAGATTAAAGCATTTTGTATGCTAAGTGAGTGTGCTGTCGAAGCTGCTTTTTGCGAATGTGTGCTTACGCTAATAAATGCTTTTAAATTCTTACAAAAATACTGATATTTTGTACCTTAGCATATATTTACATACTTATACATACGAGGACACGTTTTGAGTATTCGCTGCTATTTCACAGCAATGTAACTTCTGTTTGTAATGTAACATGTAATGTAACTCGTTCCTTAATGCGACCGACGTATTCCGTTATGTAATAAAAAAAACTTTGACGCTTTCGAACATGATATATATTCGTTAACCTAATTTTTAAATGACTCGACATCTGTAATCGTGGCCCGACACGTTCAAACGTCGGATTGTAAAAATTAATTAAATGTCAATATTTCGCGTTTAAACCCGTTATACGTGTTTTTCTTTGTATGTGTAGTATTCACGAAAATACAGACGATACTCAGTTATTTATCTCACTAAGCATGAATGGTCCCGGGCTCAAATACCAGGAAAACAATAATTTATTTCGATCGAGTTGGGCACAGACTTCTGAATAACTACCACAAATTGACCACGAATATAACCCAGATATGTGTTATAAAAAAATAAAGCCTCAAAATTTTGTAATCTATAGCTGCTGGTGAGAAGCTTATTTTCGAGAATCGAACCCAGAGTAGCATGTATTATATTTTAAAATATTTTTAGTACTTAATAGATAGTTCAATTACATAAATACACTTTTCTATTCGATTGTACTTAACCCTTGTGACCTCAATTTCGTCACATTACATGTTACATTTCACATCTAAATAAAAATCAAAGCTTTCACAACACAATTTAGTAATTTTCATCAATGTCTAGTACAATGTTCGACATTTTTATCACACACCCAAGAATTAACCTCCAGAGGACATTCACACCGGAACTACACTTTATTGGAATGTTCAAGGCACGATCGCTATTTGATTTGATAAAACTCCTCAAAAATATATGTACAACTACTATTCTACCATTTTAGCATTCTGTTGGCAACACTGAATACAAACTATCATAAGTACTAAGGCTTTCGAAGGTACAGATGTGTTTCCGGTATTTCCTACAAATGAGCTATTCGACTGACAAAAAAATTATGTTAGATCATTGCTATATAAGACTATTTAATGTGGGGAAGTATTATTTTTTCTTAAAAGGTGGTGGGAGGGAGTCTCAGGTTCTTACGTAAGACCACAAATGCGTAATGTTAAAATAATTATTATTGGGTAAGTTTCTGAGCCCCTGGACTAAAATAAAAAAAATTTGTGTGTGATTTTTTTTCTTTTAGGTTTTTACGTAATAAATATTCAACCCTTAATAATTCAAATGGGAGGTGGGGACTATGGGTCTATTCTTAATTATTTCTTATGATATATGATAGATCTTGGAAACATGATATGAAGTCACATTCTTCATAACCAACAATGACATGTTGTCAAGTTGCCGAAATATATTAAAAATCTATTTTTTATTTAAGTTTCTTGTATAAAATATCGTATGTTTGAAATGTTGGGGACATTTTATATAGAATTAAATGGTAGTACTATTTCTTCTATTGGTAACACCGATTGAAGACCAAACAATACACAAACTACTGTCCGTCACGATTCCCCAGAGGTTTTCCAACCCCCCAATTTGATGGTTATTTATAAAATGTCGAATAGCTAATCGAAACAAGGAAACAACACAAGTGGTTTTTACACACTGGCCTAAAAAATACACCTAAAAATACACTTTTAGCATTCTATATTCTACCATTTTTATCGAGCGATTTCTCAACTGAGGTTTACTAAGCGTAGTTGTTATAGACTAATCTACCAAACATCGTTGGCGTAAAAATAATTTCTACTAGAGATGCGCCGAGTACCGAGTACCGAGTAACGAGTTTTACTCGGCTCATATTCGCTTCAATCGAATTCCACTTGCTTGAGAATTAGCTTGCTATTTAAAAGGAAATTCATTGCTAAAAACGAATCCCTTCGAGTGGTGGGCAGAGCACCAACCAAGGTATCCATAGCTGGTACGTTTAGCAAGAGTATTTGTGTATAGGCCGGTAACATCTACGAAGAAAAGAGGAATAGGCTGTTATCAGAACGTGCAGAGCCCTGTGTTCCCCCATCATAACTTACCTTTATTAAATTTCAAATATTAATTATTTTATTACTGTTCTCGTAATTTTGTCTCACTGAATTTCATTTATCGAGATTAACACTGTTGTTTCAATTATATATACCTACATAGTATATTGGTTTTCTTAAAGTATACTCGTTATCAAATAACAAAGTATAAGCAAGTTATTTGGTTGAGTACGAATATCATAAAACCCGCTAAGTACCCAGAGTACTCGGCCCATCTCTAATTTCTACTATTATTCGATTATTTGGGTTCGAAATGATCTATTCTATACTGACGATGTTATAACTAATGAAAACAAATTTACACATCAGTCGTTTCTACCACATTTCTACCATAATTGTACCATTTAGTAAAACTTAGCTGTTCGGCTGGTAGTCGGCCCAGGTGCTGAACCAATTGTAGTTGAACATGGCCGCGTAAGGGTGTTTCCGTTTCTTGTGAAGCCTGAGAGACTCCTCGGAAGCGTACCAGTATTGAGGGTACTTGTCAATTGGGTACTTTGCAGACTCCTTGACGTATGGCTCGGATGTGTCGTCTGGAAGAATAGAAGAGAATAGAAATGCATTAATACAGAAGGGACCCAAGATTGTAACAAACACTGAGTATAATAAGTTAAATTTATAGTCTATACCAAAAGTTGGACCGGATGGAGATCGAGCCCAAACCCTGACGATTATTGCTACCATAGTAGTAGTTAAACAAATTGAAAGCTAACATTTCAAAAAAAAATAGAAAATAAATTGAAAAAATTTTCGACTCGGGCAGGACTTGAACCGGCATCGTCAGCTTTCCGTGCTGTTGCTCTACCAATTGAGTACCAATTGACTCGGTAGCTCAATTGGTAGAGCAACAGCACGGAAAGCTGACGATGTCGGTTCAAGTCCTGCTTGAGTCGAAAATTTTTTCAATTTATTTTCGATTTTTAAATTATATAGTGCCTTCATGTGCAATAACATGTGAAAAATATTAATGTTTTCAAAAGCTAACATTTCGCTCTTTAAACCGTTAAAATTTAAAAGACGAACAGTTAAGTATAAAACTAGAGAGTTGGTTTAACCCGAAATCCTCCACAAAGGGAAGAAGGGGCAATGGGTAGAATGTTCAGCAAATGATGTGGAGCAGCCTCCTATCGGTGTCCCCAAAAGAAAGTATTAAATTACCACAAAGTACTCCAAATACTCACTCGGTGGTAAACAGTAGAGGCAGAATATCCGATGCTTTCTGCTTGCATGTGCCTCTAGATGCTTCTTGTGTTGTTTCCGACGAAGGGAGACGTGGGGGCAACAGGGGCACGGTATCGCCAGCTCCTTGGGCACTGATCCGTGTCGCTCAGCCGCGTGACTGATAAGCGTGGATGCGACACGGTAGCCCTGGAAAATAAAGTTAGAATTTTGACCATACTGATGCAAAGTTTCGCCAAGACCGTCTCCGACGGAACGGACGGCGCTAGCGTAGCAGTTTTTACTTTGACACTAGACACGCCCCTCGTAACCACGGCAGCTGCAAAGCGCTCGAAACGTCGGCCGTAGTTCAAAATAAACAACAATTTTTACTAATAGTCTTCGCGTTTTAAACTGTTTTATTTAATTACGTACTGCTCTTGATAACATGTACTGTAGAAAGTGAAATAACCAACATTTATAACACTTAGGATGTGCTGTCACTTATTTTGGCTACGCTTGGATATGTATATTCTATGCTCTCATGTTGTAAGTATAATGTTATCTACCAAGGATGCTATTTACCAAACCAGGATTCGAAGCCTGGACTTCGTTATCGTCTTTGAGTACAGAAATTAGTGAACTTTAATATTTTATTGCACATCGATTTTTAACCTACAATGCATAAACTTGTTTCAATCTATACCAACAACAAGGCAATTAAAAGTGCATCTTACAATATTAAAAGTACCTTAAAGCAATGTTCACATCTGTACGGAAAGTTCTTCCACTTGGGGTTCTTTTTTCGGCTGAACGTCATACGGTAGGGCTCCGCTGGGAACCAGTCTTCAGGGTCCAGTTCCAGTTCTACCAGTTCGACGCCTGAGAAAGAAATTATATATTGTGAAAGTCTTCCAGCAAAATCATGTACAGTACAAATTTCATCGATACTGATAGAAAAGTACTTATATTATGCTTTGTAGCAGCCTCGTGTCTCCCCGTGACCACGGCTGCTACAAAGCATCCGAAACGTCGGGCCGTAGTTCAAAATCATTTTCAAAAAAGTTTAACAAAAATATATCGCGTTTTAAACCGTTAAAGTGTTTTATTTACATGTGTACTACTCGCGTAAACTACTGACAGTATATATCAGTTCTTACATATACTAATGTTATAAAACTGAAGAGTTTGTTCATTTGCACTTGGTAATTTTAGGTACTACTGGTTCGAAAAGAAAAATTATTGTTGCGTTGCATAAACCATAAATGAACTGGGAAAGATTTAGTCTATAGAACATCAGGCTGCGGATATGGAACGATCTCGTTAGGATGTACACAAAGATTTTGTTCCACAACTGCGGACCTAACCTCTTAACTTCCAAAGCCCGTTGCTGGTCAATGCTAGGTAGTTGACAAAGTGTTTATACGTACCTGGTGGCAGTTTAATGGGTTCGCTTGGTGGCGGCTGAACAACCTCCAGTGTAGTTTCGATGGCTGTCAACGTTGTGTTGTTGGTTGCTAAGAGACTTGTCAAAATCTTATTCTGTGTCTGAAATTGTGTTTAAGAAAATCAGTACATATTTAATTTAACAACTACATAAAAATATATAAATTATTTAAAATATCAGATGAAAATAAAATAGCTTAAAAGTCATATGTTGTGTTCAGTGGCGTAGCTATCATAGAGCCAGGTGGTTCATTGCAACCGGGCCCCGGAACTTAGGGGCCCTCTTATCTTTTCTTTGAGAAGATATAAGCATAGAAGAAAAGGATTTTTAAATGTTCTTGTTGCTATTTTTATATTTTGGAGGTTCATTTAATTCAAGCTATGCTAAAAGAGGGGACGAACACCCGATTCTTTCTTGAGCCTTAGATTTAGACTTAGGCCCTTGGAGGACAGACCTTTTGTGTTTATTTCATGTTTTGTTCTTTTATTGGCTAATAGTTGTATAGAGTGCTGTGCTCTGATTAACTTGTAACCCAAGACTTCTCCCGCTTAATGCAATGCAACAAATTTAACCATTTGACAGCAGAGATACTACGTATTTGTTAGTAAGTAAGCATTTTAAATTAAGCTTAGTGTACCTGTAAAACAGCTCCGTTGGTGAAACTCTGTGATAAGTCCTTAGGCTTCCTCTTATATCCTTTCGGTGGGCCTCGTTTCTTAGCTATTTCACCATTCTTCTTATATCTTATTACCTCTCCGTCTGTTTTAGTTACTGGTGTAATCATTAATTTTGCTGGTAACGAATACCTGCTTTGCAATGATTTCACTACATTGTTAACATTATTGACTAAATTTAATGGATTTGCCAAGTTTAACGGATTATTTATGAATTTCGGTAGTGGGTGAGATGGCACGGGATAAATTGATAAAGAACTCGGTGTGTTGTACGTTGGTATTTGGTAAACTTTAAGATTCAATTCGGAGTCATATTTGAGTCGTTTCGATGATGGTTCTTCATCACTAGAGTCTGAGAGTGTGTGACTTTCGAGTGGGTCTTTTTCAGTGAATGGATCTGAACGGAGATCCTTTTCTTGTAGACAAAACATCTGTAACATGAAACATCATCTTCAATAAGTAATGCAAGGCAAGAAGATGCTAGCTAACTTAATTTGTCAATGAACTTTTACCCAAAGTAGTTTATCTATAATCTTAATTGTTCTAAATGAAGTATTTTTTGTTTGTTTGTTACCTATTTATTTTGTTTAATTACTAGTAACATAGCCTTTCCAAGAACAATTTAAACTCAAATAAACAGATTGAAATTTGAGATTTCAACTGTATTTCTAGCATATAATATTAGAAGAAATATGACACAAGTTTCCTTTATCAACAAATTAGAAAGTTATAATATGTAAAGGTCCAACAAATGGCTTTATATAATTATTAATATATATATATATATTTATATATATATATATATATAAATGGAACTAAAGAGTTTGTACATATGTAAAAAAAGTGATTATAATCACACAAAGTTTAGTTATACATATAAATTATTACAACAATACAGTTCTTTATTGAAATTTAGAAAATGCTAAAGCCAATACAGTACTCATACCTTTAAAATATGTCAGTTTTATCATGCTATTCAATCAAATACCGACATTTTATCGCGAAAGTACATAAAATAACTGTTATTTGTGAGTCAAACTTTCATCGTACGAGTTACAAGGCGACTAACAACTTATAATAACAATAGATAATATCTAGGACGTTTACACGAAATTACAGTTAATATCGTAATTGTGTTATTTACGTGCCGCCGAATCTTTGTAGAAAACAATAAATTATTATAGATACGTTGACAAAATGGCGTTTTTATTAAAAGAGTCCTATATTTAACTCTTGAATCAGCACATGCTAATAAAACTTGTACAATAGGTAACTGAACTTAATTAAATCTATGTTGTTATTTATGACAGAAATGCGTACCTTTGTCGATGTTGTTTCGCGTTTTCGTGGTAAGAATCCGAAAGTTCACAATGTTTAGAGCGAATTCATGGGTTTTTCACGTTACTTAAATGAAATTAAAGCGAAACATAAAGGTTATACGATATAATAATAACAAAAGTACCCCATTATTCTTTCGCGATTTTGATTTTTGACGCTAGCTGTGATACCATAGTCAAAACCCCCAAAATTACACAGATATGTGTGTGGAACACTCTGAAAATGTGTCAATTGTCAAAGCCACTTTGAAATTACACGAGCATAAAAAATGGAATATAAAACAAATAAACACTCTATTTATATCTTCAAAGACGTGCAGATTATTTGTAATATATTCAACTTATTAGTAACGCTTTGTTTAACGAGAAAAGTACAATATAAACTTTATATTTCCACATTTTTGACATGTTATTCTAAAGTGGCAACATTGAAGACGCTCTTTTTTAAAGGTTTTAACTAGTGCTAGAATAAACGATCAATCATCGATTCAAGGTCGATAGTTCATTCGATATTATTATAATTATCAGTCGCAGAATATTTTGGTTATAGATAATAACACAAAAATATCCTTGGAAGAAGCTTACAAAGCAATTAAATTTATTTAAGAAGAATTAGCACGCAATATAATATAGTATACTTTTATTTTAAAGCATATTCTACTATATTAAATACATTTAAGACAATAGTTGATAAAGAAAATTATATAAGAAATTAAGTTATGAAAAATATAATTCAATACTGTCTATAGTTTACGCGAGTAGTACACATTTAAATAAAACACCTTAACGGTTAAAAACGCGATATATTAGTTAAACTTATTTGGAAATGATTTTTAACTTCGGCCCGATGTTTCGGATGCTTTGCAGCAGCCGTGGTCACGGGGAGACTGATATATCGCGTTTTAAACCGTTAAGGTGTTTTATTTAAATCTAATTCATTTCTACGTGACCTACTTTTGAAGCCGACATAAAAATAAGAAGTTCTCAATTCTAACGTACAAATGTTTATTACGAAATCGAAAATAAATTGAAAAATTTACTTTCGATTTGGGCACGACTTGAACTGGCATCGTCAGGGTTCCGTGCTGTTGCTTTAATCGATTGAATATTTTTTTTCTCAATTTATTTTCAACTAGCTGTGCGCGCGACTTCGTCCGCGTGAAATAGGGTCTTGGAGTAGAACTTTAATAATTAAATTTTTTATTAATTTATGTAAGAGCGCATTTAATGCAGCCCATCTATGTTGTTAGTGCTACTTTGCCGTAACACTCTCACCTCACATCTCTAACTCCCACTCTCATTCCTAAACTCACTCCCACTTCCTCTCCTATTCTCAAAAAACCTATGTGTGTAACAAATTTCATTTAAATCAGTTCCGTAGTTTCGGAGCTAAAGCCGGACAGACAGACAGACAGAGTTACTTTCGCATTTATAATATTAGTATAGATATTTAATTTAGGTAGTACCATCGTCTCCATAACATGTGAACAATTTTGAAGTTTTCAAACGTATATGTTTTTAACTCGCAAACATACATAAAATCGTAGGTGTCTCTAGTGCTATATTTTTAATTTTTTTATGCACTACAACTTAATTAAGGTATGGAGTAAATACCGAAAAAATAACTCAACTTTCACAGCAGCTACCTTGTGGTTGAACTTGGTTAATTGGTATCGATAAGAACTTTACACCTCGATAGGTTATCACTGTCATTAAGGGTCTGATGATGAAGGTCAAAAACTTCTCGTCAATTTTATGGGGAGAGCTGAGCTGAGGCTCCAGTTTCTATACCCTCAAACTGTATTGCATTGTGTGCAAATTGTTAATAAAATAAAATTCTTTGAATCTCTACTTGATCCTTTTCCATATATTTATTTTATTACAATTGTACACAGCTATTTAATGAACCAACAAACAGGAAAAAAACAAAACACATATTTTGATAACCATTTTATTTGTAAACTTAATCTAAACGCCAACATCGAAATCAAATGAATTTTAATTGAAAGAGAAAATAAATTACTAACGACTAGATGACAACTATACAGTGACCTTGATTAAAAATCTTAAAAAAACAAAAATAAAACAAAACTTATATCACAAAACTATGCTGGTACATGTCCGATTTGTATTATACGGTCAAAAGTATAAAGAACTAATAAGCTTAGTTCTATCGTGTTTTGCTGTACTATTAAACCCCATATACAATATGTACCAACAGAGATAAATGTAAGATTTGGCTTCGCAATCCGGTTTACTGGTCACACTATTTTGGTATAAAAATTCACCAGAATACAACCTCTTCGAGAAATTCACCAGACGTTATAACAAGTAGATTCAATCAAAGAGGCTTTATTCAATTCTCAACAATTAGAAATTAAAAAATGTATAAAACTATTACTGACCTAAAACTATTAAAATAAATATGTCCTTAAATACAGATATCAAATCATATTATAATTATCAAATGTAATCAAGTCAAATATATTTATTAATTAAATAAAAAAAAGGTGAGAATTATCGAAAAGAACTGGCCGCTTCAATTGGGTGAATCATATTTAGGAACAATAAGAATAAAATGGAGAATATATCAACTGAACACAGATAAGTCCAAATATTAAAACGAAATTATTGATAATTGTAACATCCTGTCTCGTCTAGGATGGACAGAATTATTTGTTTGCAGCTATAATTATCATTTTCATATCTGGTCACACACGTCAAGCGTTCTTTTAAAGATAAAAAGATATGTAAGAATGTGCAGTCATAGAATGATATGCTTAAAAAAAGTTGAGCAAAAAGGAATGGTAGACAGGTATGAGTATCAATTCCGGAACTTTATAATCTATGGACAAAAGTTAACAATCGATTTTCCAACAGTCGAAGGCATTCGCAGCCGCTGAAAAATCGATTATTTAACAATTAAATTCTTCTTTGCGATTTTAACTCTATTTCAATTTATGTAATTAAAACAATCAAAGTTCTGATAATTCCACACGACTCGATCATATTTAGCGTTTGCAACACAGTGGCCAAACCCAAGGCTAATTATTAGATCGCGTTTAAAAATTATCAGAAAATCGATTGGACGTCACAGCGCCGCCACATTTTATCCAAAACACGACAAAATTATTAATTAATATTAAACATTTGTTTTATTGATATTATCGTTATAATAAGCGCGCGAATGGTAATGTCAATTTTGACAATTCCAAACCAAGTGACCATAGACGAAAAAAGTTTGAACGAAGAAGGATCTATATGCCTTATAAAATGTATTCGAGCTGTGACGCAAGGAACTCTTACGATAACGTGAAGTAGAAAATCGTATAATAAATGCAATATACCTATCACGGATGAGGACGTCGATGTTGCAGCCTAAGTTGCTCCTACGTTTAGTACATCTAGGAACCCTAACGTCAAATGCCTAGCATTACTAACGGTTATTCAGAAGTTCATAACCTCAGGCGTAGTTTATTTCTTATATATACCTAACTAGTATAATTATAGCAGTGGAATTTAATGTTTTCACTACGAAAACTCCGGCTGTATCCGATTATAACTGTGTCTTTAATTCTGTTTAAGTCAATAAATGGGGTTACTTTAAAATCGGTGTCATACATTCTACGTTATAATTTAAAAAATCATGTCTGTTCACTATCATAATAATACTCAAATATTTTCATCTGTTACATCCAACGAAGCCTTCCGGATAGAGAGATTATAATTACGCGAATATATTACAATATCTATAGTCATATACCGTCATGGATGTCTAGCTAAACATATATCTTAACACTAAAACTTGTATATACACCGCCTAAACAAATATATTAATCGTCATATCAAAATCGTTATATCGCGTTTTTGGCATATTTTCAAATTGACACTGACAGCCGCATCTTTACAGATAAGGCAACGGGGACTGGCAGCTGTCAGCTGTCAAAACCGCGACGCCATCTCGACTCACGACTTGTAAGTGCGTATGACGTCCTTGATTTGCGCCCTGCAGAGGGGGCACTGGCCGCCCCCCTTGCCCCTCCACTGCTGCACTGCGCATCTGTAGCACATGCACATGTGTCCGCACATATATAACACACTATCTATTGGGTTCTCGTAGCAGATGGTGCATTCTGTACCCGTTAAGCCTTCCCCGATGACAGAATAGATGGGTTGGTGCGACGTGGAAGGCCGGCTGGTAGAGGGGCCGTTGGGGAACCTGTCGATCCTCATCTCGGCGTGGCCGTTCGGAATGAGTACCTGCTCATTGGAATTGTTCTGGCTGGTAGAGCAGACGTCCCGGGGACGTTCCCGTTGGTAGGGGACGGGGGCGCACGTTTGAGACTGAGACGCCATCGGTAAACTTGTAAGACATACTTGTGAAGACGATTGGATTGGCTGTAAAGAAAAATATATAATTTAAACAACAATATAATAACACAAAAAAACCAAGGTTAAAAGTATGTGGCCAAAACAAAGAAGCTTTAAGTCTAGTTTTGAAAAGAAGATGAATCAAAGCAGCAACTCACCTCAATATAATGTGCGCTGGCCAACGTAAGCCCCTGCTGATGGTTCGCTGCATTCTGCGCACCGTTCTGCGGCGGAAGACTGACGACCAGCACCGTCCCTCCGTTGCCTGCAGCTATCGGCGCCGCGGATCCCGTTATGACGCGCAGCTGCTGCGGCGGCGTCTGCGCTTGCACCGCCTGTGACGTCAGCATTCTCACTTTCTGTGTCGCCCCATAGATATCAACGAAGGCCCACAACCTCAGCGTGTGGTCAACGTGCATAACGGTCATGGGGGTGGAACCGTTCCTACTAACGCGCACCTCCCCATCCAATGTCAGCGTGACGGCCAGCTCGTCCCCCCTTCTCAAGCCGTTGGCGGCGTCCCGTCTCACTACCCAGTATTCCGGTCGGTCCAATAACTGTTCCGCGTCGTCTGGTAAATCGCAGGGTCTTAGTGTAGCTGGGTCGCACGAGGTTAGACCGATGGCTAAACTACCCGAGTACGCCGGCTCCGTAGCTAAGATCTGGACGACTATCGTCTGTCCCGGGCGCATGGGGCGCGCCGTGAACACGTATCCTTGGCAGAACTCCGCTTCAATCCTGGCGGCGACGCCCCTCTCGTTCACGAATTGGACATTCCTGCCGGTCATCCTATGCAAGTTTAGGGGTACTAGCGGGTTCTTGTATCTCGGAGCGGGGAGTGGTTCGTCCACTGATAGTGACCGCATGCCTCCAATAAGTCTATCTTCAACTATCGGCGACGGCTGCCGGTTCTGATGCAGCATTCTCGGGTCCACGAATTGCACGGCTGTGCAGTTCCCGTACACGTCCACTAGGGCCCAGAGGGGGCTTCTGACGTCCACGTTCGAAAAGAAGCAGCCTTTGTCCTCCCCGTTAATGCCAAAGTGTACATCTCCATTGGAATTGACGTAGTAGTGTAGAAGATTGTCCTTGTCGTAGAAGCGTTCGCCGAGGGCTTTGGCCCAACTGCCTGGCTTGTTGGTGAGATCTGGACAAGCGTATTTGGGCAACGGATGTGGCAGGGTCTCGGGGTTGTGCGAGGTGAAGCCGAACCTGATGACGCCACTCCAACTGTCTGATACCTCGACGAAGCGGATGCAAATCTGCAAAGGAGAAACAAAAAATTAAAAACCATTTCTGGTAAAGTTTAGTACTCATACATTAAATAGTTACATTATCTGTGTTAACTTTATCGGAATTTACATCCTGCATACTTAGATTTTTCATACCTCTTACAAGTGAAGTTTTCAGGGTTTAAAAGCAGAAAAAATAAAATTAAACACTTTAATCCCTCGTAGCGACTATTTTGGCTTTAAATTATTAAGTCCCTACCATGCCGTAGTCTAAAATCCTATAAAGGATACTTACTGCAAAACGTGCGAAACGTCAAGTAGTAAATAAAAATAAATAAATCGGTTAAACGGACACAGAAATGTATTATTAGCCCCATACCCCCAGTGGAAAAAGATCTCATTATGTTTAATAATAATAATAAGTCAAGAAATTCGTACCTTTTCATTGACGCGGACCGGCCTCGCGCTAAACGCGACCCCCTTGCAAAAGCTCTCGACCCTCCGAGCGGTGCTCCCATCTCGCGAGATACGAACATTCTCGCCGTGGACAGAGTGGAAGGTCAGCGGGGGGAGATTGTTCGGTGTGCCGCCCGTGCAGGAAGTACGGGGCGCTGAAACAATAGAAAAACTTATAAATAAAGATGGAAAGACATGAGACCAGAAAATCTTTTAATTCTATTCAAGTTCTCTAACTTAATATCCAAAGCCAAAATAAGTCGACAACTCATCTTGTTTTTATGTGAGATATATATTTCTGATTTCTTATAATAAAAATAAATTTAGAACGAATGTGTTTTATTAAATATTAAATAAATTTTAGGATCATTTAACTGTGTTTTAAAGGCAGCGTGATTATTCCTTTAATTGTAGTTTGGTGTCACTATTGCGTTTATTTTTATATTATATAAGCTCCCCCAGCTACTTGCGTTTGCGCAAGTGTGTCTTACAAACATAGATAAAGTGGGTAAGTGAACTATTCCCCCAAGTTAAATTCAAGATGTCTGCCACCTGCGCGGCAGATGCGCTGCCAGCTTGCGTTTGCCGCCATTTTAATTATTATATTCTTAAATCGGTTTAGTTATATGATTTTTAGATATAATTAAAACCCAGAATTATTAAAAGCGGCAATACATTTATATTTAGGCTATACGAGAATATATTATGACAGAAAATTAAAACTTTTTTATCAGTTCAAATAATTATCAAGGCGTTTAAATGATAAAAACTTTTTTTGATTGATGATTTATTGGTGCAAATTGCAAAGACATAATTATTTTTAAGTCAACAACGGGTATAGAGATACAATAATTGTAAACAAAACTACTTTTTTTAAGGAATTCAAATAAAACATGGCAATTGACAAAGTGACAGCTGTCATGTCGCGAACTACACTTGAACAAGATGGCGTCGATTGTCAAGATAACCTAAGACTTAAGTAATACTTCCTGATCGATTGTCCTCGGCAAATAGGGGAGGAAACGACACGTGCGACGACAATGCCCAACAGGGCTTATGCGGGGTGAAAATCGTAAGTACTTCCCTCTTCCGTGCGACTTGCAGTTAGCAAATGTTGCCACTTCATAAATATGAATTGCCGCGCGTACTAATTACACAATACACATACAGTTAAAAAATAAGCTACAGACGAATACAAAACAGTAGTCTATATGCCCATATCTGTTGTTACTTTTTTATTTATTAATAAACTTAATGTTTACTATTCGTGTGTTGTGTACAATGGCTGTATATTTCTATTTTAAGTAAAACATTTTTAACTGTTTAAAACTCTAAATATTTTTGTTAACTTATTTTTACTATGAACCTATGTTATATATATGCTTTGTATCAACCATCAAATTATAATTGTAATAAAAACTACTATTACCACCGATAATAAAATATATAGCCTAATTGTAATCAACGAATACAGATAATAATTTCAGACCTTTGTTTAAATAATTTAGAGAATCTTCACATAAGGGGAAGTCCCACCTGGTGAAAGAGGGTGGGATTCACTTCCGACGGAAGTTGATCCGTAGATTTAGAATTTCGACCCCAAAATAAACCGGATGCAATAAGATACCTTAAGTACATCATTTTGATAATGGATGAGAAGATACACACCGTGGTTTTACAAAATAAAATTTAAATGTACAACCTATAAATAAACCACTTTAACGGTTTATTACGCGATATATATTAATCAAACTTATTTCAAAATAATTTTAAAGGGTTTTATTTAAATATGTACTACTCGCGTAAACTACAGACAAATTATTCGTTCAATATGCAAATGTACATATTTAAAAAAAAAGCATTATAAGTGGCCAGCGTTTATTATCTCTTATGATTTGAACGGAATTTTAGGATATTCTACCTACCTATTTAACATTCAAATTTTGTACAACGTAATCGAACCCAGGATCTATTGGTTATCACAAGCCGTACATTGCTTCGCATAACACGCGCCTCCACCCCTGTCCATTTACCCCATGCAAGAACCCAAATTAACGCAAATTAATTTCGGTGTTGCTATATTTAAACGCTTGTCAATTTGGCCACGTGCCCATCCTTAATTTAGATATATTGCAACACTGGCAGCTGATAGTGTAGTTATTTTTAAAACAATTGTACTGCGGTTAACAGAACTTAACTTAAAATACTGTCTCTAGTTTATGAGACTAGTACACATAACTTAAACTGGTTAAAACGCGATATATATTAGTTAAACTTGTTTAAAAATTATTTTAACTGCAGCCCAACGTTTCGGATGCTTCGCAGCGCGCCGCGGTCACGGGGAGACCCGGTGTATATCGCATTTTAAACTGTTAAAGTGTTTTATTTTAATAGAACTTAACTTTTCATATGTTGAACTAAGGTTTGTTGTTGAGTGGACTGTCCTACATATTCAAGTGTCTAGTTCAAACTCTTAGACCAGAACAAGCAACTTGAAATGTTATACAACATAGGTATATATATTAGACTAAATATTTATACTTATTTTATGATAGAGAAGAAAAGAAAAGTGGAAAACCACTTGACGAAACTCAGCCATATAAAGTTCAAACACAAAGCGCTGTCTACCTATTTAAGTTGTTTGCTACTGCTAAATATCCAAAAACTTGCATCATTACTAGAGATATGTTAACTGAAATATTTCGCGTTTTAAACCGTTTAAAGTGCCACTTAAATTTAGGTCCAAACAAAATAAAGTGTCAATGAACTATAAATCGATTTTTGATTGAAAAAAATTTACACCCGGGCCGGACTTGTACCGGGCATCGACAGCGTTCCGTGCTGTTGCTCTAACCAATTGAGCTGCCGTGTCAATCAATTTTGTATATGGCAATTCCACTCGTCATCTGCCAATAGAATCTGGGCGCCGCATGCGCAGGTGGTTATATCGACAGATGCGTCTATTACGAGATCTAGAACGGGATTGACGTCAAATGCGCGACGCACTAACTATAGGCTGCACCAGGAAGGCGCTATGACGTCAGACGCGACATTTAGACACTGTTTGTTTTGTGACAGACGTATAATATATATAAGCCGACAGCGCATCGTTCTTATACATTAAAAGCAGTATCTTATTGCATCTTCTCAATTGTGTGTCTTCATTTACTATTAGATTTAAGATTGAACGAGCTGATGATCAACGGGTTCGATCCCCAGCAGGTACAAGGTTTATAATTTCAAACACTTGCGCATTCAAATTCCACCTCTGATGCTTTGCAGCTTAAGTAATGAGAAAAATATTAAAGTTATAAAAATCAATATACAACATTATTTACCCATCCGAACGTAAACCACGCGAACCGTAACTGAACTACGGAAACTAGAGGCGCGCATACAACACTCCAATGAACACCCCACAACAATTAGTGAGATTTCCTTAATGTCAGGATGCGCGTGCGCCGAGCCGTGGCTCCTCTTATAGTAGCTGACGCAATGATTTAGTTGAATAGCCACACGTTAAGAAACTGTTGTACATGGATGGGCTATCGACAATGGTCGTAACGGCTTATAATCCACGGGTCGTAGCTTCGATCCCCAACAGGTCTAACTTGTTACTGATCAATCTATAATTTAAATAAAACACATGAACGGTTTAAAACGCGATATATTAACACTTATTTGAAAATGATTTTTAACTTCGGCCCGACGTTTCGGATGCTTTGCAGCAGCCGTGGTCACGGGGAGAAACCATTTTCAAATAAGTTTAACTAATATATCGCGTTTTAAACCGTTAAAGTGTTTTATTTAAATGTATATATAGCGATGTTATTTGTCCTGTGCAAAATAATTGATTCGAACCGTTTCCAAGCGACAAAATCTATAAAAACACGTTTATTGAAACCCAGAATCAAACTTCCGACCTTTCAAATTGAATGCTCTAAAGTCCTAACAATAGTTTCAAGATGAGACCCCCCCTTCGAACATTTTATCACATTAATAAGTTAGGGTCCTACGCCCGGCGAGGGGTCGTAATCGCTTTAAATGTAAGAATCTACATTATAGTTATTTGTTACTCGTTACGCAGATCTAAATTCCATGACACTTGACGAAAAACAAAATGGCTACAGACTAGTGCTTCGACAAAAAATTTGTTTACCATAAAAACGGTTCTAAACCTTAAAAAAATAGACATATACAGTCGCGCATGCTTAAATCACTTAAAAAGGACTCATTCCTTTGTATACATATATTTTTGGATATCGTGAACCGAACCCTCAAAGATTACAGAATAATTTTCTCCGTTGGTTCCGCATAACTAATATTTCTTCGCTCCTATCGATCGCAGCTCTTATTGGAAGGCTTTAGATAACACAAAAAGACATATTCAATTTGATCCAGTGCGCGTTCAAACACACAAACAAACTCTTCAGCTATATATATTAGTATAGATAGTGTTTACGAATTTTTAACAGGCGTTATTTGATACATGCTTTCAAAATTTTATGTGTTTGTTTATGTTACGTAATATTCGGGTATTCTTAGATGCAGTTCATCAACCCGCTCTATCTAGCTTCTAATTTAAGCTATTAAATACGATACAAAACTTGCTGCATACTGCTGCTTGCTGATAGAATAAGCTGTATCATGTTTCGAAAAAACATTTGTGTCTTGAGGTAAAAACTCTACTGGGCCAAACAATAAACCTATATATAAATTGTGGGGTAAACGAACAAATATATACAATATACCAAACAATAGTAATAGTCTGTCCGTGAACCAAGCAAATACAAAAAAATAATTTGTAACAAGTGATCTTTTAACGGTTTAAAACGCGAAATGTATTTGTTAATTTATTTTTAACGACGCCTGACGGTTCGGATGCTTTACAACAGCAATTTTTAGACAATACTTGAATGAACACAATAATTTTCAAAATTACCAACTGTAAGAAAAAAGCTAACTACCCACTGTACTAAGAAAAATATGCCTGTTAAATAACACTTTAACGGTCTAAAACGCGATATATTAGGTCCGAAACGAAAATCCGATCCGAAACGTCGGGCCGAAGTTAAAAATCATTTCCAAATAAGTTTAACTAATATTTACGCGTTTTAAACCGTTAAAGTGTTGTATTTAAATGTGTACTACTCGCGTAAACTATAGACAGTATTTAAAAATATGCCTACCTATGCTTACAGGCGAAATTAGCTAGTAAATATTATTACATACTTATATAAATACACTTTATAAGGATTACAGTAATCCAAATTTTATCCAATTTATTCGGACCCAGATAGTCATCGTGGCGAAAAATGAGCGAGAATTCGCCATCTGTGACGAATTTAAGAATCTTCCCTTGGGGTAGGGGTGGCCTAGATGCAATTTCGTCGGGCGATTTTATAAATAGTAAATTCAAGGTTATGAGGGGATGGGGTTTTCTGTAGGTCAATGTTGTGATGTATGTATGTATACTAAATATACTTACTTACTATAAAGATTTCGTTAAGCAGTGTCGAAATGAGTACGAAAAAACACGAAAAAAGTATGTACTTAGGCCGAAATTAACTTACGATTTTCAAATTTAGAATTTTAAATGAGAGTGACAAAACCTAAATACGTTACAGACTTGTTGTTTCAGTTGTTTAGTTAAATAAACATTTATTTCAACGTTTTAAGTTTCGAATGTAGAAAATAATATCTATTATACAGTTTAACAATATTTATCATAAATTACAATTCCTACGAATGGCAACACTGTTAGGTCAGAGACCTGCGATCGGAAACCGTGACCGACAAACCATAAATAATAGAACGAGGAATTAAATACTTTTTACTTCGACCATTCAATTACGAGTTAGCGTCGCTCAAAAATGGGTTGTGGCGAATCGATACGACTTCAATTTAATATTTCGTGGCGAGATCGAAATGCACTTTTTAACTAATACAATAAGATTTAGCGGACAAGCGCACGAAGGGTTCCGTACCATAGACTAAACAAAAGGTACCTGCACTATTTTCATATTGTGAATTCTTTATTATTAATCGTATTTCATTCTTTATAATGCCCTTTATAATACTTATTGTTAATTGATATTACTGTAAAGTGTAAACAGTCGACGCCAGACATAATATAATTTTCAGTCGATAAATTCAGTGGAACTTGTATGGGCGTAGTTTCACGAATCTGAGTCAAGCGCGACCTTCGAAGTACAAAGGGTTGCTTTTGTTCTTTCTCTTTCAAATTATATTTAACACAAAGCTTTGTCTGACTCATTCGAGAACATTAGTATCTGTGGAGCATATAATAAAAGCAAATAAACATTGGCCACTTACAAACGAGTAAGCTCTTCGAAAGCACAAATTTAAATGTCGAACTATATCTGTCAAGTGAATTTAAAGGTAGTATACGTGTGCATTAAGTGTTGCCAGTGAAGATAAGACAATCGAAGCGTGACGATCTAAAAAACCACTGCGCGTGATATTGTTGCACGCTCGCTTGGTTCTATGCATGACAGGGACGGGGCGTTCACTTCATATGCGAGACAGGGATGGAAAATGTTACCGTAACACACGATGCATAGCTCTCATTATGGATATCTAAATACTTGGATTATACAAGGCACATTGTTAGAACCGCAAATACATAAAGAGGATGAGACCAGACCGACTCGTGAAGACGAGTAACATCTTTCACCAAGTGAATTACTTTTCACGACTTCGAAGAAACTAAAACAATTTGTACCTATGAATTAAGAAAAATAGTTCGTGTGAAGCCGTTATGTGCAATAGAGTTACTCAAATTTTATTTAAATACATAGTATTGTTGCTAGAGCCAGAGTGGCCTAAATCAAAAACATGATTTACAATAAGGAGGAAAATTAAAAATTAATTGGGCAAATAACATAGGCGTTGCATAACGTAGGCAATGAATTTGTACAGTTGTGTTAACAATTTTCGGTCACTGTGCTCTTGTAGATTAACATTTTTAAGCTTTAAAAATATAAATAACTCAAGTCATAAAAACTGCAGTTAGGCTACTCTAGGACCCTCATATTTCTTTGTCTTTTTCATTGACATTGGAAACTAGTCGACAAAATAAAATATTACAACTTAACAATGTCAAAAGCACTACTATCGCACCCCAAGACATCAAAACAAAGTGACATTTATAAATAAACCTCTCAAGACCCGACAATAGACGACGGCCCCCACATTATCCCCGTGGGCCCACATGTGCGCGCGACAGTTGTGTCGGAATTAGAATTACATTATGGCAACACCCCCGCACTCAAAATGGCGCCCTTAATTTGGCGGGAGTCTCGCCCGTTTATAGACTACCCTCTTTCTATTATCGATGGAAATATCTAAACGCGGGCGCCTAAAAATTTTGAAAGATCGAGGCGACTTTACATACATGAGGTGTATGTAAAGTCGCCTTGAGGCTTAATAAATACTCTCTGTAGTTTACGCGAGTAGATACACATTTAAATATAGCAATAACTGTTTAAAACGCGATATATATTAGGTAAACTTATTATTATAAATTTACAACACGGCAGGACTTGAACCAGCAGTTACAGCGTGCGTATTATAAATTAAAAAAAAACAATAACAATCGATTTTTAATCTATATAGTGCCCTCATGTGTAATAATAACATTTGGGAACAATTATAGTAGATTTTAGAAATTTGGACTCGGTAGGAAACGAACCTATACTAGCCATACCGCCATCGCAACGAGGCGTATTGAACCGTTTCCGACTCTCTAGAGCACGTTTTCTCAGTAAGCCGATATGAAAACCGCAGATCGCGGGATGTAAAACTAGATAGGTGACACGTACGGATGTTGTGGTTCCGTACACCGTCTAGAAAGCTCTCCGACAACACCGTACCGTATCTGAATCGTCCCTATCGACCTTCGGATGCGGTCAACGGGATGTTGCGAAGGACGAAGTAACGAAAGTTGAAACTAATTATGCATATTGCATACAGGGGATGCATTTAATTTCGATTTCAATTATAAATTTATTGTGAAAGACATAATCAAAACGTTATGGGTTCGTTGGTCAGAAGGTTGCAATAACTGTACTAATATAAATACTAAAGGTTTGTTTGAACGCGCTAATCTCAGGAACTACTGGTTCAAATTGAAAAATTCTTGCACACTCTCCGTGACTTATAGAAGCAACGGAAAATGTAAAAAAAAAACGAGGAAAATTTTTCATCATCATGGGTTTCCGAGGCGTACGCGGCACGGCATTTATCGAGGAAAGTTTTAGGCTCACAACCATCGGGCGGCGACCAATAGGAAATGGGTCGGCAGCGCATTTTGTTTTACCATGCTATATCACCTTTCGAGTGACCCCCATGATTGCCTGTATAATGGTATTCAAGGTGTATATCACCTTAATAAAACAAGCTTAAAAATCAATAAAAACTGTGCTTACCAAAGCTATAATCAAATTAAATCTTAACGACCCAAAGTTCAAATGCCAAAGCCAGACATTATGGTATTTTCTCATATAAATTCATAGACACGCTTCGCTTTTTCTAGGATTCCGTATCCAAAGGTGTAAAACGGATAAGTACAGACTTAGCTGCATTTAAATAAAACACTTTAACGGTTTAAAACGTTATTAGTTAAACTTTTTTGAAAATTATTCGATCGCGTCGGTGTATTATTTTATTTTTCACTAATCAGTCTTCTAGCCAGTTCAAAATTTTAAATTAACCTCTTCGGTCGCCATATTGCGGAGTAGGTCGTTCCAATTTTAAATTACACGACAAATATGATTTTACATAGTAATTTATTTGGCCGCTAAACACGACAGATGTAGATTTACATACAACTATTGACGGCCGCTGCTCGACCAGTACAGCAAGTTCGATTTATCTCGAAGATTGTCAAATTTCCGAACATGTTTGAGAAAATGTATAATATTAAATAACAAACACTCAATAACCAAATACGCTTTTTGGCATGAGATCACCATGCCAAAAAGCGTAGAAATAAAAAAAATGCACGAAAATAATTATCTGTAGAAGGTACGGAACCGTTTCCCGCCACTTCGATTCGAACTTGGCCGTTTTTTAATTACACTCGTCGATTTTGTAATCTACGGTTTTCTGTGGTCCGTAACACCGTGGGAAACTGTGCCGCGTAGGCGACATTATCATTTTCTTCCAAGTCATTCACGGGCCGCGGCTAAGTGTGTGTGTGTGTGTGTCATTATTTAAATTACAGTTGTATATAAAAGGCTTACAATTACCGGGTTACTTCAATTATAATGATTGTAATGTACTGTAATTTGTAGGGTAGTCAAGATTGTCTATGACCGTCTTTTGTTATAAAATATAGTATTCTCGTGACCACGACCGTTGAAAAACACCCTAAAAAAGCGGGACTTGAAAATATATTTACTGATATATTTCGCGTTTTAAACGGTTAAGTTCTTTTATATGCACCACTCACATAAACTTATCCCTTTCGTAGTTGTCTCGAGTTCGAGGCGCAGAGGAGGTAGAAGACAACTGTTCCCGTGTTAATTTACAGGCAAGAAGTTGATCTGACATTGGTGCCCTGCTCCGAAACAATAGTCGTTTCGCGAGGATTTGAATCCGTGACCCCTTCTGGTTAATTCAATGCTAGCATCACATTGTGCTAGCGCGGCAGTCAGAACATAATATGTTGTGATGTGTTTTTTATCAACTACCCTACATTGGCTGAATTATTCATGACCGAAGTCGTTTCAAAATAAAACCTACCCGCAGCTTCAATAACCGATCATTACAGGCTATAAGCATAAAAAAAAATCCTAGCGAAGCGGAGCAAAAATATAAAAATAGGCGACAACATAACGGCGCAACATCCCGTTCTCACGCAATTGTCACTGGCCGTGTACGCCGGTGCGCCATTTTGTTTTTTGTTTTTAATTTGTGTGGGCACAGATAATTGGTAGCAAGGTTAGTACATTTTAAAAGTGGCGTGGGAATCGTTGCTCAATTAATAGTGTCGAATTGAGAAACAGACGACCGCAAAGTTCCTGTCCAAAATACGTAATATATAATTAAAATTGCTATAGCCCGCGCTAAAAATAAAACTGCTTTGGGATTAGTCCCAACCTTGCTGAGTGGGCTTCTTTTCAAAGGCAACTGTGACTGTGTGATCTGTAGTATATAATATTATATTTGTAATTCTTCTTATCTTCTTATTTTGTAAATTTGTTTAAAATTGTAAAGAGTTGTGTTAAACACTGTCTGTACTTTACGCGAATAGTACACATTTAAACAAAACACTTTAACGGTTTAAAACGCGGCTTATTTGAAAATTAGTTTCACTACAAGCTACTACTTCGCACTAGCCGTGGTCTCCCGTGACCACGAACTGCTGCAAAGCATCCGAAACGTCGGGCCGTAGTTAAAATAAATCCAAATAAGTTAAACTAATACATATCGCGTTTTAAACCGTTAAAGTGTTTTATTTGAACACTAACTGTCTCATTGAGTCGCCTTTGAAGTTATTGTAATTCACATCACTAAATACCCGTTCTTGTTAAGACCACGAGAGTACAACACTGATGACAGGTCTTCTGTCTGCTGCCTGCGTAATTGTACCGTGGGAAGGTTTCGCTTTCATCCCGATCAAGATTGTTTATGGTTTATTTGTGTGCCACAGATAATTATTCGGACGATATCCGTTCGTAAACTACGTTTCTGTAGTTATAAAGAGATACGAATAAGTTGATTAAAAAAATAAAATATACTTTATCTCTTTAAATTTCGTCTCTGTCGTGATCCCAAGAAAACGCAGTATCGTATATTAATAATTACTTATGTTTAAATAAAACACTTTTAACGGTTTAAAACACGAAATTTATCGGTGAGCGCATGTATTTATTGCTAGCGTAACAGATTTGACTTTGACATTAGAAACACCCTCCATCTTATGTCCCTCCGTGACCAGAGTGGTTGGAAAGCATCCGAAAAGTCGGGTTGTAGTTAAAATTAATTGCAACTACCTCATACATTTTGCGTTTTAGACCGTTAAACGTGTTTTATTTACTCGCGTAAACTACAGACAACAACAATACAATGTTAGTATTAAGAGTGTTATTTATTTTATTGCAAAGGTACAATTTTTTTTTTTTTTTTTATTATAGATATTTCACACAATTAAATCTGATCGAAGTTCATTAAAATACAACAGCTCATAGACAAACAAAATTATTGTAGTCTATTGACGAATTTAAATATATTAAGAAACAAGTAATTCAAATTCTACCAACAAACGATATATTATAAACAGCCCAAACTTTCTACAATCACATCTCAAGATTACGCACTAAGCCGTCTCATTAGATCTTAACCAGTTACAAGATCCAAAATTATTTATCAAACGCTTACGCAACATCGAAACAACTCGTCGTCTCTGTCGCGCATACGCGATCGTGACCATACCCGTCCTTGTCTAGCAATCCCACGGGCCGTGGGAACGGCACCTTTCAGTGAGCGATATATCGATTTGTCATCTGATACTGGGTACTACGATTTTGAGAACGGTAACGCACTCCTAGAATTGTATGGTGCCCTGGTACTTATTTGTATCGAGATCTAAATATGGGACTTTGAGTTCTGTTGATACTCAACGGTGGCAATTATATAGCTGAAATAAAGGTAAGTTACGGGTCGTGGGTTCGATTTGAGCTGGGACCACCAATATGTTTCTACAAAAACCCGACGTCGGCCACGAACCAACGTCCACAGATGAAAAAGCCGTGAAGCTCAATCGCGTTTCGATTTCAGTCTGTGTCCGAATATCCAAAGCCAAAATAGGCCGACCGCGCATCTGTACCACCGTACCATCATTATTAACCCCATGTTTGTTCGTCATAAAAAAACAGACAAGACCGATTCACTAGCAAGTACCAGGAATTTATAAAACGCTAGGAATTACAAGGAATGTCTCCTTTCATTTTTCCCATACAAGCATTTCTGGCCCATTCAGTGAAAGCCGTAGTTCTCACGCACTCAACATTATCTAGTGTAATGTTGTAAAAATGTAATACAAGACGAGCGTATAAGGAAATGTGACTTTGGAGCCTATTCAAAGGTGAAATCGGCGATAGCTAGCAGATGTGGTGCCGGCTTATAGAATTGAAACACTGAAAGGCACAGTGAATCGGTCGGAAGCTATACCAGAAGCGACCATCTTGCAATTGTAAAATGAATTAGCAATTCACAGCTTGTACTCACGGCACGAATGTAACAAATCAATTTCAAACCAATTTCGACCTTAACACCACCAAATAGAGTCGAACTAATATGCAAACAAATGTCTGTCTAACAGGCATTCCCACGGACGATTTCGAAGAAGTTCGAATTTTGAAAATTTAAAGTATCAAAGGGTTGCCAGCCTTAAAATCCCAACATCTGGTAAACAGATGCGTTTATTACTCGCATTGTATTTGTGTGAATTTTATAATCTGTGGCTAAACAAAAAACTCTTTGTTTTCTTTTAGCACTATTTGTTAAGTGTGTGAATCTTGTAGTGTGAAATGTTTACGACGCTAGTGCAAAGAACAAGATAATAAAACAATGACAATGTATACAGAAAAAAGATGTTTTTTATATTGTTGATCAATTCAGTCTATGGATTTCCGAATATCATAAGCGAAAAATAGAGGACAACTCATCTTAAGTAGATATAGTGTTTTTAAATACAATTCTGACGGTTTAAAACGCGATATATATTAATTGAACTTATACGAATATTATTTTTAACTACGGCCCGACGTTTCAGATGTTTCAGACGTTGTATTTAAATCGTGAACCCTTTGCTTATCTGTATTCTGTTATAAAAAGTAATGAAGAAAACACAGAGTATAGAAACAGCTATTACGCATAAGATAACTATCCTAGCTCTTACAATTCCGTTAACGCAATCATCAGTGAAGGGACGACATAAAGATTGTGTGAAGCATACATTGCTTTATAAGATAATTATAGTCATTTGACAAAAATGAGATATAATGGCTGTGAGAATGAATTTATAGAAGAAAAGTATTAATACTACACAACGCAACGTCTGTAATATACAGTATTCGCTAGTAGTACCTACACGTGAAAAAACACTTTAAACGGTTTAAAACACGTAATATATTATTACTTTATTATTTTTAACGATCCGTCGTTTAATGACAAAATATGATTTTGCTAGCGCCCTCAGTTTCTACTTAATCGCAAAGCATCCAAAATATGGGACTTAATTAAAATAAGTCAAATATAATAATGTTTAACTAAACCGTTACACATTACTGATCTAATTTAAGATGTCACATTAGGTAAAACTTGAAAAGAAACAAATAGAAAAAAATCAATGTTTTCGTAACTACCCTCTTTTTTCAAATTTCTTCCATTATTCAAAGATGGTGCTGAATAAGTAACATGTGAATTGACTCCTAGCAATTGTAGCACGCAATGTATCGGAGTCACGTCGCTATCTTGGACCCCTGCAAGGAGTCAGAAGGTCACGAGGTCGTGGGATGGTGGCCGGGACCGTTTCTAAGTCTTCCTCAAGCTTACGTAAGTTTAGTACTTAGTTTTATGTTTGTGAAATGTAGCTTCAAACGAGTATTAACATTGTAAAAACGCGTGTCTACAAAGGTTTTAATGGCAATTTTACAAGGAATAGTTCTTATGTATAGATAAGACCAGTATAGATGTTTATAAGACGCGGCTAAGGTTATTAGACAATCTCTTTAACATCGCCGTTAACAACTCCGTTGGTCCCTTGCGAAATTAGATTCTAAATAACCGTTGACGGTTGTAATCCGTGAAATAAATTGGCAACACCGAGGAATCGGAATCGTTCGAAATTCGAATCTTTGAGACGGTCGCATTCCGCGTCGGTTTTCTCACGATCATTAGTTCTGAGCGTTTCAAATTCCGAATGCGTGATCTACAGATTTGTGGTCTCCGCTCGATTGTTTATGGTATACGCTCTTCGGAGTAATCATCGCCGCTCATGAATATCATTTAGTCTATTTTTCTTTCTACCCTCATAAGAAATGTATTTTTCTTATTGTAAGTAAAAAAAATACTCATAAAATCTACGAAGATATTTCCAATAAACCGCGCAGTTGCAACGATTTCCACAAATTAGACACACACGTATTCTGCATCTAAAACATCCCTTTCTAACAATACGACAACGATAGAGACGGTAATGACATCTGCCTTCTCAATAGGTAGCGACTGTTGAGGAAAAATAGGCCGAAGACGTTAAATGTTAAAGGGACATCTGCTCTTGTATCTGATATAGGAAAGAGACGCCCCAGGACGAGAGAAAGAGACGGAATACGGTAAAAGGTGATACTAACAGCTGATACATTTTTTGCCACACCATTTATAACCTTTAATGCTTTTAGGAATGGTCAAGAACGAGTCGGCTTTTTATTTTAAGCAGAATCTATATATAGCGTATACGTTGTTTATTTTCTTTCTAAAGTTAATAGTAGGTATATAAGTTTTTATATCTATAATATTATATTCTGTATCGACCGACGGAAAAACTTAGGTTACTTAAATTAGATTTGTAATCTAACTTTTAATATTTTGTTTGTACTGCGTTTTTTTCATGTAAATAAATAATAAATAAATAATATTAAAACACGAAAATTCGCATTTTAAGGTTTTTTCAAAAAATTGCACATGACTAATTTTTTTACGATAAAAAGTACTTAAAATGTTTTTTTTTTTCATTTTTATGAAAGGTAACTTTCCATTTGTCTTTCTTATAGACAAATTTGGTTCTTGATTGAGTCAGAAATGATCATCACACGCCATCAGATAGCATTTACTGAAGATAACAGTTGTACATACCTAAGGATATAAATAAAACAATATTTCATACACAATACGGGTATATTGAAAAGCCTGCACATGCTTTGTTGCTGCCTCTATCGCACATAAGAAAAATACTAATGCCATCTCTATTCAAACTACAGCTGTTTCAAAACGGTATCGGACCCTTGCGCCTACGCACGATTTAGGGCTGCCAAAACGATTGAAATATAATATTATCTACTTATAATGTAAATAGCCAGACATTATTGGTTTTTACTTTTATTTACATATCTTAGTAAGGGAGAATGAGGTCAACAAATAGAAAAGAGCTAAATTATTCGATATGCTTAAAAGCTTAGTAACTTCGATGATTTAGGGTTATATGGAACTCTAGCGAGTTCATTTTTAATTAAGACTTCAAGTTACCTGGTAGAGATTACCTACTGTTTAGCGATAAGGCTGCATTTTATTTATAAGCTAGTTTATAAGATTTTGTATTCATAAAACAAATCCTGTGGTTTTTAATATAATAGAGTTATGTAATAATAAATAGAGTAAAATAAATAAAATAAATTAATTATTAAAGTATAGGCTCTGAACACAGCTTCAAGTATTTTTCAATTTAATTGTTTAAATAGGAGACGTTGACAACCCTACAAGAAGTCAGCTGCTAGGACTATTGTAAGAAATTCCAAAACAGCTGTTAAGTTTTTCAATTCGACCGTTCACTGCCTTTTATATAGTCTGGATACCGGTTTTTTAGCGAATATTGACTTAATTGCAGCAAAAATTATTACAAAGGATGTCGTCTCATACTCGAAGTTCAATTTTTAATTATTGCTTCAGTACACAGAACAAAGAACAGTGTTGATGAAGTAAATATATCTACGTGTAATTGGAACGGTAAGTTTAATTTATCGTAAGTAACTAAGGCCATGTTTTACCCCGTTTTTTACATGTATGATACATGATACGAAAGACTATGAGGCTACTAGAGCCAGAGTGGCCTAATAACAAAAAACTATAATTTTCAATAATAAGTAAAATAAAATGCACTATTAACTTAGGTGAAAATGCATTTGCACTCTTATTTGCATAAGACTTATGTTAACAAGACTTTAAAAATATAAATAAGTCAAGTCAAAATTGCAGTTAGGCTACTCTGGCTCTAGCTCATATTAAAATAATAATAAATCAGGAGATTTTAAAACAAGATCTGGCAAGGACCCCGTGTCTAATTTCGAAAGCAATAGAGCCAAGTAATTCGAATTCGGAACATAGGTACGCCATGTTGACATCTGGCGTGTTCCGGCTTTACCTAACTTCCGGCAACTCACACCGCCATCTGGCTGATTAGCTTTGGAAGTGCTTTGTTTTTTTTTTTCCGCCAAATGTCACAAAAGGCGACTTACAGTAATTGCAAACTGGTGTAGACAAGGAAACAAAAAAGACAAAAGGATAATTCGGTTTTTAAATTATCTTACAGCATCTGGTGTTGACAACGATATTACGTATTTTGTATTCTTGAGCGAAATTTCAACACCGAACCAGGTGAAAAAGAAAACGTTTATAAATGGCCCAATTAATAATTATTACAAAAAATAATATATTTTATACACAAAAAGATAATACTGACTGTTAAAAACGCGAATTCAATTAGTTATTGTTTTGCAGCAGCCGTAACCAATAAACATCGCAAAACATTTTGAACTGTTAAAAGTGTTTTTTTTAATTATTAGCTAACGTGAACTATAGACAGTAGTAACAAGACGTAAAATAACGTTATTTCTCTAAAATCTTATAAAACCATCTTTAGTTACACAAGGCATTATTTCTTAATTGTATAAGACTGTCGCCTAAATCTGTACCATAAAATACCTGGCGATATTGGCTTTTCTTTTATTGGATACAAGGTGTAAGACAGCTGTACCATAAAGCATAAAAGTTGTATTCAGCAGATGCAACTGGTAGTTAAATTGCTAAATTATATGAACATCTGATATTTAACGATCTACCCTCGTTTTCTAAAATAGCCGAACCATTTTTAATCGACTTACTGTTATGGACAATAAATAACTACCTACATATTAATCAATCTGAACCAAAGAATCAGGTGCATGCATCACTGCACTGGTTCGAATCCTGCTGTTTACAGTGCTGATCTTCTAGAATCAACATTAGCATGGTATGTATTTTACGCGAGTAGGACACTTAACGGTAGGAAACGCGAAATATATATAATTTTTTACGAAATACCCTTAGCCATATAACTAAATAAGATAAGCTGTCGACTTTTTTGGTTTTATTCCGGACGTGACTTATACTTCATGTAACCAGTCGTGGTCACGGGGAGATACTGATACGTCGGGCCATAGTTAAAATAAAGTAAAAGTAACGAATATATTTCGCGTTTAAAACCGTTAAAAGTGCTTCATTTAAAAATAATGATCAATGTGAAGTACCTACGTAGTTAATAGTCACACCCTATTAGACCTGTACCAAGTCAAGCCTCCCCTTGAAAATTTATAAGTACCATTATACGAGAACTATTAGGTCTAAAGCACGCGAAAGCACTAATTTTATTCATAAGAGGCACTAATTTTTCACTCGAGATCTTAATTCAATGGCGCCCATTGTTCCAAATTTGAAATAGGGGGTTTCCTAGATACAGTGTTGCACACGATTTAGGGCAGTAGAATGAACGCTGTTCCAAATTTGAATCAGAGAAGGTGAACTTAGTAACAGCTTAGGCCAGTTATATTACTAAAAATTTAAACGGATTTAAAGTATTATATAGATCTGTAACTACCAACTAAAATTAAAGTTAATTTTATTGTAGCGCAATGAGCGCTGTTCTAAATTTGAATGAGTACTTATGAGTTTTGACTACAGTTTTGCCAAGATATTAGAACATTTGTAGTAAAAAAAACGGGTTTAAAGCTAAACATATACGAACAAAGTTATGGTTAGATTATTTTTTTAACCGATGCATATCAAACATAACATATAAAAACCACTCTTATTTACGAAGTTCTTGAAATCATCTTATGCTAATAATAAATAATTACGTAGTTTTTCTAACTTTTCTTAAATACTATTTTTTTTAATCGTTAGTTAATCGTAGTTTGGCAAGGTTAGCTTATCGTTAAACATAAAATAGATTAGATTGACGGTTAACGGACAAAAACGCGTCCCGTATACGCGCGCGTCCTTCCTTCCTACCACAGATAATAAATTGACAAAAAAGGTTGTTTGTTTACGCTTTTTATTTGAAACCCATAGATTTTCGTAATAAAAACAAAATATCGGTATGTAAACTCACCGAGACCGATTTTCTTCTTAATCTTCTTCAGGACCTTCATTTTCGATCCCTTCTTGTCCTTGACCGGCGTGGTCTCCGGCTCCAGAGCCATCGGCGGCAGGACGAGGGTCTGCGGCGGCATCGCCCCGTGTCCCGAAGCCCTGGGGCACGCGGGACAGTGGCAGGGGCCTCTCGCCTGCCGCACGCTCATACAACTGCTTACACCCATCATTTATACGGCTTTACGTGGTTATTATCAGGAACAATAACTTTTCATATCAAAACACTTACACAGTCACGATATACGAACTCACAATAATTAAACGTCACTTGTATTAACACGAACGACGTCCGCACACGACGGGCCCTACCGGCGGAGTGACGAACGAAGCGAGCGCGCTGTGCATCAAAGTTCAGGCAGTCTGCGCGTGCGCCACCCCGCATTCAAATAACTACCGTATCAGAAACACGATAAACGCCATAATCGAATAGCACAATTAGTACATACGTTCTTACATTTGAATGTCAGCAGCTGCGTACAACAGCCCCTACGTAGAGACATCTGTCCCTTTTATTCCGATAGGGATGAAAAGAGTGAGAATTCTTTAAGGGAGGGTGGACGTCGCCCTTTTGTCTTAGTTGTATGGGGAAAGGTGCGTTTCGCGAATAAAATTTAAAAGTTTAAATTAATTCGCTATTAAAGGTGTTGGCAGTGAAAGGGTCAGAGAATAAAATAGATGGGTACGAACTATGAGGTAGAATGGATGAAATTCATTTATTAGTTATTTAGACCAGTCATCGGCTAAATTATAAACATCAAAGGCTACTTTAGATTTACAAAAAAAAAAAATTCTGACTGTAGTTTTCGCAAGTACATATACAAATTTAAATAAAACACATTTAACGATGTGAAACGCGAAATTATTTTTTAATGTTATTCATGAAGGCACTATATAATTTTTTTCAATAATTACAATTGCTCTGAGCAACAGCACGGAAAGCTGACGTTGCCGGTTCAAGTCCTGCCCAGTCAAATTTTTTTCAATTTATTTTCGATTTTTAAATTATAGATGTATTCAATTAAATAAGTTAAACTTATTTAATTGAATACATTTTTTAATAATTTCAGGCTAACATAAAAACATAACTATACTACGTTTAAACAAAACATTTTAACTTATAATGTTAGAAATGATTTTTAACTTCGGCCCGACGTTTCGGATGCTTCGCTAGCAAAAACGGCTCAACGTACGTTACGTTTAAATAATATATTTCGCGTTTCAAACCGTTAAAGTGTTTTATTTAAATGTGTAATACTCGCGTCACCCTACAGACAGCGTTGAACTATACTACAATATAAAAATAATGCAATTACTAATTCGCAGTTTTAAAGTAAACATCAACCTTACATAGGATTTGGACACATAAATATGTCTCCCGAAAACAGACACACAAAAGACCCAATTCGAGAGTGATACAAGGGAAATCGGGGTCGGTGTTATGAGTAACATAATAAAGGAAACTAAAATTGGCCTTCGTTAATCTTTGTCCGTTTGCATTGTCTTTGTTTGTTTGTCTGTTGAACAAACACATGTGGAATCGCTGTAGGTATATTTATGAGAACGTTTCCTTTTGGCTTTTCAATCCAGAAGGACTTTAAAATGTGAAAAAACACTGCGGACATACACAAATCCCATCACACATATGTGTGTCGGTTTCGATGATAGATTTTACTAACAGAGTAGTTGTCAAAGTTCTGACTGTTTTATTTGAAATATGTAACACTTTACGTATTAGATAACTTAATAAGTATATTTAAAATGTTGAACAAAACAAAACAGACTCTGGTAATGCAGAGTCTATTTACCATTTCACATACTTTCTGTACACATTTAGGTGAAACAATTTAACGGTTTAAAACGCGATATATATGTTAAACCTATTTGAAAAATACTTTAACTACGGCCCGACGTTTCGGATGCTTTGCAGGAGTCGTGGTCAGCTGCTGTCTCCCCGTGACCACGACTAAAGTTTTCTAATTAGACTTTAAATTATCATCTTTTTATCAGTCGGTTAAGAGCTTTGATAGTGAGTCAGAAATGGCGAATTAGTGAGTAATTTAGGCTTTAGTACTCGCTCGGGTTAATTTGGTCAATTAGACAATTAAATAACGAGTTCCTGGCTTATCATTAGCCATTGGAGAAAGTCATTATAGCCTATAACACTTAAGAGACTTAAATACGTCTAAATAAAACATTTTAGACGGTTTACAATGCGAAATGTACCTATTTACAAATTGAAATAATAAATTAAAACAGTTAACTGATTAACTTTATAGTTTATTATTTTCAAATTGTAAATATTTACGCGATTTAAATCGTTAAAAACCGTTTTATTAAAATATGTATTACCTACCCTTAATCATTAACGATTGGAGAGTCATTATATCTTCACTCTAAGCGTATTTCGCCAAATCTCATAGACATATATAAAATTATTAGCCCACGCCCAGCGTTGAACGCTGCAGCCCAGCTTTTTACGAGAGTAGCATTGTAATAGTTTTGATACTTTAACACGTTGTAATAAAACACTTTTTGACTTTTCAAAACGAATGAAAAAAAAAAAATTGACTCAATTGTAAAGTTAAACAGTTAACATTAAAATTCATTATTTTCAATTGTACAAACATTTCACGTTTTAAACCGTTAAAGTCTTTAATTTAAATGTGTAGGTACAACTTGCGTAAACTAAAATACATAACTGTAACTGTCTTCTCCACGAATCATTATATCAACTTTTCATGATGCAGTGGTTTTAGCACTGCGAACTCATTACCTTACTAGCTGTGCCTGTTTTTTAACATCATTTAAAAGAAATCGTTCTTTCATACATATTTTTGGATGTCAATAATGTATAAAATGTATTAATTTTTTTTACTAATAATTAGACTTGCAACAATATTCGTTACTATTTATATGGCCTATTCGCTGCTTTAAATATATTCGGTCGAATACCAATATCTACATATTATTGCGAATAACGAATACTTAAATAATATATTTTGTCATAGAGAAATAATTGGTAAAATGAAAAATTAAAATCGATTGCTTACGTATATATTCATATTTTTATTTCTGTTATAATCATATAAGTAGTCATTGGTACATAATACTATAATAGTAGTAATTGGTACATAATAATAACGAGTACGTTAGAACAAAACAAAGGAGCGCGAAACAATTACGTCTGTACAAGTTTTTGGAGCAAAAATCCAGCCGAATACTTTTGCCTAATATTCGACTATTCGGTCAGGGGTCTCGCCGAATATTCGGTATTCGGTATACTCCGAATAATACTATTCGTTGAAGTCTAAATAATAATAGATATCTTTTTTTGGCATTAATTTAGTAAATTTCATTAGTAGGAGTAGAAATAAATGTAATTACAATAAAATAATTAATACGAAAAGATTAAATTATATTTAAATGTGAAATTATGCCAAAAGGGTCTTGCATCAGCATACGTTGCAGCATGGTTATGCTACAACACTGATTTGTCAGCAAAAACTCTATTGTTCGTTTGTTAAATTACTATAAAAAGTTGGCCACCGTGGAAATCGAACCCCCGGCCCTTTAGAGCCATTTCCAATGCCATATTTCTTTTGATTTCAGGCACCGCGTCCAGCCAAGACCCACGGCAACTGAAGGGTTGGCACATGTCGACATTCCACTAATAAATGTCGCCGAGTCGTCATAATACGCGAGCCAGCTGTGAAAAACACCTTGCGCAGGAGTCTGCGCGCTTTTTGCCGCGTCAGCTGCTTAGATTCGGTGCGTTGACCTAGACGGATTCGAAATTCGGGGATACTGGACGAAAAGGGGGCACGTCTCCCGTGATTACGGCTGGATCAACGCATTTTTAAATAGGATTAACTAATATATATCGCGTTTTAAACCGTTTAAGTGTTCTTTTTAAGAAAGAAGGCAGTCAAGCGGGGGGTTTACGTTATGTCTAGTGCAGTACCTCAGTTAAAGCCAAAGATTCATAAGTTCACGTAAGTAACTACTTAGGTATAGTTATGAACGTCACACCAGTTAAAAATTACGACTCTAAATCTACATTTAAAACCAGTTCACAAAACAAGAGCGTAGAACGAACGAGAAGAACTGGCAAGAAACTCGCCGCCACTCCTTTTATCGCCAATTTATATCTAAGCAGATTATTTTGGCTTTCGATATTCGAATTCCGAACCGAAACGCGAATGAACTCGGCTTTTTCATCTGTGGACGGTGGTTCGTGATCCAGACAGAATTTCGAAATTCCTACCACGCATTTAATATCAAGATTTCGAGGCGAACTCCAAAATGTTTTAAGAAAAAAAAAATATTAGAAACATGTTGCGCCCGGTGGGAATCGATCTCACGGCCCATTTTTGTTTATTAGCAATAGATTGCTATGATTAGACCAACGAGAGCGTCAAAAACGAGATAACAAATTATAGAGTGGATTAAAAAATGGCTTAAAATACATATGTATATTACGTAACAAATACTTAAACAAAGGTAAACAAGTGGCGGTAAACAGCGGTAAACTTAAGCGACATCTTTTGTAAACATCAAAGACTATTTTAGAGGTAAATAAAACCGAACTCAAAAACCATCTACTGTTTAAAACTCAAAACTCATTTCGCCATAAAACTATATGATTGTACTATTTAAATGTTTCATAAAAAATAAAAAAAAATTGATAATCCGTTTATTATCACAAGTACCCACCAATTTACAATAATTATAATTAAATAATAAAAAATAAAACTTACAATAAAAAGAATACAAAAATGTACAATTTTAACTTTGTGTTAAAAGGCATCAAGACTCAGCAAGGGTTGCTAAGCGCTGATTTTCAGTCTGTCCCTATCAGATAACAAGTAGCACCAAAAAAAAATTAATATTGTGGAAAGTTTGGAACGATATGTGAACTTACAATGAGTACATGAAATTTGGCTCGCCACAAATTAATAAAATTTTATACAAATATTTTTTTACAATAGTGAAAATATTTTAGAGATTTCATTGTTTCCCCAGCCTCAGATCGTATGGCAAAGGTAAAGAAGACTAATTTTGCCACACAGACCTGTAGAAGTTAAAGGAGTTATCAAAATCTTTAAATTAAAACACTTCAACGGTTCAAAACGCGGATTATATTCGTTTAACTTATTTACTAAATTATTTTAACTACGGCCCGACGCGACGTTTAATTACAATTTTAACTAATATATTTTGCGTTTTTCAACCCTTAATGCGCCCTATTTAAATAACGTGTAGGTAATTTATCAAATTCTTGTCGTGACGTTCCTGGACCAATCATAACTATTGGTTGAGTAATAGGATTTTTTTTTAACATTGTCGAATTTCTTAGTAACACTACTCGATCCAAAGATATTTAGAAACTCTCTTTCATTACAATACAAGATTAAACCAGCACACGCGGCCGCGCAGCCGACAACAGCTTATTCTAAGCACCTGTTCTCTCCACTGGAACGGCGCAACAAAGCGTCGATTAGAATTCTAAAGTTCAAAATTAAATGGCCAATTAGAAATGTGTTCTAGTGCCACAAAAAGGTGCATCATCATAACTAACTAATGCGCGGGCGCAAGAACATAATGCCAATGTTCATGCTATTTTCGGAGTGTATTAATTACAATTACAAGTGTCTTAGTTAAAGAAAACGATTGTATTTAGAGGAACTTTATAACGGCGAAGGACTAGCAAAGATGAGGAAGCTACTAGACTACACTACCTGTGCCAGCGACTTCATCCGCGTAGAGTAGTTATTTTGGGCGTCATAATTTATTGCTGAAGTCCTCCAACTAATGTTTAAAAATTATAGCAATTATCTACCCTCAACGTTGTCCGCGTCCAGTCGTTCTTGTAAGTTAATCTTAAGAAAATAGTTTAAGTCGCGGATATTTTTTAGATCGTCTAAAGAGGTTCTTTCACGTATATTTTTTGGTTATCTTGAACCATTTTCGCAGCTCACGCAGTGGAAAACCTTAAAAGATGAATAATTTTTCCGATTTTTTTGCCACTTTCTTGCTCCTAGCACAGCGAGATGTTTTATAGCCTAAAGACTTCCTCGATAAATGCTCTAACAAACGGAAAAAATATGAATTCGTAATAGTAGTTTCTGAAATTAGGGTGTTCAAACAAAAAAAACTCTGCAGCTCTATAATGTTACTATAGATCTGAACACAATGAATTCAGAGTAAAACCGAATCGCATTTACCTAGTTTCCCGCTGTATCTTCTCTTGTATTAGTGACATGGCAATGTTTTTTAGACTATAGCTTTCCTTGATAAATGCTTTAACCAACACCAAATTTTTCAATTCAAAGCCGTAGTTCCTGAGATTAGCGCGTTCATACAAACAAACAAACTCTTCAGCTTTATATATTAGTAATATAGATAATAACACAACGGCACGGAACGCTTACGATCCCGGTTCAAGCCCTGCAGCCCTACCCGAGTCGAATATTTTTTCAATTTATTTATTTTTTAATTATATATGTAGTTCCTTCATGTGCAATAATAACAAAAATGAAAGTTTTCAAATATATTAAAAAACACAGTTTTTAAATAAAATATAACAATAGGAAAGTTTAATCAGGACATTTGGCGCACAAACATCTTGCCCCAAGGTGTTCCATCAGCTTCACAAACATAATTGATCAATGAACATGCGCCGTCTAACGGATATTAGAAAAATCGGCGCGTGCGCATCTGTGCAAAAAAACGCGGCACATGCGCATACGTGGAAGCTGGCGGGAAGTAGTTTGAATACACATAACTTTAAGGTACCTTTGATTGTATAGACTTAGATTTGGAAATGATATTATTACTATTTAATTTAGGAAACATACTCTTGACGGTTTGAAACGCGATAGATATTGTAACAAGTTAGAAATAAGTAAATAATGTATATCGCATGTTCAACTGTTTAAAGTATTCTATTTAAATGCGAAATGCTTATTCGATTAACTACAAACAAATGGTACCTACTTGGCATATAGTTTTCAAAACTTTATACTTTAGTGTGTTTGAGAACCACGAAAAACTTTTTTCTTAGACTTTAGGTCTAAAAAAACATTAATACTATATAAATACTACTTGAATATATGGGTAACATTTAAAACTTAAAGAAGGGATTTAAATAAAACACTTTTACGGTTTAAAACGCGATATATTAGTTTAACTTATTTTTCGGATGCTTTGCCACCCCCATGCCCCCGGGGGGAGAGAGTCCGTGACCACGGCTGCTGCAAAGCATCCGAAACGTCGGGCCGAATCTAAAAATCTATTTCACATAAGTTTAACTAATATATCGCGTTTTAAACCGTTAAAGTGTTTTATTTAAATGTGTACTACTCGCGTAAACTATAGACAGTATTAAAAGAGATCTCCACTCAACTGCTATATATACAGTTTTGTTTGTCGTTGCGTTGTGTTTTTGACGGACTAGCAATGTGCGGCTCTGTGCATCGCGGGTTTGATGCCCAATTGATGCAACATGTTTCGCATTAATTTATTTTTTTCCTGTAACATGTTGAACTTCGTCTGGAAAACTGAATATTAAATGGGTAGTAGAGATATTGGAATTCCGCCCGGGTCATGAACCATCGTCAACAGATGTAAAAGCAGTCAAGCGTTATCGCGTTACGGTTTCAATCTGCGGATATCCGAATATCCGAAGCCAAAATAGACCGACAGCGCTTCTTGTTTAGATGCTATAGGCTGGGTTTCACCTACCAAAATCAACCCCATGATTGTCTGTCCTTTTATGAAAAAAATTATAATGTTTTTCGTAGGCGATCTGTTCGCTGAAACGCTGTTTCTCCATAAGACGTCCCATAATATCTATTCATTATCTCAATAATTTCAAGTTATAAGCACTTGCAGCTGTTCTAGTAAACTCGAAGTTCAACCAACCATCTTGCGTTAAAAGCGTATAAAAATTTTGCGAGGCCGAACAAGGCCGGTCGCAGACACGAAAAAAAAAACCCACCCACCGAACATCTGTCACAGCGGCACGCGAGGCGCGTGCGCCGCGCGCGATCAGGCTTTTGAATTTCGAACGAGTTCGTACATACGTGAAAATTAATATGGCGATAGATTTTAACATGGTTTTGGATAGCTTAACCAATCATAATCCATAACTCGATATTATAAAACAACTTTGTATACATATATTTTAAAGACGTACTGTGTTTTAAGGCACTGAAGCCGGCATGTATAAACTGCTAGACGATTTCTTTATCTATATATATGTAATTAATCTTAATGAAAAACAATCTGTATATAAAAAAGTTAAATGAATTTAATAAAAAATGCAGTGCCATAGTCACACAATTTTGAGTCTCGCCTAGGTATGTATTGTCACCTTTTTAAAAGACAAACACAAACAAATTGTTAACTCATAATCGTTATTAATAGTCAGTGATATTGCATTTGAATTTAACTATTAGCGTAGATGGGACAGGTACGGCCATCTTGTGACATTTGAGAAGTTTTAATACCATGTAGAGACAGACTACAATTGAATTTAAACTCTACGACTGTAACCTAAAAATCAAATTGTGTTAAATTAAACGCCATTGTCCCCAGCTGACGGTCAGCTGTTCACACAAAAACGGGAATTATTTTCATCAAGTTAACGTTCAGTTTGTGGCACGAAAAAAATTACTCCAGCCAGTTGCTATGCCAGTTTTTTAATAAAATACCTACCTACTACTAGGTATATTTTGTAGCCTAGTTGTTTATAATTGTCTGTACTTTACGCGTATAGTACACGTTTAAATGAAACATTTTAACGGATTAAAACGCGAAATATATAAGTTAAAGTCATTAAAAAATTATTTTAATTACGGCCCGACGTTTCAGATGCTTTGCAGCGGAGACTGACCCGTGACCACGTTGTACTAAAAATATTTTTTAAGTAATTTTAACTAATATTTTACCACGTTTAAAACCGTTGAAGTGTTTTGCCCTTAGTGTTTTATTTAAATATTTTTAGTCAATAAACAATAAAGTTTACAGCTGTCACCTGTCTGATGATTAGTTGAAACGATCACGTTTTGAAGCGTTATTAGGTGTTTATTTTAATGTGTAGGTACTAGTTGTGTATGTAACAGATACCTAAAATAGATTTAAGGGTCATTCCGTGAAAACTTAACGTTTCTACTATAATTATACCTATCTTTATCATTGTTAAATTAATAAAAGGGACAAAAAACGACTTTCAAGATGTAAATAATAAGAAAATCAAGAGTAAAACCGGGCAAGATAATTAATACAGGACACAGAAACATGGGGTTTCTTTGGAAGATGACATGATATTCCTATTAACAATTTATAATATATTCGTTTCGATTATTTATTCCTAAATATTCCCTTGTGCGTGATACTTTTCTATTTAGTAAACTACATGATGTTTATAGCAAATTCAAACAAAAGTACACCTTAAAGCCCATAGCAACCCATAAACAATTACCATATGATCCTGAAAGACCTTTCTCCCGCTTTTACATCAGCTGATTCGGAAAAAAAAACAAAAACCTTTTTGCATAACCAACCTCTTTTAAAGTAAGTGCATTGTGCAAGTATTTATTTGTCTATGACTCGAGCGGACCAGACTCAACTTTATACCCTTACAATTAGGTTAATTATGCAATGGACTTTGAAACGTCCATTTCGTACTGTGCCTTTATCGCAAAATACACGTGCGCTCAAAAAACAAAAAAAAATTAAAAGAATGACAGGTAGTTGCGCTACAGCTGATCGTCAGCTGTTCGAAAATATGCGTCCCATTTTGTTTAACGTTGGTTCATTTCTTTGCTTAAATAAAACTTACCTTATTGCGAACACAATAAGATAACTTTTACCTTACGTCGTTATTGTACATAAGACGTTATGGAATACGCGTATAATAGTTCGAATTTTAAATTATTTTAAACACATTGTTATTTTAATGCATTGCCGTCGTGTAGGCTTTCAGTCGAAAATAATACTTAGCTCCATCGCCTTGAAACCAATTTTCTAAAAACGTCAAACTGAGTAAAGCCATTTTGAAATTGTATTAAATTTGAGAATTTTATATTTTGAATTTCGAGTAGAAGAAACTTAGTATTTCTGCCTTTCAAGTTAAGATTTGAAATAGAACTTTCCACGTCTATGGTTAATCTTGATTTACTATGGACGAACCGTGAGAAATCCAAAAAGGTTGCATAAGATACTGAAAAGAAGTTTTGTTGATCATGCGCATAAGAAATGTATTTATTATACGCGACAAATTATTATAACAATGGAAATAGGTAGGGCTTATCAATGCTATGAAACAAAAGTATGCTACTCAATATCTGAAAATCTAGAAAATACTGAATTCTCCAAAACTATTAATTTTCTTGTTCCTACTCATAACTTTAAATAGCCAATAGATGGGCACAGGTATCACCTCTCAGACCAGAGAGAGCTATAGTGACCAACCATGCTACACCGACGCGGGTTGGTAGGATTTAATAATGACGATAAGGGCTACCAACCCTACTTGCAAATTACTAACCGGTGTTAAAAATTATCTTAGACCAATTTCATTTATTAACATTTCGCACTACGCTGGAATTTGTAGTCAATTTTATTTAAAACAGTGAAGAAATTTGCATACTGACACCAATATTATTGAACAACTTGTTTGTTTTAGAATTAGTATACATTTTGCTAATGTATTTGTTGAATTTCTTGTGATTTCTTTTCTCACTGTAATTTTTGTTTGCATTTTTTAAATGACCATGGCAGATGTATGGACGTAATTTAAAAGAAAGTAGGCGTTTGAAACCGTTATAAATGACACTACTCGCGTAGACAAAGACAACTGTTCATGATTAAGGGTTGCATAAAACCTTTATTTTACAAAAAGACAATACTGTCTAATTTACGCGAGTAGTAACATTTAAATAAGTTTAACTAATATATCGCGTTTTAAACCGTTAAAGTGTATTATTTAAAATTAGCTTGTTTCATTTTAACAATATAACATGAGACTTAGGACATACAAGCTAGTAAGAGATTTTAGGCTTTAACTTTGAGCTGAAACCTTTTTGATTTCAGTGCTTTAATGAAAATGTTTTTAATTTATTTTGCAAATAGATACTTTTTTTTTTACTTTGCAATTGCTATACAAATAAATTCAATGTGAAATATGTTTCTTGAAATTAAGAAACACAGAAAGCTAAAGTAGTGATGCAAATAAATATATTGGCTAAGCCCGTAAGGTCTTTGTACGAAAGAGTTCCGTAACATTGAAAGCACACATTTCATACTAAAATGTGTTTTTATCTATTCTAAGTGCCTACCTACCTAACATTTAATACCAGGAAAAATAGATGGCATTCTATGCTTAGATGCCCCACTTAAATAATAATTTTTAAAGTAAATTTGGACTACAATCTTTTAATTGTTTCAGATAACAACAACTATGATAAAAATAATCAATTTATTTGTCTAATGATTAATTATTATTAAAATATAAATACAACTGAGTAATTTGTGAATGTTTAAATGCCTACCTCGGTTTCCTTAATTAATACAGAGCAATATATGTCAAAATAATACAATTTATTGCAAAATTCTATTTTAACTGTCATAGCGAAAGGGGAAAACATGGGAACCGAGTATAGCAGAAGATAATATCAAATAGTTAAAACTATACTTCTTTGGAACTCCCTTCCCACTAATATCAGAAAAGCTCAATCACTCCGTTCTTTTGAGAGTTCGCTCTTTAATTTAAGTTAATTTTTCTCCTACTTGTTGTGTGTACTTTTACCATATACCTTTGCGTAATATATAAGTTATTTTCGATTTCTTCTCTCCTGTACTTTAGGTTGTCTGTAAGAGATCGCTACTTAGCTATATGGCCACCTTTATTTATAAGTTAGTTACGTACAAATTTGCCTCATTAATATGTATTTTCTGTGGTGTGTTTTATTAATAATAAATAAATATTAGCTACAAATATTAAAATTTGTACAGTTTTTTTAAGAGTATTGTGGCCCTGGGCCGTCAATACTAACTGGACCATATGTGACATGCCTGCGGTTAGACCTAGGGTGCTCCGAGAGCACTTTACAGGAAGGTCTCTATGGGACACAGTGAGAATTGGATAAGCAAATGTCTTCTGTAAAGAAAGAATAGAGAATTGAGTTAACCGGTGAGCAGCAAATGTGGACTGGCCTTCTACTTGTGTCCCGCAATAGAAAAATAACAATGAAAATTACAATTCTTTAACCAATACAGTTCTTGGGGACAGACAGATAGCAAAGTCTTGATAACAGGGTTTTATTTTATTTTTTGGTTACAGTTAGTGAGTAATTAGTTAATGACAAGTTCAATGCTGTCTTTTACACACTACATGGGGCAATCCTTACGAATATTATAAATGCGAAAGTAACTCTGTCTGTCTGTCTATCTGTCTGTTACTCTTTCACACCAAAACTACTGAATGGATTTGAATGAAATTTGGTACACAGATGGACTAGTTGTGGTTATCCCTTTTGGACCTTTTAAGAGTGTATATATATGTACCTAAATTAGCATAATTAGATATAGATATATTCTAAAACTTTTATTTAGGCATTTATGTTTTATTGCCTTAAAGTAGTAATAATCCAGATAAAACAAATGTGCTAGAATGGAGTGTAATAAGCGACCTTATGAGCTAACAAGCAATCTCTTCCAGGCCACATAAAATTTAGATAATATAAAATATATTTGAGTAGTCAATGTTATTTATTTTGTGAGTAATTGTAGAATTACTCACAAAATAAATAACATTGTTTACCTATATCATGGACAGATTAGGTTAAAATTAAAAGTAAATTTTCCTTTCTAAGAGCATGGGGCAAACAAATTTCTGAGTCCATATCATTTGTTGCATTTTTTACAGGTGAGTTATTGTTTAAATTTCTCTGCCCCCTCTATTGAGCCTTATACCATGTTTGCATTTGATTTGAATTTTGAACCTAACATTTCTAGCTAGTTAGAGTAAATATGTTTCAAAAGTTATATAATTTTGATCTCATCCATATAGTGTCACTACACTATACTCAACTACAACATACCAACTTACAGGAAATTATATAATTTTGTGAGTAGTTAATGTTAAAACTGCTGTCTGTAGTATATGTAGGTAGTTCAAATTTATATTTCACACTTTTAATGTTAAAAATGCAAAATATTCAAACTGTCAACAAATGTTTTGTGTTTTAAAGTATTAATAATAATTATTACAATTATTGCTAGTTAACAAATTTAATTAGTAGTTTTACACATTAAACTAAAAATGCGTGATTGCAGCTTTATGAAATTTTGAAGCTATTAATTCTTACTTTGTTTCATAACCCTTGTTCCTAGAACTTACTAATAAACACCGTTATGTAGGTTACGTTAAAGAGGAAGCGATTAGAACGCAATTATTAAGTAATTAGTTCATGTTTACGTTTATAACATAAGTAATTTACACTTACCGGGTAAGGCGCTTCCAGACTGACCCATTTTCGAAGACTCGCACACAATTTCCAGGTTCCTGAACTTCACTTAACACATGTTTGTTTGGACAAAAACTTAAGCATAAGGACGGGGTCTTGTTTATTCATTCGACGCGAACTAAGAGAGAACTATGAACTTCATTATTGTATGTTTGATGTGTTTTCAACGAGACTCAGATAAACACGAGGATTAATCCTTCGTATTGGAATCTTATAAGTTTTTATCCATGTTTAACAGATTCATACTTATTCCCGGTAACGTTAAAGTTCCTTTTACTTATCAACTATGTAAATATTCGTATAAATTATTTATTGCACGTAATTTAAAAGTTTTTGTAATAAAAATAATTCTGCATTGCTAAAATTTGAATGACTGTTCGCTTACATGACAATTAACTCTTTATGAATGTTATTTTCACAATACAGACGTTATGTGTTATCTGTGCAACGTGTATTGTTAGAATTAAATGCGAACATTAATATAAATTCTGTTTCTAATTTTATTCATATTTAAGCATTTTTATTAAATTCTATATAGAATCTCATGTTATATTATATTGAAATTGTAATTTTACGTGAGAGAAAAATATCGCCAACCCGATTGTCAATTGTCATATTTATAACAGACAAAATATTCATCCTTTCTGTCATGCCAATTTTAAAATATTAACGGGCTTTCACTGATGTATTATGAAAATATATTTTCATTCTTAATTAAATTGATATGTAAAAATCGTTTGCTACGTTCATGATGGCTCATCTATCAGCGAAGCCTGATCTAAAGCAACAATTATTGGAGAAAGAGCAACGTTTATTAAATGAAATAAAATATTACCAACAGCGTATAGAAGAGACTAAAAGTTCCAAGCGCACTGCGGCTTTTGACAGCGATAGGTAGGACTTTTGAATTTTGTCAACAAATTTACTAAATTAGCATGCTAAAATATAATACACTAGCTATGTCAGTGACTTTGTCTGCGAAGAACAGTATTTTTGTTTTTGCAAACATCTTATCAACTGCTGTTACCCACGGCGTCAGTTGTGTCCCAGCGTTCTTGTTAGTTAATCTTTAAAGATAGACATATAACATCGCGGACTTTTTCTTTTTAGATTATTTAATACTATTTCATACAAAATTTTTATGTATCTTATATATCGTACGTATCGGAAATCTACAATGATGAATAATTTTTAATTTTTTACACATTTCCCACTGTTTCTTTACTCCTATTAGTTACAGGGCGATGTTTTATAGGATTGGCCTTCCTTGATAAATACTCGTAGTTACAACTCCGACAACAAATAAATTTCTTAATTAAAATCCATAGTTCCTGAGATTAGCGCGTTCAAACAAACAAACATATTTTTCAGCCTTACATATTAGTATAGATATCATCTCTTTCAACCAAAATTCAACTATTACGTACGTGTTACTCATAATAATGATTCAGTACAAAAAACTACATGTATTGTTATTTGTACCATATGGGTTCGGACGAAGTTACAGAAGATGAGATCAAAGAATAACAGATGGAAAAAAAAATAAGATTCTGCAAAAAAACCCGGGGGTTTTGGGGGGGCCCGGGGGGGGGTGGGTGCCCCCCCCCCCCCCCGGGGGGGGGGGGGGGGTCTCTACTGATTATAATTTATACTCTAACTTTAATAACTAAATCATTTCAGTTCAGAATCGGAAACAGAGTTTAACATAGAAGATGAACCACTTCTCGCCGATTTAGTTCAGCAAGAGAAACGACTTAGGACCTGTGTTCTGGCGACAGAGGAGTTGACAAATGTAGTAATTGTTCAGTCAGAGATGAATGTATTAGTTGAAGCACCAGTTATAGAAGGGTAAGCCTGCTATGGATTTTATTGATAACAAATCAAAAAAAAGAGATTTTACAGAATCATACCCTCCTACTTAGTAACACCAATAAAAAGTGGGAAAATGAACTCACACTAGATTATATTTACTTGCTGTTTAACCCACATAATTGGTAAACAACTCTTAACATTTTATATTACGTACACAATTTTTAATCACCATCATGCAAAGCAATCCCATTAAATACCTGCAAACGCTCTAAACTCGGCCTGTAAACAAAATTTTGCAGTGCAACACCACTACTGGTCCTAATTTCTCACTGCAATACCTTTAATTTGCAGTGAGGCGCAAATATCTGAAGCTGGTGTATGGAAGGAGATGGTTGCTGAGTGTCGGATTGGTTATGTCCCAATCTCAATAAGCTTCTTTACGCATCAAAGTGTTAGTATAGTTTTATATAATTCTTCAAGCTCTCAAACCAACAAACCTATCTACATTAATATTATGAAGAGGAAAGCTTATTTTTGTATGTATGGTTGTAAATAATCAACTCAAAAACTACTTTTCCCATTTTTAAAAGTCTTACACCATTAGAAAGCTATAATCCTTCCTGAGTAACATATGCCATAGTTATATTTATTATGAAGTACCTTACTAAAATTTTAGTAACACAGCCCAAGGTGTAAAAGAAATACTATAAAACGTATGACGGCGCATGCGCAGCGGTATCGTATTACGCTTTTGTAAAATGTTATTATTGTATTTTTTCATGTTATCTTTTGAACCAATAAAGGTGTATGATCATTCCGTTTGATCATGCGAGAACTAATAATTATGTTGACATGTTTTTATTTAATATTTTACATGTCACAAATAAATTTATTCATATATTTCGCGTTATAACTATAAATAACTTTATTGGATACTGCTGCAAAATATCTCCACACCTTTATAAATTATAGCTACTACCAACAAGGATGTTAGCATGCCGTTGTCCTAGTGATTAAATCTTAAAAAAATAGAAATGTACTATCGTTAACCTTTTCGTTGAAAACATAACCTTCTGAATATGTACTTTTTATTCCAGAAACGTCAATTCGCGCCAATATCTTACAGGGGCTTGCAAGTGTTACCGGTAAAAAAATCGCAGGAGAGAGAGCTGTCACATTCAGTGTTGCCGCAGCTGAGAATACCAGTGCATGCGGTTCATGTAATCTCTTTTCATTCTTCTCAAATGATGTATAAATGTGGAAGTATGAAGCTAAAAAGATCAGAGCTTCTGTTCTTTTTACATAACAAGCTTTAGAATTAAATTAATGGAAAGGATCACATATATATACATATTATATATATAGGATCACATATTGTTCGCGTTACAGCAGAATAGTTTAAATAAAACACTTTAGCGGTTTAAAACGCGACAGCAGCTGTCGTCACGGGGTGGCCACGGCTGCCGCAAAGTATCAGAAACCTCGGGCCGAAGTTAAAAAAAATTTCAAATAAGTTTTACTAATTACGCGTTTTAAAGTGTTTTATTTAATGTACAACTCGCGTAAACTGTAGACAGTATACAGTAGAACAAGTTTTTCTTGTAGGGATTTGAACCTAGGTCTTTTGTTTACCACTGCATCATGAAAGCCTTTCCTATTACTTATATATACAATAGTGTAACTAATTATGACACCAAAAATATGTTTAATTGTGTCAATGGGCATTTCAATCTATTAACTAACACTTCTATGCCCACAAGTGGGCATTTGGACCCACCATGATATAACTACCAACACTATACTACTGATAATAACTAGGCCCTGTCGGCTTAACATGCTCTCTAAGGAACTGGTTGATATGAAACCAAATTTAGGTTTGGTACTAGTTGTTTTTTTTGTCAAATATTATTGTATTGCTGTGCCTGCGACTTCGTCCTTGTGGAATAGTGACTTGGGGTAGATTTTGAATTTTGAGGTGTTTTTAATTTATGTAAGGCGCATTTAAGGCAACTTCTTTTGTAAGTGCTACTTTGTCGCAACACTCTCGCCTCACATCACTCCTACTCTAACTTCCACTCCCACACCCACTCCGACTCCTATTCCCAAAAAGCCAAAGAAGAGAGTTTCATTGTTCAAGCTTCAAAAACCACGAATTTCCATACAAATTTTCATCCCATTTTTCAACCTCTTTTGCAATAAAAAGTAGCCCATATGCATTTGTCTCGAGTACGCAGAGCATTCAGTAGTGGTGGATGCTTGATTCCTCACTTTCTCTGCACTCCGGGCATAGGAGACCGCTACCTATTCCTATCATTGTAAGATGCCTGTTTAGACGGCAATGTCCTGTTATGATTTCTACGATGAGTTTAACGGATGTTCGCTCTCGTTAGTCTCATAAGGTTTTTGTGTCTTATTTTTGTTCTAGGCTACGTATGAACATTTTCGACTGTCTCCTTGCCAGTCGAAATTTACATCACTTGTTCGTCTCTTCTATGATTCTGCGCTCGATTATCAACTCCTTTGGTTACTTTATGGGGTACGGAAGTCAAAAAAAGTAGTCGTTTCTCAGGGTCCCATGGTCTGGGACAGAATCTGTATACCAAATTTCATTGAAATCCGTCCAGTAGTTTTGGCGTGAAAGAGTAACAGACCGACCGACAGAAAGACAGACAGAGTTATTTTCGTATTTATAATATTAGTAAGGATTATATTATCATTTGACCCAATCCAACATTCCAAACTGGGATATAGTGTTCTTCGATCGAGCTAATTTTGGATTACTTTAATTGCAGCTGATCCAGAGTTACAACACCGCTTACCACTGCAGACGCACTGTTCTGGCTAAACTGACAGACAAATACGGCGACTCTCTTTATATGGAAGCAAGGGTAACAATATAGTACATACTACATACTAGTGTAGGCTACTGTATTCACTGTTATAAATTATTTTCAATTTTTCTTTTGCTCATTTCAGCCTGAAGGCGGTTGCTTGCTGAAATGCGCGAACGTTCTAGAATTGTCGTGGGTGCTGGAGAACAAAGTGTCCTATCTTTCGAAATTCCATCACAAAATGAGTCTCAGTTTGGAATATATTGGTAAGTGGTTAATTGCCGTCGGGTCCAGATGTTGCCCCTTATTAATAGCTCTAGTATTTAAATAAAACACTAACGGTTTAAACGCGGAATATATCGCGTTTTAAACCGTTAAAGTTTTTTGTATGTGTCTACTCCGAAACTACAACATAAATTTAGTAGTAATATAAATCGTATTAGTAACTTGGTGGGTCTCACCCAAATCTCTTACATGCATGATGGCATTTTTTACAGATGAATCATACTTAAGGGTTATTCAAAAAGCAAACAGGAAATTAGAAAACCAATCGATACATACAGATGAACGAACTCTCTTACTTTCAACTATAATAGAAACATGTTTGCAAGCTAGAGGAATAACTAGTGAAAAGAATACAGATGATTCACAACGTCCACGAATCGATGAGAACGACGATGCTAATATCATGGCTCCGCCGAAACTTATACCCAAAAAGACAAAAACGAATAAAGAAAATGCCCAAAAATCCAGTACGGATGTTAAAAAAAATAATGGCGTTAAAAATAGTAAGCCAAACGATAAAGAAATGACAGCTGCTAGAAAAAGTGATAAAAGTGGAAAGTCCAACGAAGATACAATTAAGAAAAGTAATGTTTTAAATGAAAAGAACAGAGTTGAAACTGATAGGAACACCAAAAGCTCAGATAATAAAAGAAAGTTAACAGATGAAACACAAAATACAGCCGTTAAGAAAAGTAAAAATAATGTTTTAAACGGCGTAATAGAAACTACATCCAAATCCAAGGAGACAAATGTAAAAAGTACAATCAATACCAAAACTAATGGAGTTCAGACACAAAATGTTAGACCAGACAACAGAAATGAACATCAAAAGAATTTAAATAAAAATCAGACAAACAATACAGACAATACAAGTAAAAAATCAAAGACCGATCAACATAATAATATTGCCAGTAATGAAAAACAAAACTTAGAGAGTGGAACAAGTTCTACTAATGTCCAAAAAAATAAAGCTAATGTTGCGTCTACTGAAAACAACCAAAAAGCAAAGATTTTAGGCAATAAGAATAATGTTCGTACTAAGAAGACTACTGCAGATAAAGGAAGAACAAATCAAAATACATTACCGAAGATAAATAATGTTGCCAGTAAAAAAAGAGAAAATCCAGTATTAGAGAATAAGTCAAAGCTGGATATTAATAAAAAAGCTGGCAACATTAAAGTTCAAAATGGCAAACCCAAAGCAATAGTACAAAATAAAAATTCACAGAAAAGCAGTCCACGTAAGTTTATTACATTATTTTATGGAAATATAAATGAAATAAAACATTTCTTACGGTTTAAAACATGAAATAAATAATTTTCTGCAGTATAGTACTATGAATATAAATAAAACACGTCTAATCCCTCCTGACCACGGCTGCTGCTAAATATACGACACTCGGGTCGTAGTTATATATTTTGCGTTTTAAACCTTTGAAAGTGAGAGTGAGAGAAAACCAGTGACATATATTTACGTTACAAACGCGGTGTTGATGTAAAGCATCCTAAGATCGTAGTTAAAAATATAATGAGTCATATATTTGATTTTAAACATTAACAGGAGTGATTAAAATTACTTAAGAAACTTAGTGTCAATCCCAACCACATAACATCTTAGCAATAATGCACTATCGACCTTTGTGGTCTTTGTATGTTTGGAAATCCACAGACATGTTTCAGATAAATTAATTAAAAACATTTTGGACCTAGCGGGGATCAACCCCACCCTCATTCATTGGCAATACATCAACCAAAAGCCCATTACAATTTAAGAGATATAAAAATATTAGAATTTAATTATTGTTACATTTTTACAGGCATTGCATCGAAGTTGAAAGCACTTCAGAATTTTAAGAAAGTCAGCCATATACCGGGTTAGTTTTAAAATATATACATTATGGACAAAGCAGCATATATATTAACATTTTGAAACAAGTCCACAGTTTTAAGTCCACTTCCGTAGTTCAAAGTAGCATTGGGTTAAAAAAGGAAGTCTTAGGGTGAATCCTGGGAGCGAAGAATTATTTTGGTCGGGCAAGGTACAGGCGATCACCACTTATATTAAATTTTATGTTACAGTAAATAATCTGTCTAAGGAACACAGAATTGGTTTTGCCCTTTGCCCCACTGAGGGAGACAGAATTACACAGACCCACTTTCGGGTTCAACGATAGTCCCTGTAATAGGGCATCTTTAAAAATTACTCCTCTGCCCCCAGGGTTGGGGGGGAATGAACCCTACCATATTTTTTCATGTAATTTAAACACTTAAATTTATTTTCAGTTCTCAAGCGAGTGAAATAATGAAGCATATCTTTTATGGAACATTTTCAATGTATTTTGCCGGAACAAAATGAAGTGTCGATGTTGCTTTGAATATTATAATTTAACATGTAGTTGTATTTTATTATATCCAAACAATATCCAACAGAATATTAAAAATAAAGCAGGTCCGATTTCTCATAGGATCCAACATGGATGTAAATCATTTTATGATTGGAAATTCAAGACAGGACCATGACAATTGCGACCCAGTCTTGGAATATCCTCCACACATGGAAAATAAGTATATGTTTTCGTTTCGGTCGATCAGGGCACAGAAGTCTAAACTTGCGAAGGGGAAGCGGAATTTCACATTTTCAATGGCGTTGGGTAGTTGAATAAAACAAAGGAACTCGTAAAATTCATATATTTGAAATAAATTACAATAAATATAATAACACTTATAACAAAACGACGTACAAAAACTGAAAAGAGAAAATCACTGTTTTAAAGAAGTATGGGCAACGTCCTCTTATTGACTACACGGAGTTTTGTTCATTTTAATTTCTCCTACCTCCCCCCTCGTCAACAAAAGTATACAAGTCTGCCCCCCCCCCCCCCAAATGTAATTTAGTGGAGGTTTCCGCAACTATAGAATAAGCAAGTTACCGACTTTCGTAATTAACATCTCCAATCCCCCCCTCCCCCCATTAATACTATTTCAATACTTTGGCTCAAAATGTAAAAGACAATACATTTTATAAAACAAGACTTATTCAAAGTGATATGTGAATTTGACATTTACAATAAAATAGTCGAAATGTAAAATATTATTGCCAAAAATTTAACTGTTGTCGAAAAGATTAAAAAAATATATTCGAGAAAAACGACGTGTTTTTTCTTATTGTGCAGTTTGAATGTAAATTTTTTAACAACTACCCTCAATAAATAATTTAAAAGTAAAACAAGAGAAATAAAAGGTAAAAAAAATTATAACAACAATACTGCATCTGTCTACTTGCTAATCGTAAAAAAAACTAAACATATACGAAAACTAAAATAGGTACAGTTTGATGTCTACGTAAATTTTTAAACGAAGTTTGGTAGTTTCTTTAGTATCTAGTAGTTTGTTATACACGAATTTTAATACGAAAACTGTTTAATAAAACACTAAAAACTGTGACCCGACGTTTCGGATGCTTTGCAGGGGAAACTCCCAGCCTGACATGATGTTCAGTATTTTATTCAATGAGTACTACTCGTGAAAACAACCTACACATACTAGCAAATAATTGCTAAATGTTATCAATTTAATTTATTAATGTAATGGGGCCTTCTCTATAATTAACACTTAGTTGACGGTTTAAAACGCGAAATGTTTTCGTGGTCACCGTGACCTCGGCCGTTGCAAAGCATCCGAAACGTCGGGCAGTGGTTGAAATAATTTTGTCAAATGTACTACTCTCGTAAACTACAGACAGTATTTTGAGATAATCGAATGTTAAAATATTTCCATCTCTCTCTGTAGGTTAAGGTGTGAGCGAGACAACACTACGACTACAATTTAGCGAATAGTAACAGACCTTGTACTCAGAGATCACATTTTCCATCTTTTTCATTCTAAAATAGAAAAAATATGACTCAGTATTTTGTTTGTTCGTTAAAAAGATAACCAAAACGTTATCTTAGTTTAGCTGCAACGATGATAACTAAATTATACAGGCTGTGCGGTCAAACTTATCACATGAATTTTAACTGAGAATTTATACTCATTGTAATAAAATTATTTTCGTTTAATTTGAATATATTTCTTTCATACACAGAAAGTAGGTCGATAGTCGTTTAATTTGACTACACCTTTTATGTTTGAAAATGATTTTCATCTAGTCTAATGTCTGTAGCTAGTTCTTTGTTGGAAAAATGTGATTGCGCTTATATTACTTGGCTGATATTAATGAAATTTTGCACATAAGCTCGAAACCTATAGTTCGTTCGTTTTTAATATAAATATATGTGACTATAAACTAATTTTTTTGTTTAAAACTCATAAATTGTTTTAATTTATTCTGCTTAGAACAGTTATTTCTAATAACTGTTGTTTCTTCTAAGGCAAGTTTATAGCAAAATATTTTTCTATCATCCAGTATATCCTTTTTTAGAACACACTATATCTTATTATTTCTCTATAAGAGTTAGAACTAATTTTTTGGTATTAAATTATATCAGGAAACAAAGGTACCGGTATAAAAGTGGTAACTAAAGAAAAAGCCTGTTCAGGCCGCACGTAACGTAGTAATATACCTATTAGAGGTGATAAAAAAACTTTTTGATAATATTACTAATTCTGACCAGACGACAGTTTCTTCTCTGGCTCGAGGTATCTATCTTCTAAAGGTCGCTCAGAATACTCTTCATGGCGCAAATCCTTCTTTTCGATCTGGAATAACATTAAAAAAAATGAACTAACATTTGTTACCTAAATATATCTATTGGCTTGAGTGCTTAGATTATGACACCGAAAGACACAGTCTAACTCTGACCACAGATGAGACAAAATAAGTTTTTGTTTTGTTAGGACCTCTTGCGCTTAACGCAATGCTAGGCAATACGTTTAACTATTTGGCTACAGAGGCGCTCATAGTAAATTGACTATTGCTGACTTCTGTCAAGCTGTCAACAGTCAAGTTGACAGCTTGACAGACGACAGTGAAACGGGTTGGTTAGTTTGTTCGATTTTTTGCCTCGCGGTCTTTAGGTACGAGAGCAAAAACGGATTCGAGTGTATTGAATAATAAATTAATTACTTCTAGTAATTGTAACTTTGAATGGTTCAATATGGTTAAATATTTTTTTTCGCCCATCTGAGACACTAGTATGAATATATTGTATTTTTCTAACTTGACAAAAGACCACAACAAATATGGCTGATTTCGAACCATAGACATTTAGTGATGCCCTATTATAGAGTGTAGTCATTGCCACAGATGATATAGGGTTAAAGAAATATCCATTATAAACCCAATAAGGACCAAAGGGCCTCAATATTCAAAATAACATTTATGACGACTTTTTTTATGTCCTAATTATTTGTAACGATATTAGCGAGCATACATGAGAGGGATTCTACCTTCTATTGTCGTTGACTTTGTTCACATCCCTCGCTTATCATTTGTCCTTGTTAAAAACGAATAGACAACGTGTTATATTAAATGATTACGACTACCCCGAAAGCCCCTTTGCAATAATCACCTCGGGTTCCCCGCAAAGCGTGTTTGCAAGATAGGGCGCTCGCAGAACCGCGCGCCAGTACAACTTCTCGACCGGCCTATTGACGCACCAGCCAGCGACTCTCACTCCTAGCGACCGCCAATAGTGTACTTCGCTTCTAGAAAAAATATTCACGTAAATATATCAAAATTCATCGGATTCTTATTAATTTTATTTATTAACAAAATTATCACAAAAAAGAAATTAAGGTCACCTAACCACTTGTAGCATGGTATTGCTTTAAGCATGAGAGGTACTGGGTTCGAATTCCAGGAAACAAAAACTTCTTTCGGTCGGGCAGGGCACAGTCTCAACTATATGCTTGTAAATAAAACCGATCAGTGAAACAGACATTGCTTGGCCATGCCTTAAGGAAAAATGTCGGCCAACACACGCTTGGTCAATTAAGGAGAAGTGCAACTAAAGGATTGAATGTTATAATAGGACACTAAATATTATTAATAAAATTTCAATTATGTAGTTTTCCCTATACATATTAATATAATAAAACGGTTTAAAACGTAAAGAATAAGGTAAATTTTGTAGGCGGGGGGGTGGGGGGGGGATTAATCCACAGCTGTTGCAAATAAGTTGACTACTAAGAGAAGGTACTTTTTTTGTAATTTCAAGTCCAGTTCAAATCCCACAACGTATCCGCTGTGGTACTCACGGGCTGACGATATCCTTGTGCAGAAGCACCGCACTGACGGAACACCACCGCGCCGTCCAGCGCCAGAACGTCGAGTGGATCAAGTCCAAGGTTCGAACCAGGGCGTGCATCGCGAGACGACCAGCGAACCTATGAGATTCAAAAGCACATAATTGTATAAATCAAATCTGGTTTAGCTTTGTTGTGACTGATATTTTATTTTGCCGATAAGTATATTATGATGAGCAATCTGTGCCCCACCCGACCGAAACAATTTATCGCCTCTACTGTGGGGCGAACATATTTGTGTCAGTTTCACAGATCACATGCCGGCAGGAAATTGATGAGAAATCTGTGCCCCGCCCGACCGACACAATTTATCGCTTCTTCTGTGGGGCGAACATATTCGTGTCCGTTTCACAGATCATATGCCGGCAAGAAATTGACGACCAATCAGTGCCCAGCCCGACCGAAACAAATTATCCTTTCCCGGGATACGAATCCACGTTTAATCACGCCTTTCGTTTTCAGTCAGTGGATTTTTGAACTACTACTACTAACGCAAAAATAGATCGACAGCACATAATTTATGACAGAGCGGGCCAGAAGAGATCGATGGAAGCTGTCGATCGATGTGACTAGCTTTGGTTATATAGAAATCCTGTTCAAATGCTTTTCTGTCTTCTTCCATAATCTTACCTAGGATTGGTGGGTCCGTTCTCCGCGTCATAGTTTATAGAACTAAAACAGTAGGGACGATAGCTAATCGCACCAACTATATTGGGATCTTTCTTGCGTATCTGTAACCAACCAATATTTGTTGTTCGTGTATTCTGGTGGGGCCTTAGTATTTTTTAAATTCGATTATGCCCACTTCGGTACGGCTCCCCCCTTAAATACTTCGCTAACACCCGGGTGGACAATTCTCAAAGGAGATGGCCACTGGACCGTGGGAGGTGGATGCCGAAGACTGGCTTGGTTGGCTTACACAATTAGTCTTAGTCGCAAAATTTGAGAAAAGGCGAAAATCATTATTGATTTTTAATTCGGTTACACAAGACACATATTCGCGTATTTTACGCGAGTAAATAGGTATTATTATTATATATATATTGAAAATCTGGACTAAAAAACCTTGATAACGCTGGCGGGACTCGAACCCTCGTCGGCATGAAATATTTATTTATATTTGAACTTAACACTAGTACTATTTCTCTAGTCCTAAGTCTTACACATTAATATTATACTTAGGTTCCATTCACTTTTCAGCGTTGTGTTGGAAGAAATCGTTGAAGATGGTACATTTTTCGCAAGTGGTTTTAATAAAAAAAAACCCTTTTTAAAATTTAAATGAAATCGACGAATAAAAAAAAAACGAATATATTTCGCGTTTTAAACCGTTAAAACGGTTTTATTTAAATAGAGAAATAACGGATATCTACGCTTGAAACTTTAAGATTTTCGTAACTTTAAACAAGAATAAATATAAAATAAATTAAATAGACGGTAATTAATATATTTCGCGTTTCATACCGTTCACAGTATCTTATTAAATTGTGTACTACTCGCGTAAACTACAGACAACACTTAGCTCACCTGATATAATATAAAAGGATTAAAGGTGGTCACGACTGCATTTTCGTAGAGCACAGGATTTGAGGAGAAGACCCGAAGAATACCATTTATCACCTGGCAGCATACAACCACATATTTATACTAATATATAAAGCTGAACGCGCTTATCTCAGGAACTACTGGCTCGAATTGAAAATTCTAATTGAGTTGATATAGACCATTTATCGAGGAAGGCTAATCGGGGCTATAAAACATCGACACGCGAATAATGCAATGAAGGGAATGAAGAATGATTCTTCTTTATATGATCTAAATTAAATAAAGTCGGTGACACGAGTTACAAATAGAAATCCTGATGTATGACAGCGCTTCGTAATCCGTTCATATAATTGATTGTTGTAAAATTAAAAAAAATTATGTCTCATTATGAAGAATAGAAGACCATACCACCATAGTTAAACACATGTTAAACAAACAATAAATGATTTCTAGCAAACAGGGCGAGGTCTTGAACACAGCGAAACGGACACACAAATGTGTTCGCTCCATGTATAGTAGGATTTCACACACTTCACACACCCTACCATCATCAATTGGTGGGTAACGGGGCAAGCTTACTGACCCCCACACTCCTCCACCATTTTTTTGGTGATGAATCATACCTGTTTGTCCTCTCCTTTGACATCAATAATCATCTTCACTTTATTAGCCAGCAGATAGTCTATGGCGTCGTCCAATAAGCACAGTGTTACATCTTTGTACTGTTGTCTAAAAAACATGACATATACTAATATATAAAGCTTAAAATATATACCTATAGGAGGCTGGATGATGAGTCCACAATATCAGCTGACTATTTCACCAAGAGGCTACTGCATAACCAAATATAAACCCTAATACTACAAATGTGACTTAATAAGATGGATGTACACAAGCAGTTTTTCCTCTTAAATTAACGGCTAGACCAATATAGATAACATATCCTAAATTTTGGCTAATAAGCAAAACATACCTATTAGGGTGAGTAGCACCTATATCAATATTTTTAATGCTATCCCAGTCCATAACCTTTACATCAGCGATGTCAGTTCCAGCCAGTCTCTCGAGACCCTGATCATGTAATAGCACCAGCTGCCCATCTCTAGAAGTTCTCACATCTATTTCAACAAAGTTACATTCCATAGCGACACACTGTAAAAACAATTTGCTTATTGTATTATGGATTTCAATTCTATGTATGAATTTGGTTTGAACCTATAAAAATCCCACAGCAGGGTTTTCTCTCTTAGGAGAATAGTAAAATGTACTGGTCCATCACTCGCTAGGCCAGCACAGTGAGCCTTCACTGCGGCAGTGCGTGTTAGATGAACTTTAGTCACTTAAAAATGTAATTAAAAGTGCTGTATGTATGCTGTAGTGTTCACCCATGATATTAGTCCAGATGTCTTATGGAACACTATTTCTGTATCATTAAATTTAATATAAAGGCAAGTTGCCCTGTCCTTTTGTACTGTTGGTTAGGCTTACCCCCATAGTTAAACTCAGGACCGTTGAAACACGGAGGTAGACCTACAAATGAACCACTAACTTACGTATTTGAATGCTTGCATTGTATTCTCTGGGGCATCCAACCCAGCACCTCTGTGGGCTATACATTTGATAACTCTCTCTGGGTGATTCTCACTCTCCTTCGAGCCAGCTTCCGGACCAAATATACTGTACACATTACTAGAATCTGGTTTCGGCAATTTAGTGTAAAAGTACGCAGCTATCCCAAGTATTCCCACATCCAAACCGAGTGGCAAAACTGAGTGTAAATACAGGAAGAATGTCAATAAAAACGTAAAAGCGTAATACAGACTGTTAAACATGAGACTCAACGTCGTAATTATCATGTTTTCACTCGTTCGTTTAGTTAATTTATTAGAAAAATTATTATTCGCAAATACATTGGGTTAGAAAATGTTTCGAAAATAAATAAATCGAATTAAGGGCGGGGCTTATTGACAATTGACTTGTAATAACAGTGACAGCACTTACTGTGATCAAGTTTGTATGTCAATTGTCAAAAAAACTTTTGTTGGGTTGCCTACATAATGATAAGTCGCATATTATGCATTTATATTTTAATCAGACATAATTATATTATTTTTTATGATTAAAAAATAAAGACAACATTTATCTTTGCCTTCACTTCTATAACTCGTTTATAGTATATTTATAAAAAAATAACCTCAAAATACATTATATATATTCATAATATTGTATATAGTATACCAAAACCCTGAAAAGTTTTGAACTCACCTCGAATAAACATTATTATGCAATCATTTGGGGCCTGTATCAAGTTATAAGCGATTAAGTAAACAACGTAAAATTTTAAAAACAATTTTAATTTTTTTTAAAGTGTAAAATAAAATCTAACCAAACTCTACATTGCTACAATGTTGCCATTATATCTACATACTGTATAGTACTATCTATGTACGATACTTAGAGACCAAAGAGGTTTAATTGCGAAAAACCACTGTTTTATTATTGTATGACTCTACAATGTGTGAAATTATAAATCTAATGATGAAAAGTATCGTTTCCACTACGGTCAAAACGCTCGCGCCGACGAAGAGAGCCGCTGTCCCACCAAGAGATGCTAAATAAAAGATTTTTACAAATATTACTTAAGTAAGTAGTCTCTGTGGGTGACGCGAGTAGTACACATTTAAATGAAACACTAACGGTTTCAAATGCGATATATTTGAGTGAAACTTGTTTGAAAATTATTTTTAACTACGGCCCTACGTTTCGGATGCTTTGCAGCAGCCGTGGTCACGGGGAGACTGACCCGCATAATAATTTTCAAACATATTGAACTAAAATATACCGCGTTTTAAACCGTTAAAGTATTTTATTTAAATATGACTTATTTCTCATAATTTAAAACGCAAACAACATTATTGTATTAAAAAGGCTGTCTGCTGAAAAATATTTGTCATTGTACATGATTGCATGATAGAAATTAAAAATCTTAGATTGAAAATAATTTACGATACGGATGGGACTCGAAGCGGCATCCACGGCCATCCGTGCTGCTTTAACTTTTGCTAATGCATCATACAGTTTAAATTCTGAAATTTGGTAAAGAGCGTTCCTATTTACAATACTATAGGTATAACTACTTTTTGCGAATAGATAAATAAAAATTGATAAAAAATCTTTTAAGTTAAACGGTTTTATTTTTTTGTGCACTGAAAACAATAAAAAAAATAAAATTTTGACACAGTTATCGTGATTTACTAGTGTAGCCCTTTCATTTGATACCCATATTGAGGGGGTTATGGAAAAATATGAAATCCTATATATTATGGATTTTATTATATTGTATTGTAATCTCAAATAAATGTGTACGTACTACATTTCAGATCAATCCGACAACGGGCAAGTGCTTAAAATTCAATTTCTAATTTTGACCCAAATAAATAAGTTCCGTACGGGTCGAACTAAATAAATCCGTTTAACAAAGAAAGAAGTAGAAATCAATAAAAAGGTACCTCAGCACTCTAATCGAGATGCCAAATCATCTTAAACATTCACAATTTCCTATGAAAGATTGAAATAGACGATAGAATATTAAACCCAGCAAGACGTAATGTCAAATTGATATCTATTTATATTGAACTAGATATCTACAGTTGATTGGTTAGAGCAACAGCACGGAACGCTGAGGACGCCGGTTCAAGTCTTGCCCAAGTCATATTTTTAAAAATTTAGTAACGATTTTTAATGTATACTGAAACTATGTAGTTACTTTATTTCGTGGTACATGGGAAATCCCGCCCGTGTCAACAATTTTAGCCAATTTAATTAGATTTTAATTTTTATGAACAAAACAACTTTAATATTTTTACACATTGCACGTGAAGGTACTGTATAAATTAAACATCGATTTTAGATTGAAAACAATATCAGAGCAACAGCACGAAACGCTGTGGATGCCTGCTCAAAATCCCGCCCGTGTCTTCGATTTTATATGTATAAAAGCCATCATTTCAATCAGTCAGACGTACCAAAGAGATCATCCAAGCTGAAAATGACGTCTCTGTGGAGGCGGAATTTTGGCGGCATCAGCGTAAACTTTACAACTGCCCCAGGATCCTCTTCCGTCTCGTTCATGTAGAATAATTATTTATTTAGTACATGTTTGTTTACTGGAAGGACTTTTTACTGGTGGAGCCTTCCAGGGAGGACTGTATAATTAGGTATATCTATGATACTGTCTATAGTTTACGCGAGTAGTACACATTTAAATTAAACACTTCAACGGTTTAAAACGCGATATATTAGTTAAACTTATTAGATTTTTAACTTCGGCCCGACGTTTCCCCGTGACCATGGCTGATGCAAAGCATCCGAAACGTCGGGCCGAAGTTAAAAATCATTTCCAAATAATTTTAACTAATATATCGCGTTTTAAACCGTTAAAGTGTTTTATTTAAATATCTATGATCCCATAAATGGCGGTGGGAGTGTTCTGGCCACATAAGCTGGGAATAGGTATAAAATAAATGGACTTACGCTTAAGATTGACGGCGCCTCTCTCACGGCCGGGGATCCTTCTTCGTTTAAAACGCTACAAAGTCAACCCTTCCCGTGCAGCCAATCGCTTACTTCAGCAAATTGGATGGCTATTGCTTCATAAGACAGCTCGTGCCTCATAGTGCGCCGGCGCTTAGGCTTGGGCAACCGTAAACGCGGGAGAGGGACAGATGTAGGATAGAGTGAGAGGAAAAGGTATAGAGGAATATAGTCTATGAAGCCAGAACATTTACCTTATAACAGTGGAAGACTGGTCTAATTGGTCACTTTTAAGTTATATTAAGTTTAATTAGTTAACTACAGACAATATTTAAAGTTGAATAGACTATATTATGAATCTAATCATCTTTATGGCAAGCTACTTACTTTTATAACTACCACTTACTATTGCCAAAAACGAACATATATATATATATCTATATTAATATGTAGAGCTGTAGAGTTTGTTTGTTTGAACGCGCTAATATCAGGAATTACTGGTTCGAATTGAAAATGCTTTGTTGTCTTGGTTAGAATATTTATTGAGGAAGGTTATAGGCTATAAAACGTCGCGCTGTGCCTAACAGGAGCGAAGAAACACCAGGAAATGTGGAAAAAACGGAGAAAACTAGTCAACTTTGTGGGTTTCCGATACGTACGCTGCGAAAACGGTTCAAAATAGCCAAAAAATATGTAAGATAGAATTAATCCTCTTTAAATGATCTAAAAAATGTTCACACGACACTTTTTAACACAGATAACTTCGATTTTAAGACAAATTTCGATGCACAAAATAACGTTTCTACGCGGACGAAGTCGCTGTGACAGCTAGTATATATCGCTTGAAATACTGCGACTACTTACACTAAAAGTAAAAGTCGTCTTACCGAACAACGATCTTCTTTGTGTGTGAGTAATAGTTGAGCTCCGCGCATTGTGGGGCGCAGGGGCACTTGGCGAGGTTCTTGGGCAGGTTGACAAGGATCTCCACGTTTCTGCCGATGCACGCCATGCCGTCCGAGTCGCAGACTTCGCCATCTTGGATTTCATCGCGCAAATTAACTACATGTAATTGTTTTTCTGGACTCTCGTTCAGCGTAAGCTTCACACAGAAGAACTGTCAAAACGAACTGTCACTTTCTGACGGATCCTTTATTTTTATTAGATTATAAAAAAGTTCTTTATACGCCTCGGAAACCCATAATGATGTATAATTTTACCGATTTTTTTTCACATCTCTCGCTTGTATTAGTCATAAGACAATGTTTTTCATAAATTGCCTTTCTCAATAAATGCTCTAACCAACACAAAAAGAATTCGAACCCATAGTTCCTGAGATTAGCGCGTTCAAACAAACAAAACATATTCTTCTGCTTTATATATACTTAGCACTAGATGTGCCTACTTTTCTAATTTCGCGAATACATATAAAAAAACAAGTTTAACGGTTAACACATTAAATAGTATTTCAATAAAACACTTTAACGGTTTAAAACGGGGAGACCCCCGTGACCACGGCTGCTGCAAAGCATCCGAAACGTCGGGCCGAAGTTAAAAATCATTTTTAAATAAATTTAACTAATATATCGCGTTTTAAACCGTTAAAGTGTTTTATTTAAATGTGTACTACTCGCGTAAACTATAGAAAGTATTTACATGAAATAGTACCTATAACTAATTTGATTAGATTTTTCAATTATTAATATTAAGTAAAACACGTGATTAAAACGCGATAACGTGAGATCGCAAATTTTTAATTTATTTTAACTACAGCCCGACGTAACTAAATTAAAAATAAGTTATATATAATTTGCTTTTTGTAAGTATTATGAAAATGTGTACTTCTCGTGTATACAGCAGTCAATAACTGTTAATTCGATTTTTTATATGTCTGTTGTGTTGTCAAGATAAGCATCAAGAAAAGGTTGGATTAATTTATATTAGTAATGTTTTTAACCGTTCAATTTACTTCTTTACATGTATTCACATTTTATATGTAGACCACAGATTATATGTAGGTAATGTAGTCTTACCGCCTTTGATGTGAAAATATGGCCGACAGCCACAGAACATCATGGCCATTCTGCTTCTACAATTCATTTGACATAGACCAAAACTGTAGGCCTGAAAGTTCATCAATGTTTAGAACTAGCTGTGCCCGCGACATTGTCCGCGTGAAATGATTATTTTGGGCAATTAAATTAGTTTCTGCACACCTCTTCGCGTTGATAAATTTTTTGCGAGTTAATATTCAAATAAAATATCATGTCTGGATTTTTTTGATCATGTAACGATAAATCACTCTTTCATACATAGTTTTTTGATTTCTTGGTATTCGCATGTCACGCAACGGAAGCCATCAAAGATGAACTTTCCTCGTTTTTTCCACATTTCCCTCTGTGTCTTTGCTTTTATTGATCGCACCGTATTTTTTATAGTCTAAAGCTCTGCTCGAGAGATGCTCTAACCGACACAAAATATTTTTTCAATTCGAACCAATACTTTATTAGTATATATTGTAGAAACATTATGACACGGGCCAGACTCGAACCCGTGACCACACCGACCTTAATGGAATCCGCCAGCCATTCGTCCGGGTATTGGCATCTTCTCTGCTCTGGTCTCAAATTTTTAATACGTCCATCTGCTTCAATTTCCACCACCTATATACCACCACCAATTTTATAACATTTATTTCTTATAGCTTTATTGTTTGAAATACACCACAAAACAAAGATATAATATCTTACGTACTAACTTATACATAACGGCAGTCTTATCGCTAAGCAGCGATCTCTTCCAGAGAACCTGAGTTACAGGAGAAAAGAAATAGAAGATCTATTCAGTGGGCAGGTGTAAGGAGTACCTAATATACAAATAATATAAATATCTATCTTATACAAATAATTAATAATAATAGTAAATCTCTTTATTTGGCATTCATTAGAAGTGGTAGTAGAAATAAATGTAATTAAATACTGTCTATAGTTTACGCGAGTAGTACACATTTAAATAAAACACTTTAACGGTTTAAAACGCGATATATTAGTTAAACTTATTTGAAAATGATTCTTTACTTCGCCGCCCGACGTTTCGGATGCTTTGCAGCAGCCGTGGTCACGGGGAGACCCCCGTTAAAAACCGTTAAAGTTTAAATAAATGTAATTACAAAAGAAATATTAATAAAAAAAAAATGTGAGCCGTCACGGGACGCCTGGCAGATGTGAAACATCGCCATTATTTAAATACTGTCTATAGTTTACGCGAGTAGTACACATTTAAATAAAACACTTTAACGGTTTAAAACGCGATATATTCGTTCTCCCTCTCTCAATATTAGTTCTTCAGTCTTCCCGTGACCATTGTTGCTGCAAAGCATCCGAAACGTCGGGCCGAAGTTAAAAATCATTTTCAAATAATTTTAACTAATATATCGCGTTTTAAACCGTTAAAGTCTTTTATTTAAATATAGCAATTATTGGCGTAAATAGGAGGGTGAAATTCTTGCGCCCAGCGGCAAAGTGTTCTAATAAAAATGCTTTATAGAATTTTTTGAAGCCAAACTATTATAATTATGGGCTGGTGAAATATTATTCCAGCATTTAGTCGCTGAGCAACTGAACGACCTTATTTACCTTGAAATCCGTTTGCAGTTCGTCGCCAGGATATATTTCCCCGGTGGGATTCGTAATCGCTGTCGATATTTCATACGGTGAATGAATGAAATACTGTTAAAATAAAATATAAATTAAAAATCAATTTTAGGAAAGGAAACCGACAAGAGCGGGCCTCGAACCGGCATGCACAGCGTTCAGTGCTGTTGCTCTGACCAGTTGAGTTTTCGTGTCCTACACATTGTCGAATTTTTGTCAACATACATGCAACTCCATAACTCTATAAAATATACGTTATACTAGCTGTGTCAGCGACTTCGTCCGCGAAAACCGTTATTTTCCCAACTTTTTTCACATTTCCCGCTGTATCTTCGCTTGTCTTAGTCACAGGGCGATGTTTTATAGCCTTCCTCGATAAATGCTCTAACCAACACAAAAGTTTTTTTCAATTCAAACTCGTAGTTCCTGAGATTAGCGCGTTCAAACAAACAAACGAACAAACTCTTCAGCTTTATATATTAGTATGAAAGTATGAATGGATAACTAGCTGTGTTGCGACTAGAATTTCGGGCATCTAAATTTTGCTTTTGCAAAGCTCCTCCATTTTAGATCATTTTGCGAGGAATAATCTTTCATACATATTTTTTGGTTTCTTAAATTATTTCGCTGCGCGCGCAACGGACGCTGTAAATAATGCCCGTCACTAACCACCGCCCACAGATGAAAAAGCCGCTCACTTTAATCGCATTTCGTTTTCAGTCTGTGCAATTCCGAATATAGAGTCAAAATAGGTCGACGTCGCTTCTGTTTAGATGTTGGGCTGGTGATTTCACCCACCATTGCCACCTCTATTATTAAATATACTGAAATACCCTGACTCCCCGGTTCATGGCATCTATTCTGACAAAGCAGAACTCGCTGTGGTAGTGACACGTCATCAGGCCGGGTCGTGCCGTGACGTCACCGACCTGCTGGTATTGAGAGTAGACGGAGTTGAAGGTCATGCAGAGCCCCTCTTCAGTCATCACCGGGACCCAGAGAATCTGTTGAAGATGGTCCTCAGACAACTTTCACATTAAAAAATGACACGGGTGGAACTCGAACCCCCGACCGTCCACAAATTTAGTTCTTGGTTCAAATCCCCGCGAAGCAATGAACATGTTTCATTTGCCTTGGATTTATTCTGTGTAAAACTTCAGGCTTTTAATGAAACACTTTTAACGGTTTAAAACACGAAATGTGTTATTTAAATAAAACGCTTAAACTAAACGGTATTCCTCTGTAGATTACGCGACTAGTACATAAATAAATAAAAACCTTAACGCGATATATATTAGTTAAACCTATCCCTGTCGTGTCTCCCGTGACCACGGCTCTGCAAAGCATACAAAAGGTCGGGCTGTAGTTAAAATAATATATATCGCGTTTTAAACCATTAAAGTGTTTTTTTTTTAAGGCAGAGGTTAGTAAAATACCTCTAGCTGGTGGGAGACTGAAACGTTCAAGATGACATCGGGGTGTACGTCAATAGCCAGCTGCAATAGATCAACACCCTTGAGGCTCTCATCGTTCTGGTACTTCCAGAAGTTCTGAAGGTTCTCACGAAAGGATACGTCGGAGATAAGATCCACGAACTCTTGGTAGTATTGAAATTTCTCCGGATCCGAGTCCTCCGTTATATTCCAGATTCTGAAAGTCAAGAAATTGTTTTATCTGTTCTTACTTTTATTGTAATTAAACACAAAACAATAATTAACCTTCCAATACTGTCTGTAGTTTACGCGAGAAAACGATTTTTAACTACGGCCCGACGTTTCGGATGCTTTGCAGCAGCCGTGGTCACGGGGAGGCTAAAGATGGAGGATGTCTCTGACGTCAGTTTAATTAACAGTAAACCAACTAACCTTCGTATAACCCCCTTGGTTTTTTCCTGGTCCGAACGTTCCAGAAAGCAAGCGGTCACCGCGGGAAAGCTGAAGGCCCATCGACGATAGTCCCGTTGCAGGTAAACCACGACGGGCTCAGAATTGTATCTTGTTAACTGACTGAGCGCACAGTAGACGGCACCAGTAAACGCCAGTGAGGTTAAAATCAACCATAGCAATCTGAAAGTTACATCGGGGAGGAGGAACAAGCGTAGGAAGAAGAAGAACCCCAGTTCATAAATCAAGATTCAGTCATTGTATATTGGCTTTTGACTGGTAGCAAAGTATGGCTAATAATAAGTTCGCGAGTTCGATTCCCACCGGGTCGAACATGTTTCAAATTTTTTAATGTATACTTTTTCTGAAACATGTTTCAAATTTTTCAATTTATAATTTTTCTGAAACATGTTTCAAATTTTTCAATTTATAACTTTTCTGAAACATGTTTCAAATTTTTTAATTTATATTTTTTTCTGAAACATGTTAAACTTCGTGTGGAAATCTGTCTATTAAATGGTTGGTAGGATAAGTAAACATAGAGATTCCGTCCGGGTCACAAACCATCGTCCACAGATAAAAAAGCCGTGCAGCTTAATCGCGTTTCGGGTTCAGTCTGTGGATCTCCGAATATCCGAAGCCAAAATAGGTCGACAGCACATCTTGTTTAGATGCTATAGGCTGGAGTATATCACCTACCATCAAGTAAATCTTGTGCCTATGTCCTCCTCTATCAAAAAAGATCGGCTACCATAAAAACACTTTTATTTAAAGCGTATTGCCAGAGTTTTTACACATGTCAACTTTGGTGTAATTTTACTCGGAGGTCCTACAATGCGTTAAGAGTTCAGTATAATGATGCCTTTCGTATTTTAATGGGGCTTCCGAGGTTTTGCAGTGCGTCCGGCATGTTCGCCGAGGCAAGGATATCGGACTTTTACGCGATCGTAAGATCGAGGGTCGCATCATTTTGGAGTCGCGGTAACACATCACCGAATCTCATAGTGCAAACTTTCTCCGAGTACCTAAGCAATCCCATTTTAAGAAACTGGGCAAAAGTGCACGCTGACAGCAACCGCAAATAAACAGTAATGTTTACTAATTAGTATTATTATTATTTTTCTCATTTTTTATATGACATATTTGTAAGATGCGCGTTTGTACCTGAATAAAGAATTATTATTATTATTATAAATAGGTATACTAAACCAAGTGCAAGTATTGAAAGATGTTAGCACAAAATTTTATATAAACCGGTCCAGCTGTTACGGAGATAAATAATCAGTTTATGAACACAAAGACTTGACCGTAACTTACTACTAACATGAATGAAACAAGTAAATATTTTAGTCATCATTCATAAGAAAAAGCTATTAAATTACGTCAGAAATTATTGTGAAATTTACGTATATTCACTAAACTTAAGAGAACACTTAGTTTCACTTAATTTAAGGCACCAAATTTTTATTTAACAAATCTATACTTAATATAAAAATCACAAGAAATTGTTTCTTTGTTTGTTTGTTTGAACGCGCTTATCTCAGGAACTATGAGTTCGAATTGAACATTCTTTTTGTGTTGGTTAGATCATTTATCCAGGAATAAAACATCGCGCTGTGACTAATAGAAGCGAAGATACAACGAGAAATGTGAACGAAACGTGGGAAAATTTACATCCCTGTGGGTTTTAAATGCGTACGCTGCAAAAATGGTTCAAGATACCTAAAAAAATTGTATGAAAGAATGATTCCTCATTAAATGATCTAAACGCGACGCTATACGTCTATCTTTTAAAATTAACTTGCAAGTTAATCTTAAAAGAAACGACGTGAAGGGGCGCGGTCGACGTCGTGGCTAACGGCTAAAGTTTATAACAATGACGGTATTTGCAAAAACTAATTTGGATGCCCAAAATAACGATTCTCGCGTCTGTAATATTCTTAAAAAAGGGCAATTTAAGTTTTGACTTGGCCTAAAAGCCTCCCTACCATGTCATATCATATGCATACCTAAAGAAAAACAATTATCTATGAATGATGCTGGCCGTTACATTCGAAAAAAGAATCTAGCCGCCCGAAGTGCACGTCAAAATTTTTCAGAGTGTAACAAGAGATGTAACTTTTTATAGTATTTTTTCTCACTATTATTTACCTTTCGATAAAGTGAAAATTCCTCGCGACAGTATGCTTTAGGCCATGTAGCGTGGTCTCCTCGCAAAATTTTGTGTACATTGAAACCACGAAAAGTATGGACACCCTAATCGATGCTATAGTTGATTTCATACGCGTGCGACAACTAAACATCGCGGTACGTTGCATTTCCTCTTTCTCCATCTCCTGAATCTATGGATATGGAATATAATAGAAATAACAATAATACGAGGCTGCTAGAGGCAGAGTGGCCTAATAACAAACAACATTTTCAATAAGGAGGAAAATAAAAATGCGCATTTAACTTAGGCGAGAATGAATTTATACTATTATTTGTGTAAGAATTAATTTTTAACAGTTTTCGGTCACTGTACTCTTGTAGATTAACATTTTTAGACTATGAAAATCACTCAAGTCATAAAATTGCAGTTAGGCTACTCTATCTCTAGCGGCTTCATATAGACTGTATTACGTGACCGTCACGCATTAGAAAAAACACTTAACGATTGACACACTAGCGGAGACCCGCTGCTGCAAAGCGTACAACACAGTAACTACCTCATGTACATATATTTTACGTTTTAATTCGTTAAGTGTGTTTTTTATCTAAGATTACTAAGCTGGACCGCCGCCCGCCTCGGCGCATCAACGGCCTAGAGTTAAGCACGATAGGTCCTAAGTTCTAGAGAAAAACATTACAGTCAGATGATTAAGAGATAAATAAAACTGGCTGCCAGTAGATAAAAGTAAAAAAGACAACAAATACTGTCTGTAGCTTAGGCGAGTAATTTTATTTTTAAACATTTAAATAAACACTTTAACGGTTTAAAACACGATCTATATTAGAATATTTTAACTATGATCCGACGTTTCGAATGCTTTGTCGCAGTCACGGGTCGTAGTATTATGTAATCTCCAAAAATAAACTAATATATATCGCGTTTTAACCCGTCAAAGTGTATTGTTTAATGGGCATCAAAGTTATTTGATTAAAAGAGCCGCCGTAACGCGTTACGTAATTGAACTTTAACAAAACTTCAAAGTGTTTATGCCCACATTATTATATTTCACACGCATCTCTTATGATACCTTTTCTTTATTCGGTCGATGACACGGGCGGGATTCAAGCCCTGCGTTCCGAGCTCTACCAAGTATTTTCGTTTTCTGATATAGCTTTTACAAAAACGTAGCCTTTGGTCGTAGCAAAGAGCTTGGGGTTTACAGGGTGTCCCGTCTAGCAAACAATATCTAATATATCGTTTAGGTAATTATTAAGTACATACGTAATTAGGAAGTTTTGGAAGTAAACTTAACTTAAACGTAAAACGAAACATGTCGGACCAACAAAATTATATAAGCAACGTATATTAGTTAAACTTATTTTTAACTACGGCCCGACGTTGTTTTACGTGCTTCGATTCCTTTTCATTGCGTTAATTTTGAGACACCCTCTATATAAGTTTTCATATCACAGATACCATTAGTGTAATTAGGCACAGTTTAACTAATGTAGATCAATTACAGTTGTACATTCTCTATTCAAAGCTAAAATATAACTTAGAAATTTTGATATTATCTGTTTATTTTTACTGTTTTGATATAATTCTTATTCTTTTATAGATATTAGACATAATTCACTTGAAAACTGTATTATTTTTTACATGTTATTGCGCACGAAGGCACTATATAATTTAAAAAATAGAAAATAACGGCACGGAACGCTGACAATGCCGGCTCAAGTCCTGCCCGAGTCGAAAATTTTTTTAATTTATTTTTCGATTTTTAAATTATAATTCACTCGATTGATCCGATAGCCCGGACATACAGCATTTTAACAAGATACGTCGTCGACCTCTTTGTCTTTGGATACTTGGAATTTCACAAATTGAAACCGTAAAGGGAACTTTACGCCTTTTTAATCTCAGGACTATGGTTCGTGACTTAGACGGAACCAAGATTTCCGATATTCCTACCTACTAGGGTTTGATACCTGTTGGGCATCAAACCCAAGACCCCTTGATTATTAGCTATTCATTGCTACCATTACTTCAACGACCAGAACCCGCTCATGGGATTTATATAAAGCTTAATATTGTGTTACTTTAAAAAAAATGATACAATGCTCAAAAAATGTGTACATGCAGCACGAAACGATGTGGTCGCCGGTTCGAGTTTTGTCCATAAAAAAAAACCTTTTTATTGCTACAAGTCACCATTTTTAGTATCCTTATGGTGCGCGATAGGTGCTTCTATCAGTAGGTTGAAAAAAATCGACGATAACGTGTAGGACACGGTAGCTCAGAGTTAGAGCAACAGCACGGAACGCTAAAATTGGTTTTTTTACTTAATAAGGTATTATCTATAGTTACCGCGATTCGGTACACATATAAATAAAACACTTTCAACGGCTTAAAACGCGATATGTATTATTTAGCTTAATTACAATTTATTTTAACTACGGTCCGACGTTTCAAATGCTGCACGGTGTTTAGAATAAATTGTAAATAAGTTAACAGTGTTTTATTTGAATATTTAAAGTCCAACTGAAGATATGGGAGGATGCACAGTCGACCGATTTCGGCTTCGGACATTGAGATCTATATCTAAATGTCAATAGGTTGAGAAAAATCGATGACCTGTGTAGGACACGGTGGCTCAATTAGAGCAACAGCACGGAACGGTGTAGATGCCGGTTCAAGTCCTGCGCGGGTCGTTAATTTTTTCAATTTATAATCAACTTTTATGGTAATAATAATTAAACATACCACCATGTTACAGGTTGCAGCTGTCTTGACTTTGATCTACCTGATGTATCAGTACAAAGACACCCTCTTCAAGTTGAGAGATGAAGAAGACTTGTGCCAGCACGCGGGTCGCCTCTCCAGGTCACGGTCTAGGTGCGTGCGTTAAGAATGTTTATTGACGTAAGCGCGTGAGGTCCGTAGGACCTTAGCCTACCAAGGGCGATAGCCGTGCCCGCGATTTCGTCCGCGTAGGATAGTTAATTTGGGCATCAAAGTTTGTCTTAGGGGACCTCCTCACCTTTGTGAATTATAGCTGATACTCGCGACGTCGCCCGTGTCTCCTCGTGCCTGAGAGGTTAACTTAAAAGATAGGCGTATACAGTCATTTTTTTCAGATTGTTTTAAGTAGAAGCATTTTTTCATACATATTTTTTGGGTAACGGAAACCTTCAAAGATGAATTTTTTCCACTGTTTCTTCTCTCCTATTAGTCGTAGCGTGATGCTTTAAAGCCTTTGTCGATACATACTCTAACAAACACAAAAACAATTTTTTAAATCGAACAAGTAGTTCCCACGATTAGCGCGTTCAAACAAACAAAATCTTTAGCTTTATAATATTAGTATAGATGTATGAATTTTAAAGCAATCTAAGCCTCGCTTGAGTCGTTTTATTCCTGCTTATGGTTTTTTCAGTGGTCTTATTCCGACAATGTCTACTGCGTAACAAAAGTAAATTTCATCGAAAATTATTATTTTTTTTGCTCTTTGCATAATCCCCTCGTCGTCGTCGGGCCGTGTTTAAAAATAAATTTCAAAGTTGAACTCAATATATATTATTTTTCTTTCAGATCTCGTTCAAGGTCTAAAGTCAGGGCGTGCGACAAGAACTGTCGTCGCGGGCGAAGGCCTACGAGACGTTGCCCCGACTGCAGCCTGTGCAATATGAACAACGAAATGTAGACTATAAATTTATTGTTATGGAGGACGGGAACGAATAAATAGAGAAAAATGTTGCGTGATTTTTTTAATTTAAAAATAATAACCACAAACATTATTTATATTATGTCAGCATCAGAACTGAAGTCGTCAGATTTATTCTCCGGTTTGTCTTCTGTCTGTTGGATTATGAATGCTGGTGGACAGCAAACTTCGTCGTTTTGACAGATACTGAAATAGAAAAAAGGTAACAAATGAGATAAAGAATAATAGAAGGTCAATTATGACAGTTCATAGTTTTTGTGATTGTTTATATATTATGCATTAATGCTATCCATTTCATAAACTACTTAAAACTTAAGTTAATGGAAAATAATGGTATTGGAATTGGAATAAAATAGCAAAAACTATCCTTTACAAAACAAGACTTCATAGTACGTTGTGGTTGACATACTCTGTGCGTGCTGTAGTCTGTCTTATTTTAACAACATTGTACTTCTATGCTTGACTTTGGCATTGACAGCAAAACATCTGAGCTTGACGTAAGTTGAAACCGACTTTCGTTGATACAAAATTTACTTTTGCTGCGAAATTTAAATGATCGTATGTCCTTTGCTTTACGACGTAAATATAATATATTTTCACTGTTATAAACTCACTCAAAACCCTAGTAAATAAAATATAGTAACTGAAGTATAGTACATATTATATACTTTAGTCCATTTTCGAGACTACTGGAAGTTTTAATAGGTTTGTTCATCATTTATTTCAATACATTATATTCTATTCACACGATATTCCACTTGGTAGTGACAACAGCTTAGACAGAGCACATATTGCGAGTTCGAGACGTGTCTGAGACATCGTATGAACTGCTTAGAAAATGGACGAATCTTCAAATGAAGCATCCGTTGTAGCCATTGATTCTGATGAAGAAGATGGTAAGTTGCATTGAAAAAAAAAATATATAGCGCTATTTTTATAACATAAGCCTAGTATTCCGCAATCTATATGCAGTAAATTTAAATTTAAGACATTTTAGGCATTTTTTTCATATTATTTTGACCTATGAAAATATAAATAGGGCTTCCCGATCTGTTAAATATTAACATGTTTTAATCACTAAACGATATGGGTTAATGAGTCAGGAGTCAGAGTGAGACAGAGGAGGAAGACAAGCTTGTACCTGATGGAAGGTGGAAAGGCCTCTATGCTCTCTATTTTGGCATTTGTCATTCAGAAATCTACAGTCCGAAACACTGAATATATACTTTTGGTTTTTCTATCTTTGGACAAAAATTTAAATGTTTTACAATTTATATTTAAAAAGGCCTTGTGGGGCCCAAACCCACTTTCTATTATTTATTAGCCATACATTACGACTATTAAAATGTGTTTTTCTTCCAGATAAACCAATAAAAAAACTCTTCAAACGTCTCATCAGCAACAATTGTAAGCAAAGCACAATTCTAACAAACAACCAAATACTGGATCTGCTCAAATTTGAATTCGACATTAACATATTCAAATTGCACAATCTAGAAATAGACATTTACATCACTCTGATGAAACGGTTCCTAAAACATTGGCCGCTCTGGGACGAATTTGACCGCCTGGTGGATGATGCTAAGAAGGCAAATAATCTATTGAATATAGATGACCAGTTACAAATTAAGTATGACCAGTTAAAGAACCACTTGGGTTCAGTGATTGCAATCGCTGAACCGATGGGGAAAGAGGCAGTACTAACTTTGAAGGATCGAACTAATAAGCAGGAAGTGACGGCCTCTGAAAATAAAGAGTCCTTACAGTCTAGTGATACGGTTGTGTTAGAAATAGACGCAACAAGAAGACAATTGAATTCATTAATTTACAGACATCCAGTAGATAATTGTGTGTTTAACGCAAACTATAAGAAGACAACCATTACAGTACCAGGGACGAAACAAATAGAAGCCATTTTAAATTGGTGGGATTTTAAAATTGAAATTTCATGTAAAAGTAAAAAGTCACAGAGAAATGTTTTATTATATAAACGAGAGGTAAGATACATAGAGTAGGAATACTATTAGCGTAATCCTAAATACTGTCTATAGTTTACGCGAGTAGTACACATTTAAATAAAACACTTTAACGGTTTAAAACGCAAAATATTAGTTAAACTTATTTGAAAATGATTTTTAACTTCGGTACGACGTCTCCCCGTGACCACGGCTGCTGCAAAGCATCCAAAACGTCGGGCCGAAGTTGAAAATCATTTTCAAATAAGTTTAACTAATATATCGCGTTTTAAACCGTTAAAGTGTTTTATTTAAATGTTTACTACTCGCGCCTGTTAGGGCAGGGGGTGAACCCATTTCTGTATCCCCCCAATCGGTTTTATTTACAAACAGTTCACCATCTGTGCTCTACCCGACTGAAATAATCTGTTTTTTCCCCAAAATTCAAACCCCTGTCGCTTGACACAATGCTAGGCTAAGTGTTTTACTATTTAGCTACAGGGACGGTTTGTGGTTCAAACTAATTTCTATGTGTGTATCACTAACCAATTTTCGTACCACCTACTTAAATATCCAGTTTTCCAGAAATCCCATTTGTTATAAATATTATAACTTTTTTAGAGTTACAGTTAGACCCATTGGCATCAAACCCAAGACCCGAAGATTAATACGTTGATATAATTGGACCAAAAGCACGCCTAATATATAAATTACTCCTGTGCGCGATTTTGTGCGCAAACTCCTTCAAAACCGCTGAACCGATTTTGATAAAATTTTGTATATACCTGCGTTAGGCTTGTGAAACGGTGTTTATCTGTTTTTCACTCGCATATCTCCTCACACACTGACACTAGGTTACTTACTTAGGTTTTCTGCAAAAATATTGTCTAGAAATAATTAGTAAATAAGCTATATTAAATACTGTTTGTAGTTAATGAGAGTAGTACACAATAAAAAAAAATACTTCAACGCTTTAAAACGCCATATATATTAGTTAAATTTGTTCGATTTTTTTTAAAACAACGGATGCTTTAAAGCAGCCGTGGTCACGGGGAGACTATAGATGGAGGGTGTCACGCACGTCAAAGTAAAGACGTCGAAGTTGGTATTTGGCGACCGGGTCCTTGCAGAATCGACTAACAGTGTCTTCGCGTTTGCTGGTATGCTGGATACTCTGGATTTAAAAAAAAATAGCATACCCAACGAAGCCAAACACATGTCATATATAGGTTTTAAACCGTTAAAGTGTTTTATTTGAGTACCAGCTATATTATTATAGATAGTCTCCTTGTTCCAGGTTTCCCATGAACTAAAGCACATCCTGGTAAACAAGGCAAATTCTACCAAAAAGGAACCGGTAGAATTAAACCAAGAGTTCTTATTTAATAAGACTAAGAGAAGCAGAGTTGTCCCAAAGACCGGTCTGCTAAAGTCAATTGACAACATCACAAGAGATCATCCGAACAAAGATGCCGTTAGGGAAATTTTAAAGTTTATCTGGAAGGACCTTTCCTCGTTGCCAGAACAATTATATTCGTATGCTAGTTACAAACGGTATATGAACAAGTGTGGGTATATCCGGTACCTGTTCAAGGATGAGGAGAAAGGCCCGACGGATCCTAAATATGACCTGCAACTGGAGGAAACTGTTTCACCAATGTTCAAGTTGTATATTGGTATGTATCGTTGGCTTTGTATCTTACTGAATATTTAAAGATGTGGCATAGCATTGTCTTTCGGGCTGTTCAGCCCATGTGAGCGAGAGGAGGTTCTCGACGTTTCGCCATCACGTGTGGACGGCATTATCAGGAGATGTTTACTCCTCGATTGGTCGACCAATCGACACACATGGCCGTACAGCCCGAAAGACAATGATATGCTGAACGATGCCCGTGTAAGCCTTACACAATTTATTTAAAGATTTTTGAAACAATAACATTTGTCCTTTAAAATTGGTTAAAGACTTGTGGTAACTAACCAATTATATTAAATTTTTCCTACTGTTTTGTATCGTGTGTAGTTTATAAGAGTAGTACAGATTTAAATAAAACACTTTTAACGGTTAAAAACGCGAAATGTATAAATTAACTTATTTATAACTTAGCTATGTGCAGCGACTTCGTCCCCGTAGAATAGTTATTTGGGCATCCGAATTTGTTTTTGCAAACCTTCTCGGCATCTTTATTAATGTAAGCTGTTACCCACGACGTCAGTCGCGTCCCTTCCCGTCGTTCTTGCAAGGTAGTCTTAAAAGATAGACATATAGCGTCATAAACTTTTTTTTTAGATTATTTAAAGAGGAGATTTCTTTCATATATATATTTTCCATACCTTGAACCGTTTTTGCAGAGTACGCTTCGGAAAGCCATAATGATGGATAATTTTCTCATTTTTGTTCACATTTCGCGCCGTATCTTCACTTGTATTAGTCACAGGGCGATGTTTTATAGCCTATAATAGCCTTCCTCGATAAATGCTCTGACCGGCACGAAAATAATTTTTCACTTAGATTTTTTTTCATACAAACCAACTCTATATATTTTGTAACGAGTAGAAGCCGTTAAAAGTGTTTTATAAAAAACTACTCGCGTAAAGTACAGAAGATTTTTTCTGCGTAGGCGATCTCTTCTCGTCTTACATGGTTGTCGAAAAGGATAGTTTAAAAGTGGAGTGTATGCCTTGCAAAGTGATCTTTTCCGGCGTAGATTTGATCTCGTGTTTGAGGTTACACTTCGAGGAGCACTGCACGGAACCAGATTGGACGTGTACTAAATGCAGTCAGACATTCCCAATGCTGGGATTGGCGGGGAATTGGTGGTCGCATGTGTGTCAAGAGTAACTGAAAACAGGCGTGTCCACAGAATACTGATTCAACCAGTATTGAAAACCTGAGTTTTTCACATACCAATGCACATGATGGCACTATATAAATCAAAAATGGATTTTAGATTGGCAAAAATTTACGACACGGTAGCTCAAGGTTCAAGTCCTGTCCGTGTAAGAAAGGTTTTTTCAATTTGCATCGAGTTTTAATTTAAACAAGAAGTAATTAATTTTCGCTTTAGTGTCGACTGTACATAAAAGTATCCGAGAAATGTTCGCAGTGAAAGAAGTACCCAATAAAATGTTTAAAACTGTTAAAAAGGGTTTTATTTAAAGTGGACTTAAATTGTGGAGGCCTCGCAACAACAAACAACCCCTCTGACCCTAAAACATTTTCCAAACAAAAAATCTACAATATAATTAAAGTAAATACTGTCTATAGTTTACGCGAGTAGTACACATACAAATAAAACACTTTAACGGTTTAAAACGCGACTTAAACTTAATTGAAAGTTTCCCGTGACCACGGCTGCTGCAAAGCATCGGAAACGTCGGGCCGAAGTTAAAAATCATTTTCAAATAAGTTTAACTAATATATCGCGTTTTAAACCGTCAAAGTGTTTTATTGAAACAAAATTTAAGTGTTTTTTTTTTGCAATTCGAAAAAAAAACAGATCTCTATTGTGAGGTTATTTTTTTTCGTGGTGGGCTCTAGGCGGTTACTTACCTCTAAATTTGGTCCTAGAGCCCTTAAGCTAGAGATAGACCATGTTATCTTTTGAATCAGGGGGGGAAAAGTTCACGTTAGCCATATAACATCTAAACAAGATGCGCTATCGGCCGAAACGTGAGTACACTCGTCAACTGTTTCATCTGTGGACGGTGGTTAGAAACTCTAATTCCTATTATTCCTACCTGATATTCCTACCATCCATTTAATATCCAGATTTCAAGAAGTCCAACGACCACGTTACCACGACCCGTTGATTATTAGCCGTACATATCTTTCCTTACCACCACCGAGCCATTTTTTTTATTTGCATAAATGTGTCCGATTAGAATTATCTTAACAGCCCGACGTTTCGGGTACTTTGCAGCAGCCGTGGTCATGGGGTGGGGGCTGAATATGGAGGGTGTCCCTCAAAGTCAAATCTAACGCCTAGTTTACTTACTTTTTATAGCCATGTTTAGCATACAACGTTACGTCGATGGCCGCTGTACCGTAGTCGCAGAAGTTGCGACTGGTACACAGTCCTTTGTCTCCTTTCCCGCTGACACACGGTACAGACTCTGTAGCTGTAAATGAAAATAAGAAATTAAATATCAAAAGCCAAAACAGGTCGACAACACATCGTGACATTGAATACCTGTTCTCTGTAGCCAGTAGTACACGTTTAAATAAAACACTTTAATGGTTTAAAACGCGATAAAAATAACTTATTTGAAAATTATTTCAACTACGGCCCGACGTTTCAGTCTCCCCGTGACCACGGCTGGTGTAGAGCATCCGAAACGTCGGACCGTAGTTAAACTAATCTCCAAACAAGTTTAACTAATATATAATATCGCATTTTAAACCGTTAGAAGTGTTTTGATTCGAATGTGTAGCCAGTTTTAGAAACATGTTGGCTCTCTTCGGAATCGAACCCTACGACTTTCACAGACAGCGATTATAGATTTAATTTGTAAAGGATAAAAATTTTAATAAAACACTTTAACGGTTTAAAACGCGATATACATTAGTTCCACTTATTTGAAAATTATTTCAACTACGGCTCGACGTTTCGGATGCTTTGCAGCAGCCGTGATCAAATATATTTCGCGTTTTAAACAGTTGAAGTGTTCTATTTAAATGTGTACTACTCGCGTAAACTATAGACAGTGTGAAAAATGTTGTTCTCTACCATTTTTTTTATGTGCCACAGCTTTCTGGGTTGCTGTCTCCGTGTTTTGCGGTACTTGTACAGACACCTGTATGTACAGTAGACACGCGATAAAAAAACTGAAAATAGAATTTTGATTAAAATACTTACTACTGTAAGACCTGGTGGGAATCGAATCCGAGACGAGCATGTTGACCTTCATACTATATTATATAGGTCGCTGACCTAACCGCGACGTGATAACTTGCAAGATAATAATATTGAACAGATGTTTTCGCATCTATACTAGAAAACAAATGGATATAGTTTGTCTGTTTATAAATACCGTCAAAAATTGAGATTAGGTGATATGGGAAAACGGATGTCGTGTTTACGCGAGTAGAACCCTGTTAACGGTTTAAAACATAAAATATATTAGGTAATTCATTTGCAATTTATTTCACGGCCCAGCGTTCGTAATTAAGTTAAATAAAAAATTTCCCGTTTTTTAACCAAAAAAATTTTTTTTCCCCCCCCCCCCCAAAAAAAAAAACCAGGAGAAATAATTGGGTTTTTTTTTTTTTTGGGTTTTTTTTTTCCCAACCAAAAAAAGGAAAAAAAGGATTTTTTTTTTTTGTTTTAGCTATCCAACGAACCCCACACTTGTTTATCCTCCTCTATTTAAATATGTCTAATGAGACTGCTACACATTATAGATAGGTATGCATGTTCTATGCTCGTCCCTAACATTCCATATATAAACCGACCGCAGAAATGCCTGCGCTGGTGTAACCATAATATGCACTTAGCAAGTTATCGTTAAATATGTCTATAGTTTACGCGAGTATTACACATTTAAATGAAACACTTTAACGTTTTAAAACGCGATATATTTATTTTTCAAATCAGTTTAACGTACATATTGCGTTTTAAACCGGTAAAGTGTTTTATTTAAAAGTTATCGTTTTTCAAGTAATCTAAAATAATATTATAAAGTTTGTTTGTTTGAACGCGCGCATCGCGGGATCTACTGGTTCGAATTAAGAAATGCATTTTAGTATTGGGTAGACCATGTATCTAGGAAAGCTTGTAATAATAATAAATCTCTTTATTTAGCATTCATTTTGTACAATCATTAGACGTAGTAAAAATAAAGGTAAAATAATAATACTGCGACAAGATTAAATTAAATTCTGTTAAAAATGATGCCCAAAAGGTCTTACGTAAAGCATAAGTTGCAGCACGGTTATGCCCCAACACTGATTTTCAGCAAACCCCTACCCTTCGTCTGTTAGACAGCGAACATACAACCATTCGATTTGAACATATACCTATACTGTCGCGGATATATTTTTTCTTGAACCGTTTTCGCAGTCAACGCAACGGAACGCCCTCCAACATGTGTAATTTTCCCCGTTTCCACTTTTCCTACCTTTTTTTGCACCGTGATGTTAACATAAAGCCCTCCTTAATAAATTCTCTAACTGACACATTTTTTTTCAATTCCAACCATTAGTTCCTGAGATTAGTGCGTTCAAACAAACTCTTCGGCTATATAATATTAGTGTATATTCGTTTGGGGTTAATTATTGCTTCGATATACACTTTCAAATAAAATTGTTTAACTATGTGTGTATCCAGATAACGTAACTGGCTATTGCGATTTTAATTGTCGTATAATTAATAAATAAATAAACAATCTAACGGTTTAAAACGCGGTAGGTATATATTAGTTAAACTTATTTGAAAATATATTTTAACTACGGCCCGACGTTTCGGATGCAGCAGCCCATGGAAAGACATAAGCATAGAATCCAAGATGGCGACGTGACAGAAACGTGGAGATCCCAGTCAACCTGCCCAAGAACCTCGCCAAATGCCCCTACGCCCCACAATGCGCGGAGCTAATTATTACTACTAATTATTACAGAGAACATCGTTGATCGGTAAGCTCCATTACACAAAACCATTTTTAACTGTTCAAAACACAGCCACCCCGTGACCACCGCTGCTGCGAAGCATCCGAAACGTCACGCCGTAGTCAAAATAATTTTCAAATTAGTTTAATATCGCGTTTTAAACGGTTGAATTGTTTTCTTTAAATCCTCGCGTGAACTACAGACAGTAGATACATCTACACTTTGAAACACAGTCCAGTAATTATAGAGTTACTTACATAATAAATCTGCCGTCCATTGTGAAGACACAAATAGCACTGACTACATTATCACAAGTCGATTAATAAATCATTTAATAGAATCATTAAGTGTAATTAAATTGACATATATTAGTGAAGTGTCCGCGCCCCTGCGAGGCATGAGCGGACACATTTGTGTGGCTTTTTCACTGACTTAACAAGCAATGTGATCGAAATTCTGACCACTGTCCGACCGACACAATTAGAGGTTACATTTATATATTTATAGGTATCACCGACCATCAAGGGAACCCTATGCCTCTATGATAGAGGGGGACAGACCAGCTTCTAACACTGTCTTTAGTTTAGTAGACACATTCGAATAAAACACTTTAACGGTTTAAAACGCGATTTAAATTAAACTTATTTGAAAGTTTTTGTGAACTATGGCGCGGTAGTAAAAATAGTTTTCAAACAATTTTTAACTAATAGATATCGTGTTTGAAACCGTTAGTGTTATAATGAAAAGCATGTAACATCTATACGAGATGCCTTGCCAACCTATTTCAGCTTTAGATATTCTGAAATCCACAGACCGAAATGCAATTCGGATGTTTTATCTGTGGACGGAGTTTCATGATATGAACATAATTTGGATATTTCTATCACCGCATCACAACTAAGAGTCCAATCAAAAAAAAAAAAATGTTTCAGAAAAAAATATAAATTGATTAGACATAATTGGACCCACGAACAACGGCTCTTTGATTGTTAGCCGTACATTGGAAAATTAATTTGTGTGTGTTTCCGATCCCAAAAATATGTAAAAAATAATGATTCCTCTTTAACTAATCTAAAAAAATGTCCCATTTTTCCGTTGTTAGATTAACTTCCAAGAACGACGGAACTCGTCTTTCTTCGTAGGTAGCAGCTTGAATTTATGACTTTGTAGAGAAAGGTTTGCAAAAAACAAATTTTGATGCCCTAAATTTGTCGTTGCAAATTCTACGCTGAGTCGTTGGCACAGATAGTGTTTTATATGCAATTAGACTATTAATTTATATTTCTGTCCAATTCAAATCTAGGAAGGATCTCGCAAAAAGTTTGTTATACTATATTTGGAAACTTTTTTTTTGTTATAAAAGATTTAAGAAAAACTTCTTACATAAAAATGTTTTATTGCATAAAAACATTAAATAACATATTTACAATAATTATAATTGAATATTTATTTTAATTAAATTTACTTAAACATTATTCATATTGAATGACTAGCTTAATAATTTAATTACATAAGCATTTTAACATATCGGCCATTTTATTCCACCAATAAAATATCAAATACTGTCTGTAGGTCTGACAAGTAGTACACATTTAAGTAAAACACTAACGGTTTAATACACGATATATATTAGTAAACTTATTTGAAAACTGGCCAGTTTCGCCAAATACTAAAATACCAACTTCGACGAAGAGATGGCGTTTGTGTAGCAGATTTTTACTTTGACGTCAGAGACATCCCCCATCTTTAGTCTCCCCGTAACCACGGCTGCTGCAAAGCATCCGAATCGTTAGTAATAATAAGTAACTAATATATATCGCGTTTTAAACCAATAAAATATCGTAAATCAAGTAGTTTGCATGGACATTAAGTAAAATAGGTTGTTATCTAATATTAAAACTGATTACTTTTTAATACTAGCATTTTTTTCATTTATAATACGATCATACATAGCCTTCAGCCAGAATCTTCGCATTTTTTTGATCTACAAAATGTCATCCGAAACGAGTAAACGAGTTTGTGTTTGAACGCGCTAATCTCGGGAACTACTGGTTCGAACTGCATTTTTTTGTGTTGTTAGAGCATTTATGAAGGAAGACTAAGGTAAAAACATCACTATGCGACCAATAGGAGGGAAGAAGCAGTGGGAAATGTGGAACACACGGGGAAAATTATTCATAATTGAGTTTCCACTGCGTACGCGGCGACAACAGCTCAAGAAATCCAAAATTATGTGTGAAAGAATGTTTCCTCTTTAAATGATCTAAAAAATGCCCCTGACATTCTTTGCCTTCGATCTTCTTAAATAAATCTCAAAATAACCAGTACGCGGATGAAGTCGCTGGCACAGCTAGTGGGTAATAAAATGGCGATCGTGCGTGGCAAAATAAATATATACATTTTTATTTTAGTTAAATGATTTATAGTTTTTAACTTTTTATATAATAAGGCTTCCTATATTTACGCGTCTTCATCATTACCACTATCCTCAGAAACTTCACCGTTCCCAATAAAAACCTCTTCGTCCGCCATATTCCCGATTCGCGCATTATTATTTATCTGTAGAACGGACGCCATCGCCATGCCCGTCCCAAAACTATACTCTATGGGCTTCATACTCTCGTCCACGTCCTTGTCTATGGACGCCCGTTTGGCGGGAAAGTTCTTTTTCCTGACAGCCCTATATCTCCTTACGTCATGCAATAAGTCGTTGTTCTGCACATCGTCGAAATCGCTTTCCGAGGAGGATAATTCTAAATCTTTCTTGCTGAACTTGTAATTTCTCGCTTCTGGGATATTATTTACTTTTTTGACGTTTAAATTTAACGCGTCCGATTCCACGTCACTAAGACCTTCGGACAAACCGCTGGAGTCCAAATCGTTATTGTTAACGTGAACTCTCTTGACCCACTTAGTTAATATCAAACTATTCTTATCTTTGCGAAAACTTAGAAGACGACTCTTTGCGTTTAGCTTCGCGTTCGCTTCGTAAACACCGTTTAAGTCGTTCTCATTCGCATATTTACAGGTTTTCAAACTGTATTTGTGGCTCATCTTTTTCTTCTTCTTCGATTTTATCTTCTTCCGTTCTATTTTGATTTTGGATATCAAGCCTTTGCGTTCACCGTATTCTTCTAAGTTAATTTGCCTAGGGAACTCTGGTGGATTTATCAGCTGTGGCATCGTTTTGGCTAACGCCTGTCTCTCTCTTTCCCTCATTAGATCTTCTCTTTTCACGAGTTTTCTCTTTAGTTCGTTCAAAACTACCTTCGTTGTTTCCTTTTCTTTCTTGCCAGGAGCTGTGACAACATCAGCTACCGGGTGGACGACATCGTCGTCATCTGTTCTAACGAAATAGAAGACTTCATCTGTTATCTCTGGTTCTCTGTCTTCTATTACCAGAATCGCCTCTTCTACGTGTTCTTCGGGTGTTTCAGCTTTGTGTTCTTCTTGGTATTTGTTTTGCAATTTCTTCAATCTTATTTGGGAACTTTGTATCGTATTTAAGGATTTCGTTATGTCATCGATAATTTCGTCGATATCTTTATTTAAAATTGTTAAATCTAATTCTTGTTTGTTCAGAGCGCACGAATCGAGGAACATGTCTAGATCGTTGCATTTGTTTAAAGCTATTTTCAATTCTAAGCACGACCTTGCGACCCCTGTATGTATTTCTGAATAATACCAAGATTCCTTTATGGCTGTGCCCGGCTTTTTCATAGCGACCTCGCTGTCCTTTGTACCATAGTTCTTTAGCAGTCTGTACATGCGTTCTAGAGCGTCGAAATTGTCTTTGAATTCCCGCATAAGACTATCTATGAGTACGTTGTGTATCCAGTATATTCTCTCATTGTGGTTCTTGTAGAGTTTTTGCAAATGTGGCGGTATGTAGTGTGCGAGAGCAATATATTTTAGTAGTGTAGATTGGACTACTAGGAAGGCGTGGTGTATTTTCTGTAATAAACATTATTTAAATTAGCAAAGAGCCTGATCTGACTCGAAGGACCAATTGTTTATATTCTTTAATACTAACCAATAAGTTATCTGTTTCGCATTCAATCGCGATATCACCTCTTAACCACGGCGCGTTGCCTAGCAACGCCGAAGAAGCGCGTGACATCAACAATAAGAGCTCTTTCTGCTGTTGGCATAACATCGCTTGCATCGATTCTATCGCTGACGTCACAGACCCTCTGAAAATGGAATGGCTAGACCATTAGAGGAAGAGCAACAAGGGAGAGATCATCTATCAAAGTTAAAAACTAATAAAAGCCTTCAATTTTTTCCATTTCATTTCATTATGTTTTTTGCAAAATGGAATGGATGGGTGAGGCTTATTTCAAAAAGCAGCAAAAATCCGGACATGAGAAAAATAGATTCTGTTTACTAATTCTCTACGGACTACTTACTACTAGTAGTGGGACTAGTAAATAGTTTTGTAAGGATCCAGCTATTTTCTGCTGATGGACACAGATGGCGCTAGCGTAGCAGATTTTTGACATTGACTTTAGGGACCACAATGGCTTGAGAGCGTACGTCGGGCCGTAGTTAAAATAAATTGTTAAACAAGATAAATAAATTTCGCGTTTTAAACGGTTTCAAAATAAGTGTTTTATTTAATGACTTAGACTACTTTTTGTTAAACCATAGAGTTTCGCTAAACATACTTACAGCTGAGCATGTAATGCCGCGTACTCGCGACAGCAAGCCATCGCCCGTCGTGCCAAAGACATGTAGTCGCGCATCACTGCGACTAAAAGTCGCAATCCACCGCGACATCGCGAACGGTGCGTCGCACGGATAGCGACAGGGATTAAAGCAAGCGATGCTACTCGAGCTAGGGTTAGCTTACCTAAGCTGGAAGAAACAAAGGCAAACACTGTAAAGGTTTAAAATGCGATATACATTCTTTCAACTTGTTTGGATTTTAACTACGTCTTACGTCTCCCCGTGACCACGGCTGCTGCAGAGCATCCAAAACGTCGGGCCGAAGTTAAAAATCATTTCCAAATAAGTTTAAATCAATATATCGCGTTTAAAACCGTTAAAGTGTTTTATTTAAATTTGTACCGCCTTCCCCCCCCCCTGGAAGGAAAAACCCCCCCCCCCCCGCCGGGGCCCCCCCCCCTTTCCCCCCCTGGTGGTCCCCCCCCCCCCCCCCCCCCCCAAATTTTTTCCCCCCCCCCTTTTTTTTTAAAAATTTCTTCCCCCCTTTTTTTTAAAAAAAACCCCCGGCCCCCCCCCCTTTTTTTTTTTTTTACCCCCCCCCCCCCCTTCTCCCCCTTTTTTTTTTTTTTTTTTTTCCCCCCCCCCCCTTTTTTTTTTTTTTTTTTTTTTTTTTTTTTTTTTTTTTTTTTTTTTCTTTTTAAATGAATAAACCGTTTAAAACTTCCTACGGACTTAATTTTAAAACATACTTCTGACAAGACATGGCAGAGCCAAATTTTTGTCTGTACCAAATGTATATACACTATGAAGTGAAAAAAAATCCTATGGGAAGAATGTATTTACAGCGTCCGGTGCTGTTTCTCTAACCAATTGAGCTACCATACTCACTTTCGAGGTGGCGCTAGCATCAACGCAATGGCTATGGTTAGTAGAGTAGTATTCCGTTCCCCCTTAGTCAGCCACCCCCCGATACAAACGCTAGCGTTACCCCCAACAACTTCAGCGCAGGGTGCCTCTTGTTCAACTTCAATACTGTCTTCACGGAATAGAAGGCCACTTTCGAGTACTGCTATTATATTCTCATGGTTGTATATTAGCTGAAAGCAAATTACAACTAGAATCAAATATCATTTAGTTTCCTGTCATGGCCTTTTTTATGATAGAGGAGAACAGACAAGCGTGGGTTTACTCGATGATAGCTACTACCATAAAACACATAGATAAGATGCGTTATTGACCTATTTTAAATTTGGACATTCAAATATCCACAGACTAAAATAGAAACTACTGACTGATCCCATTAGATGTGACGTCTTTTTATCCCAGGCGGAATAAAAAAGCCGTTACAACTATTGGGAATCAAATGATTTTTATTTATTTTTAATATACAGACAAGCATTTAAGTAACTTGACGGGATGGAATACCTCAGCCATATAACATTAAAACAGTGCACTGTTAATTATTTTGGCTATAGATAATCCAAAATGTGATTTAAATTTGTGGTTTTAATTTTATGGTTTTTAATTTGTGGATAGTGGGATGGAATTTCAATATTCCTACCACACTAGGGTGTTAATTAATTCATTTATATATTGTACATCAACAGATCACTTACATATAATAGAGTATAGTTTATAATAAGTAAAATACCTATGTAGGACCCAATTACTGATGTACACAGCATTGTTAATCCTTGCTAATATTATAAATGCGATAGTTACTCTGTCTGTCTGTTACTCTTTCACGCCGAAACTACTGAACAGATTTGTATGAAATTTGGTTTGGTTTTTGAAGCAGGAACAATGAAACTTTCTTCTTTGGCTTTTTGGGAATAGGAGTGGGAGTGGGGAAGGGAGTGAGAATGAGAGTGAGAGTAGGAGTGATGTGAGGTGAGAGTGTTGGGGCAAATTTTCTAGCCCAATTCACTATTCCACGCGAACGAAGTCGCGGCTAGCAGCGCACAGCTATTTTAATATAAACAAAAATTTTTTAAAAAAGTATAAAAGTACCATACCATATTCGGCCGGAATTTTATTGCTATCCATTTCCTTGACAATATTGGCGGAGAAAAATCTTGCTTCATGAATAGTGCCATCTTCCCAGCTAAAAATTATCTGAATATATACTTGGCCAATCTATTGACTTTATTTTAATTAAAAGTTTATGCAATTGAAAGTTATATTCTTAAAAGTACTTACATTATTTTTGTTATTCTATATAGATTTAACGTAGAAGTCGGTGCTCGAATGATCAGCTGTTGCCTATACAAATATTACTTAAAATAAATCCCATTTTAATAAGTACAAAGTGTTATAATAATTAACCATTTGCTTATTATATATTAATTATTTAATATGAGAATATAACATATAATGTTATTAATATTTTATTTGCCGGAATAGCACATCTCAATATTTGACATATTGACAGTCAGCTGATGAGTCAATTGTCATATATACTAACATTGTAGTCACCATAGATTATACCTTTTAACTAGTTTTGTAACTCTGTGGTAGCCTCTCGCCAGCTCAGACGCTCAATACTATGAGTTACCAAAGCTTAATAATAACCCTGGGATCGTGAGTTCGCTACCTCACAGGTTCAAGAACAAACCATATTAAATCGCGTCTACACAATCTAAATATAATAAAACAGAAATATATGCTCTAATACTTGTTTTTAAAGTTGTAGACTGAGTCCGCAGTTTTTGTAGGTATCAGTCTACGGAATTCCAGATATCTAAATTTAACTGCTTGCATGAATTTAATCACGAGTTTAAAACATGGAATCTAGATAATCCTATGCTAGACTGTCTTATCTTGCCATTAAAAACGCTTAGATTAAAAGTAAAGTTGAAAAAAAAATCAGCTGTATAACCAAAATTATTTAATTTCCACTACCAACACTAGTAAAAAAATGGTAACATTGCACATGTATCACATACAAAATTAAGTACAAATATTGAAATGCAAAAAATTATATAGATACAATTGTATCCCACTGCTTCTTATATAAATGCATAAAGACGGTTTACTCGATCGAGCAAACACGTTGAGCAAAAATCACAGCTCGAGCTTTCGTTCAAACATTCAGCACTTTTCAATTCAAAAACACGGCTACGTTAAGTCTCGCAATTCTTATAAAATAAAGATGAAAAGAAGAATGTTGTGGCATTTCCACATCTATTTAGTAATTTATATTTAAAGTTATTTTATTAAACGGTTAACATGTAGTTTGTCTTAAAAATGATAAGAAAACTGCGTTCATATGATAATATACTATACCACATCACGTTTATCAGATTTAGGCCCCCACAGGGAATTCTAGTGTCCCCACACTAGCACACTCAATAATGAAATGTTCACAATTTTGGTGAATAATGATTTTGTATTTATCTATATACAAAAAGATGATGTGATATATAAGTTAAATATATACAGACCTGATTCTACAAATTTACGGTGAATTTGTTTGTCATCCATATACGCGCCCCTCGCCGTCACTCACACATGCTCGATTCATGATCGACCTCGCATCGAGCATGCTCGAAGTAAATTACATTTACTATTGAGCCGGCTCGACGCAAGCCTGCGCCGTCGTGCTGTGATTTCTACTCAATTTCGAGTGTAATTATCGATCAATATTGAAATAGATAAACAAATAGATCCTTCTAATATTGTATGGCATTTATGTATTACAAGCTGTGTCCACGACTTAGTTTGTGCGAATGATCGTTTAGGCCGTCATGTTTTTTTTTAAATGATGACGTCACCTGCGTCCCGATATTCTTTCAAGGTAACCTTAGATTCGGAATTTTTTTTTTTTTATTTTTTTGTTTTTTTTGAACCGTTTTCGCAGTGCACCAACGGAAACCAACAAAGATTAAGTTTTCCCCGTTTTTTCCACATTTTCCCCTTTTTTTCGTCGTGGTCGTTTATTGGTCGTTTCACAGCCTAAAAACTTCCTCGATAAATGCTCCAACACTTTTTTAAAATTCGACCCAGTAGTTCCTGAGTTTAGCGAGTTCAAACAAACAAACTCTTCAGCTTAACATATTAGTATCGTATTATAATTTCGCCTTAGAGTCTCCATTCATTAAGAACTCAGCGACAAACGGTACAACTCTCTCCGGATTAGAGAAGTGGACATCATGATAACCCTCGACAAACCGGACCCTACAATTCCTATTCGGATACTTCTCTTCGTCCATCTCCAGACTGCTCAATTTGTAGTACCCGTGGTCTATGGAACCCTGAGCTACAATTGTCAGGGTGGGTGTTTTTACGTTTTTCATCATATCTTTGTATTGTTCCATAGAAAAGGGGGGCATTTGTGGTATTTTCATGCGACGATCGTGTGTGTATCTGAAAAATTAGTGAGGGTAGTATAAACATCAAGCAAAAATCCATTCAACAAGAAAAAATCATGCAACATTCCCTTTTGGCATCACTTTTCTTAAAATAAAATTTAATCCTTATTTTTTTAAATTATTTTAATCTATCTATCTAGAATACTAAATGAAGGCCACACAAAGAGATTTATTACTATTATTTAAGATTGAAAAAAATGACACGGCCGGGATTTGAAGTTTGAACCGGCATGCACCGGCGTTGTACTATCCAATAAAGGTGAGTTGTTGATATTGGTTCAAACTTCATTTTTTTTGTATCATAATATATTGTTTTAGTTTATATAATGCCAAGTGCAATAAGATTTGAAAATAATATACACATTTACATAAAACACTTTTAACGGTTTAAAACGCGATATATTAGTTAAACTTATTTGAAAATCATTTTTAACTTCGGCTCGACGTTTCGGATGCTTTGCAGCAGTCATTTTCACAGGGAGACGGTCTCGCCGCCGCCGGGTCGAAGTTAAAAATAATTATCAAATAAATTTTACTAACGGTTTTAAATATATATAACTCGCGTAAACCACAGACTGCAATTTTATATTCGTAACAAACCAAGCCATTGCCAAGATTCACGGAAGCAACCATCGGCCCATTAGCTCAGTTGGTTAGAGCGTCGTGCTAATAACGCGAAGGTCGCGGGTTCGATCCCCTCATGGGCCACGAATTTTTATTTTTATTTTCAAGTAAAAAATATTCTTAACAAACCGCATTACCCACAATATAGTTTCTTATTTATTTACCTCACAAATCCGTTACCAGCCGAGACACTGGTTCTTTCTAGAGTTGCTTCAGCGCACTCTAGCGGCAAACTCCTGCGTTTCATCATATTCTGTAGAGCCTGAAAGTAAATATTATTAACTTCTAAATACGGCATTCCTAATACTTGTCTACAACTATATATACATACATATGAAAATAAAACACTTTTAACGGCTTATAAATGCAAAATATAGTAATTACATTTATTTCTAAACACAGCCCGAAGTTTCAAAATCTTTGTAGCTAGTTTTTCAAAATAGCAATTACGAGATAACAGATGGCGCTAGTGTAGCAAATTTGACTTTTCGATTTGGGTCACCCGCCATCTTCAGTCCTCGAAAGCATCCGAAACGCCACAATTAAATATAACTTAACAGTTACTTAGATATTTCACGTTTTTACACGAGTACTATTCGCGTAAACTACAATATTTATTTATATACATGTATGAAAAATGTTTGTACAGTTTGTTTGTTAAAACGTAGTATTTTTTTAGATTAGTACCACGAATAAATCATAATAACTTAAGAGTCACATATATGCATTATATAAATACTGTATGTAGTTTATGCGAGTTAGTTTAATACATATCGCGTTTTAAACCGTTAGAGTTTTATTTAAATATGAATTATAACAACTTACACAGATATATAAGATATTCAAATAAGGTCGCATATTTACCTCCTCTCTCAAAACCTTCTTCGTATTCTCGACAGGCGCATTGAAGAAATCGATGTTATTAAAATATTCACCGTAGCTCTTCTCGTACCTGAAGAAGAGGATAATTGGTCAAGTATTTGTATCTATTATTGATCTTCTCTTTTCATTATCTGCCAGCAATAAATAGAACACATAGGGTACTCTTTCTAATTTACCAAAGAGAATAGAAAATACCAAAACAAATATGGCCGATGTCAAACCATAGAGAACTAGCGATGACCTTTTATAGGGTATAGTTGTTGCCACAGATAAACAGAGGGCTAAAAAATTTGTTTTTAAACTGGGAGTAAATGTAAAAAAATACAATATTGTCGTGTATAAGTGTACCTACACGGTTTTTGATTTGACACATGGTCCCAAAAATGAAACACGTGTAGCAAGGTACTAACACATTGCTGTGCCCGTGTGCCCTATCGGACCGACCCTCTTCGGTTGATCCAGTATGAGTTTATAATTTGTTTAATGTTTACATAAGTATTACAATTGGTCATATATACACTAGCTGTGCCAGCGACTTCGTCTGCGATAATCGTTATTTTGGGCGTCCAAATTCTTTATAAACTTAACTTGTTAACCCACGACGTCGGTCGCGTCCCTTCTTTAATTTTAAAAGACATTTAGTGTCGCGGACTTTTTTTTAGATCATTAAAAGAGGAATAATTCTTTGATACACATTTTATGCATATCTTGAAGCATTTTCGTAGGGTACGCAACGGAAACGGAAGGATTCTTTCTATGCTCCGCAAATAGCATCGCGATCTTTTATAGCATATAGCCTTCCTCTATGAATTCTCTAACCAACATAATAGTACATTATGATATAAGTGCGGTAAGTTGAAAATTACAGCCGAGGCAATATTACTATAAGAAATGCAAAGGCTGTAATTCTCAAAGCGCACGTATGTCATACGACGTTTTATAACATATTTACGAGGAAATGACGATATTTTCAAATAAAAACAATACAGCGAAAAGAAAAAGCGCGCGGAATTATTTTTACTTGTCCACAAATAAGCGATGCGCGCGCATCAACGTTTTTTTTTTAAGCAAAAGTACAAAAACAGCCAGTATTAGTAATAAAGTAAATTAATATTTTTGTGTTTTTGTTATAGATAAATGGTTGTAATTTATTGTCAAAATTAATTAAATTAAAGAATTAAATGTTAATTGTTATATTTTATTTCCCAAAGTTAATTTTATTTATAAAATATTGACCACTTTCTTGACATAAAACCTCTTTGCTAAGAAAAAGAACACGTGCATTTTACATTACATTATCGCACAAGTACCTACGTAATGAGATACATTACTATATTGAAATTTGTGTAATTACAAGCACTGTATGAGCAAATATGTTATAAAATATTTTTTTTAATTCGAACCGGTAGTTCCTAGGGTTAACGCGTTCAAACAAACAAACATACCCTTCAACTTTATATATAAGTATCTATAGACGTAGCTTTGTATCATACCATGTACTAAAATCTCGCGGAACCACTATTTTTCCCGCCACTGGATCGAATTGAATGAGCTTGCTTATTTTTCCTGGATAGCACAAGTTGAAGATATTCGCTGAAATGTACATAAAGAGTCAGACATTACTATTTTCTATTGGGGACACTGAAAGAAGGCCGGTTAATATAAGTGATATATATAGTATAGTGACGGTGGCGCAAATTTGCGATATACCCCAAAAGTTTCCGAGTCGTCCTCGAATCTAACCCCTATGAAGATTTTCAAAATGATAGTGAATGGAGATTGACAGTTCAGAATATACAAAGTCGAAAGAGATGGACAGTGCATCATGTTTAGATGTTACACGATTGGGTTATTACACCTTCCATCAAGTGAGTTCCATCCTTGTGTATGTACATAAAAAGAGATTATAAATTAAAAAAAAAATACCACTCGGGCAGGACTTCAACCGGCACAGCAGTCCGTGCTGTTGCTCTAAACAATTGAGCTACCGTGTCCTACACGTCGTCGTGGAATTGTACTTTCATCCTTAACTGAAATTTAAATAAAACACTTTAACGGTTTAAAACGCGATATATTTTAGTTAAACTTGTTTGGAAATTATTTTTAACTATGGCCCGACGTTCAAACAAGTTCAATTGAAATATATCGCGTTTTAAACCGTTAAAGTGTTTTATTTAAATGTGCACTACTCGCGTAAACTACAGACAGCATTTACTTGACTGAAATTACAAAGTTTTACGTAAAACTTTAACATTTTCCAGTTTCCAGTCACTGTAGTAAATATACCTAATCGATTTTTAATTTATATTACGCTGTCATGTGAAAAATATAATAAAATACATTTTTCTTACCAACAGCAGCACCGAACGAATGTGCCATGAAGACGAACCTCTCCCATCTAAAATGGCGTACAACGACTTGGATGGCATAGACGTAATCGTAAATAGAGAGTACTACTCCAGGCGGGAACGGATCAGATTTTCCATTTCCTGGCAACTCTACACCTGGAAATTATGTGAACCAATAGAATATAAAATTCGATGACACGGGCGCGAAACGAATTTGCGAACACTACTATCAGGCTAATTGTGTATCCATTCGCCCCATTTGGAAAATACGCTAGCACCGTGTTAACTACGAGTGATTCAAAATTTGTCAGAACCCGGTATGTTCTATATAACCCAGTGTAAAAATCAATACAGCCATTATAACAAGAAATAAAATATTTTTAACTCTCCGAGTTTGAGATATGTTGGTCAAAGATGTTTTAATTTAATGTATACACTACAAAGATTATCTTAATAATCCGTTGTAAAGTATTTTAATTAAATGTATTTTATACACGAGGCATCTACTAAGCATATATATATATACATTCATGGAAATATCAATTTGAGAAGCGACTTTGTAGAAACCCCCCCCTTCCATAAACAACAAACTAATGTTATTTCAAGTTACCTATATAGTAAAACTTATGCGGCAATAGTTTAATTAGTGGTCTGAAGCAGGCAGCTGAGTCTATAGATCCATGGCAGGCGAGGAGCGGTGGGTCATAGCAGTTACCCCATGCAACAACTGCAAAATAACAAATACGCATTAAAAATCGGTTTTAGATTGAACAACGACGTGGGCAGAACTTGAACTTTAATACACCATGTCATACAGGGCATCGTCGAATTTATTTTGGTCATTCAAAGTTGTTGCTGTCTTATAAATTTAAGCGGTTAGTGGTGGTGTCATTCGCGTCCAGTCGTTATTGGAAGTTTATTTACCAATTTCAATGTTTTTTAGCCTATAGCCTTACTCTATAAATTGTTCAATTCTAACCAGTTGTTCCTAAGTTTAGCATGTTCAAACAAACAAACAAACAAACTCTTTATATATTAGTATAGAGTATAGATTAATACATATACATCTTGTAGAATTCTAATAATTGACAATATTATGCATTCTACATTATGGTCTACGGTTAGGGGAGGCCGAATCCAAACAGTGGGAGTAACAGGCTGATTGAATTAAATGTGATAGTGAAAATGCAGTAGCAATATCATTTTAGAAATCAAATCCTGATTGTGTTTGATATATTTTTTCAACTGTACCCAAGGAGTGCGTAAATTAACATCATTAAGGTATTTTAAAACTATGATAAGATTACACCGCCAAGCTGCCACTGTTGTATAAAATAATTACTTACTACATTAAAAAAAGTGTATACTACAGTGGAATCTTACTAAAATGGCAATTAAATTGGCAGTCATATCCATATATAAAAAAATGTATGAAATGTTATTTAATAAAACACTTAACGTCTCACCGTGACCACGGCTGCTGCAAAGCATCCAAAACATCGGGCCGAAGTTAGAAATCATTTTCAAATAAGTTAAACAGATATATCGCGCTTTAAACCGTTAAAGTGTTTTATTTAAATGTGTACTACTCGCATAACTATAGTAGTAGTAGACAGTATTGAAAAGATATTTAATTTTTCTCGCCAGCAATACTTGTGGTAACATATGTACTCTAAATAGTAAGGCACAGACTAGTTTTAAAACATCCCAGATCCATGAAATGCTGTTGTAAAAGAAATTATGTCTCCAATGACTGTCCATTTTTTGTCTATATAATATCAAACTACACAGTGACATCATACTATCTATGTATAATATTTATAACACATGGGAAGACTTTAGACTTTAATCTATGATATAGACAAGAAGTAATATATCCTTAATTATTACTTTTGAACTTTGTCCATTGTTAACTAATCTTTATGAGTATGTATAAATTAAAATTACATAAGAGCAGTAAAGATTTTAAATTTAAATAGATTTCTAGTTTGAAAGGAGTACAGTAAAAATAATTTAAACATTTAACTTAAATTTTAAAAGTCTACTCTTCAAGTTCCTTAAAATTGTCGTGTCTGAAACCTGCAATGTAGATAAGGATAAGACCTAAAATATTCAATTTCATTCAATATGATAAGCAAGTTTTGCACTTGAATATATGGACTTTGACCAGGAAAATTTGAATCTTTACATTCAAAGGATAACTACTTACTGCAAATCCTTCCCCAGGGAGCCTCGATGAACCACTCTTTTTCTAATAACACCATTATTGATAAATTAAAAAGTATTCATTAAAAACACGGAAAGTCCAGGATATTTTTAACAATGTCATCCAAAATTAATGGATTAATCAGACAATTAAAAAATTCTTTTCACATATATACTAAAAGCAATCGCAACACAGTTTAATAAAACTTAGTTTTAACTTGAAATAATTTCCTTTCGACAAGTAACAACTTTATTAACTTTGAACAAACTTGTAACAAGACATTAAGACAACAACACCGAGCAAGTTAGGGCAACAAGTCATTGCGGAATGTCAATGTCAATGTTATCACGATGTTCTATTTCTTCCACTTCTTAATTTAATGGCTTTACCATTCTGAATAGATTCTGCCAATGTCGTGTGTCCATGAGAGGAATGACAAAGCGTGATAGTATGAATTATTATTGTTATTTTTATTTTAGTTCTTGACCAATGGTATTGAAAAAAAAACACGGTATTTATAAGAATGTAATTTAAAAAATGTTCACATTCGTGTTTGCATCTTTTTCTACTTATTTTCATAGAATTTTACTTGACATTTGCCACTGTGACTGCGATTTCGTTAACTGTCAAAAAGTTGACAGTTTATTTATGGAAGTATTGGTGAAGTTGGTCTATACTACAGTCTGAAATAGCTGTGTTTTGTGTTTCATATTTTACAAAACATTATCGTGAATCGTTATTATTTATATGACCGATTAAAAAGGCAATTTAATATTGCGTGGGAAAACAAGTAGTTATAAATTTTGACTTATCTGGGTGAACACTCAGACATTAAAAACCCACTGCCACTATGTCTGAACGACTGAAAACTTCGGATATCTCCAATGAGGATGTAATTGAAGATTTAACAAAGAATATAGAGTTTTCATTACGTTCAGACGCCCCAGAAGATAATCTAAATGGTTCAGAGACTGCGGATGACTCCGAAAACGCCACAGGCGATAGAAAAGAAAGGCATCCAGGTAGTTTTAGTTTTTATTAGTACTTTGATGATCTGCGAGCCTTAGCTGAGGTATTATTTACTTAAAAGAGTACCTTCATATAATAATAACAAAGTCGTTACCATTGCAGCTGATATATAATCTTAAAATCTACTGGTTTGAATTGAAAAAATCTGTTTGTGTTGGTTAGAGGTTATAAACATCTCATTGCGACAATTAGGAGCAAAGAAATAGTGGGAAACATGGAACAAACGGGGAAAGTTACTCATGTTTGAAGACTACCATTGCATGCGTTGCTAAAACAGTTTAAGATACCCCTAAAAATTAATGGAAAAATATTTTTTCTTTAAATAATCTAAATAATGTCTGACGGCATATATCTATCTCTTATGGTTAACCCACAAGAACTGTTGTTATGGAAATCAAATTTCGTCAAAATACTTCATATGCTAAAATAACATTTGCCAGGTCACCTAGTTGATCAATAAAATTAGTTAATAGTAAAAGTAATAATTTCTTTCCATTATAGATTTTGAAGACATTCCATTAAATGCACCTGAAACTTCTGACCCCCATGAAGATGACAAAGAAGACAGTGACTCAGATTCTATAGATGAGGTATCACTGAAAGATGCCGAAATGGACTTGACAGATGATCAGAAAGAAAAGAGGAAAGGCGTAGCTGAGGAATTGAAAGTGGTCGGTAATGACGCCTTCAAACTTGGAGAATATGAGTGTAGTATAGAGAAATACACGGAAGGTAAGTGTGACTAACTGTATATATTTTTTTTTATCAAAGAGGAGAACTGACAACCATGTGTTTAACTTGATGAGACGTGATATTTCACATCTTATCAAGTGGGGTATTCCCCAGCCATTTAACAACTACACGAGATGCTCTGTCTTCCTATTTTGGCTATCAATATTTGGAAATCTACAGGCCGAAACTGAAATGCGATTGAGCCCACGGCGTTTTCATCTGTGGACGTTGGTTTGTGCCCCGGTCGGATCACATCCAGATTTCCAGATTCGAGACAAAGTCCAACATGTTTCGGAGAATTAAAAAAATAGAAACATGTCGGATTTGGTGGGGATCGCACCCAAGACCTGTTGGTTATTTGACATATGTTGCTATTATTAGACAAATGAAGTCGTCAAAAGTTTAAAGGTCATCCTACATGGATTATAAGTGTTAACATCTCTCAGAATTCTGTAATACTGATTGCAAGAACAAGCGAGGTGTTTATTTTTAACTTATTATACTATTGTTTCCTATTGGAGACGCAAATAAAAGGCTGGGTGATCTGCCCAAATCGTCTGCTAACAATTACACACCCATCTCCCTATTCTTCCTTTGCGGTGGACATAGAAATTTTTAAGTTACTTAGTTTCTATCGACTATTGAATTTGGCTATTAATAACCTTTTAAATAAAACACTAAAACGGTTTAAAACGCGATATATTAGTCAAACTTATTTGAAAATGATTTTTAATTTCGGCCCGACGTTTCGGATGCTTTGCAGCAGCCGTTTTTTTAAATCATTTTCAAATAAGTTAGTAAGCAATATATCGCGTTTTATACCGTTAAAGTGTTTTATTTAAATGTGTACTAATCGCGTAATCTATAGACAGTATCTATTAATAACCAAGAGAAGGGAAGGGAACACCAATAGAAGATTTCCAAATACCAAAGTTACATTTTGTAATTATTATTGTTACAGGCTTAAAAATCTGTCCGCTCCAGTTCCCCAGACAGCGTGCAATATTATACTGCAACAGAAGCGCTGCTAAAATTAAGCAAGAACGATACAAACAAGCAATAAAAGATTGTACTAAAGCTATTGAGTTGGATGAACATTATTTGAAAGCTTATGTCAGGTTAATCCTTTTTTTCTATTGCTTCACTAATGACTGATCACAAAATGGGATAAAAAAAATAATCTGAAAATTAGATATTAAAATCTTACTGTGTCAAGCACTTTGTACATCATGGATCCTGAATATGATTTTCTACACATATAAATGCACTTTAACGGTTTTAAACGCGATATATTTTAGTTGAACTTGTTTGAAAATACTTTAAAGATTTTAAACGCGATATTATATATATTATATATTTTAGTTAGTTTGAAAATACTTTAACGGTTTAAAACGATATATTTTAGTTAAACCTTTTGAAAATATTTAATTAAATTTTTACTTCAACGTGTTTGAAAATACTTTAACGGTTTAAAACGCGTTATTTATTCTGTTCAACTCGTTTGTAAAACTACAGACAGTATTTTTTCCTACATGTATGCAATTCTATTATGTTATTTTAAATTTAATACATTTAACTATTTAAAACAATGACTGAATTTCGATAAATTTTATACACGACCAGACGCGACGAGTCATAGGTTTAGCCGCCTCTGTTTAAAAACCGTTAAAAGTGTTTCATTTAAATGTGAAAGGTTGAGATTAAATTGCGCGAGACGTGTAGGACGTGCACGGTAGCTTAATTTTTTAAGAGCAACAGCACAGAACGCTGTGGATGCCGGTTCGAGTCCTGCCCTTGTCGTAATTTTTTTATATCTAAAATAGATTTTTGAATGAGTCCTATTAGCGTGAACTACAGATAATACTTAGTGCTATTTTATTTTATAGTTTATTCTGGCAAATTTTATATCTCCTTAGGAGGGCATGTGCCTATGAACTAACAGATAAATTAGATGAAAGCCTAGCGGACTATAAGAAGGTACTAGAACTGGATCCGAAACATAAGGAAGCTTTAGAAGCCAGTGTGAGACTACCTCCCAAGATTGAGGAAAGAAATGAAAAGTTGAAAACAGAGGTTATGGGCAAATTGAAAGACTTAGGTGAGTGTTACGTACTATCATGATTTAAATAAAACACTTTAACGGTTTAAAACGCGATATATTCGTTAAACTTATTTGATAATGATTTTTAACTTCGGCCCGACGTTTCGGATGCTTTGCAGCAGCCGTGGTCACGACTCGTGGTTCAAATAAGTTTAACTAATATATCGCGTTTTAAACCGTTAAAATGTTTTATTCAAATGTGTACTACTCGCGTAAACTACAGACAGTGTTTTCTATCATGATGTTACCAGTTTTCGCAAAGTAATTCATTTAATGCATTTAAAATGAGATAGAGTATTCATTTTCTATGGAATTTGAAGGGATCCTACCAATGACCTCCGCAAAGAGGGAATGGGGATGTGGTTAGCAAATGGCGTGATAACCGGGCCTTTTATCGGTGTCCCCAATAAAAAAATAAATAATAATTATCTATGGCATAATTTACACACTGCATAGATTACAATAGATTTTTATTTACTTTGCTTAATGTTGTTAAATACTGTTTAAAGTTTACGAGAATAGTACACATTGAAATAAAACACTTTAACGGTTTAAAACGCGATATATTAGTTGAACTGATTTGAAAATGATTTTTAACTTCGGCCCGACGTTTCGGATGCTTTGCAGCAGCCGTGGTCACGGGGAGGTCCGAAACGTCGGGCCGAAGTTGAAAATCATTTTCAAATCAGTTCAACTAATATATCGCGTTTTAAACCGTTAAAGTGTTTTATTTAAATTAGTGTTGTTATTGATTTTATTACGACTAGCTAAGTCAGCGACTTCGGCCGCGAGAATCGTTATCAATGGGCATCCAAACTTGTTTTTGCAAAGCCCTCGGTCGCGTACCTTCCCGTCGTTCTTGCATAATCTGTTAAGATATATATAGCGTCGGATTTGTTTTAGATCATTTACAGAGGATTAAATCCTTCAAACATATTTTTTGGGTATCTTGAATTGTTTTTGCAGCGTACGCTTCGGAAAGCCATAATGATGGATAATTTTCTCATTTTTGTTCACATTTCTCGCCGTATCTTCGCTTGTATTAGTCACAGGGCGATGTTTTATAGCCTATAGCCTCCCTCGATAAATGCTCTAACCAAAACAAAATAATTATTCAATTCGAACCCGTTGTTCCTGAGATTAGCGCGTTCAAACGAACTCTTCAGCTTTATATATTAGATGGAATCATCACCATGTAGGCATCGTAGTGTCATCAATAATAAATTAAGATCTATTTCATCTATGGGGATCGCAATCTTCAAACAGCTCATTGACAGCTTTCGATAGATTGTAATGTTAGCAATGTTCAGTAATAATCAACGGGTCGCTGGAAATCTGGATAACAAATGGATGGTAGGAATATCAACATTCCGCCCGGGTCCACCACCACCACCGTCCTCCACAGATGAAAAAGTCGTGAATTTTAATCACCTTTTGGTTCTAAGTCTGGATTTCCGAATATCGAAAGCCTACATAGGCCGACAGGGCATCGTGAGCCTCGTGCTTGTCTGTCCTCCTCTATAAAATTTTATTATTTAAACTCCACAAAACCTTGTCTCTTTCTAGGTAATATGATCTTACGGCCATTTGGACTGTCGACAGAGAACTTTAAACTGGAACAGGATCCTGAGTCGAAAGGATACAAAATTAACTTTAAGCAATAAATGTTTGGCTGTTATAGGAATATTTAAGTCTGTAAATGTATTCTGTATATTATGTTAATACATGTATAAAAATGTTATTTTGTTTTAATTGTTATTATTTGCACTAGCAACTTATAATATATAAACACTTTTTGTAGGAAATTATTGTCTATGATTTAAAATAAAAGTAGACAGACCAAATTTGAAAATAGAATCTCTCTACATATTGTCATGATTTATACGTTTTTGGGATATTCAATTTCTTTATAAGATAATTTTGAAATAAATCTTTATGTGTTGATGTAGGTTACACATTTAAAATTCAATGTAGGCTTTTTGTTCAGACAAAGGTAAGTATTTTTTAAAATGCTGTTGTCAAGTCAAATAATATTTTATTGACAAAGGGAATTTCACAGGAAAAATACACAATGCCGCGATGCCGTCAAAAGAGAAAGTATGTGTACTACATTAATATTTTTAACTGCTCCAAAACAATACATAACATGGAAAAAACCAGTTGCGTAGCTATAGTAGGGCCAGGTGGTGCAAAGCACCAGAGCCCCGGAATTTGGGGGCCCTCTATCCTTATCTTTGAGAAGATATAAGCGTAGAAAATAAAAAACATTTTTTACGTTCTTGTTGCTATTTATAATTGTGGAGGTTCATTCAATTCAAGCTAGCTAAGCTAAAAGACGGGATGAGAACCCGATTCATTCTTGAGCCTTAGGATTAGGTAGACCGGGGCCCTTGTCCACCTAGCTACGCTACTGGAAATAACGTAGAAAATAAATTAAACATTACTTTCAGAATGTGCAAAACGTAAGTCCATTCAAATACATTATCTGTGGTAAGTGATTATTTGGCAGTTAATACACGACTTGAGGCGGGGACTCTCGTTCGGTTCTTGGTAGAGGAATACGTAAGGTAACTTGACATGTCCTGAACTTGGAGTACCTAAAGTTGGATAACTTGGGAGTCTGTGAGCAACTGGGTGGGACGGTCAGTTAGAAATAGCACCAATTTGATTTGGTGTTCATTGTTAAAAGCTTTGCTTCCAAATTAAAAAACGTGTAACGTAACATTGCAATAAGCGCGGGGGTTCTGAGATATCATTAAAAGTTAATAATTGTAATAAAAATGCTTCGGTTCGGAGGAACCCACAAACAAGAAATAAATATGTGGTGCACAGTGTAGGTGAAGACTGAATAGTAAGTAGTAGTAGAATGTAGTGTAAAATTAATCTGAGCGATAAAAGGGGTGGCGGCGAGGTTTTTGACAGTTCTTTCTTTATTTAAATAAAACACTTTAACGGTTTTAAACGCGATATATTAGTTAAACTTATTTAAAAATGATTTTTAACTTCGGCCCGACGTTTCGCCTAATATATCGCGTTTTAACCCGTTAAAGTGTTTTATTTAAATGTGTGCTACTCGCTACTCGTAAACTATAGACAGTATTTAGTTCTTTCTTTCTTTCTGTGCTGATTGATTTGAGAATTTGTAGTAAATATAAATTTATAGTCTTTAGTTTTTTACTGCTGTGACGATCATAAGTGAACGAATGATTTCTTACTTTGACTTTAAATTACTAATGGCCAAGGCACATCTGTCTATTCGATTAGCTTGTTATAAAAGTATAACAGAAACTCTTGCTTTGCCTCTACTCTCTGTATAGAACTATAGGGGAAATGGGTTTTTACTTTTTTATTGCAGACGATGTCGGTCAAAGTCAGGCCGCTTCAAGCGATGCCGATGCGGGGACAGACGATATCGAGTACGCCAGCCGTGCTGTCGCCAGGGCTGTGGCTCGAAAAAACGGCGCTCGCGCTCATGCCGGCGTCGAGGACGGTAAAGTATGGCCAGGACCGGATTTAGGGGGCCCCAAATTAAATATTTCTTTTTTCACTACTCGAAAACTGCTTTTGAACGCTAAAATTTAATTTCGTTTGAAACTACGACATATCTATTTATTGACAAACTCTGCTTTAATAAAATTGTTGAGAGTCAGAAGCCCCCCCCCTCGTTTTGTGCTTGGGGGGGTTTTTTTTTGCGGGGAAAACCCCCCCCCCTGTTTGGGGGGGGATTTTCCCCCCGGGGTTTTTTTTTTTTTTTTTTTTTTTTTTTTTTTTTTCCCCCTTTTTTTTTTTTTGGGGGGGGGGGGGGGGGGGGGGGAAAAAAAAAAAACCCCCCCCCCTTTTATTTTTTTTTTGGGGTTTTTTTTTTTTTTTTTTTTTTTTTTGGGGGGGGGGGGGGGGGGGGGGGGGGGGGGTGAAAAACAAAAAAAAAAAAAAAATTTTTTTTTTTTTTTTTTTTTTTTTTTTTTTTTTGGGGCGGGGGGGGTTTTTCATTTAATATTCAGATGAATTCCAACAGGTTTCAGAAAGATTATCTGGTAGCGATCGAACGCACGACATTGCTACCAATAGACCAACGTGCTTATGCATAATATATATATCTATGTTTGTTCATTAGCTACAACTGGAGATGTCGCTCAAGGTCGGGAAGGTTTAAAATTTGCAGACGCTGCGATCGGAGGTACCGTCTAAGAAAAAGGTCTACCTCGTCCTAAATTATTGTGGTGCGTTACTTTTATTAACCATTATTTAATACCCATGGAGTGTACGCTAAGCCATCGGCTCTGGTTATAACCGCGTCAGTGACGGTAGTTGTTAAATCATGCTAAACAATACGGACAGATTTATACAGGATATAGGACATAGATATATAGGCAAGTAGTTGATCAGACTTCTGTGCCCTGCCCGACCGAATCATTTTGTTTCCCTGGAATTCGAACACAGGCAATGCTTTTAAACATTTGACTACAGAGGCGGTCAAACTCTCACTGTTATGGGATAATATGGAGGATACATGTTTCCAGTGAGGGCGCTTGAGAATAAAACGATATAAGTTATAATGAAACAAATGAGTTGATATAGTTATTTATTTAATAGTGACCTTTATAAGAGTTTAACGGTTTAAAACGCGATATATTAATTAAACTTATTTGAAAATGATTTTTAACTTCGAATCTCCCCGTGACTACGGCTGCTGCAACACATCCGAAACGTCGGGCCGAAGTTAAAAATCAACTAATATATCGCATTTTAAACCGTTAGTGTTTAAATGTGTACTACTCGCGTAAACTATGGACAGTATTTAATAGTGACCTACCTACAAAATCGGCTGAAAAAAAAATTTTGACATGTGCTATTGCTCAGGAGGTCGTTTTTAATTTATAGTCGTTCTTGTTTAATATATAATGGCATGTGAAAAGTATTTAAGTCTTTACCTTGTCCTAGTGTACGTAGACTTATCCTAGGACAATATGCAATGAATGTTGACAAAAATATATCAAATACTGTCTATAGTTTACGCGAGTAGTACACATTTAAATAAAACACTTTAACGGTTTAAAACGTGTCTCCCCGTGACCACGGCTGCTGCAAAGCATCCGAAACGTCGGGCCGAAGTTAAAAATCATTTTCTAATAAGTTTAACTAATATATCGCGTTTTAAACCGTTAAAGTGTTTTATTTAAAAAATATATCAATTGGATATAGGATATTAGGCTTTGATGAGTGACCTGAGGGTTGAGTAACGGTGTACATTATAATGACATGCATATTAATTGCCTTGTAATAAAAAATATAATACATACTACATTGTTTCAGGTAAAGTAGGTACTGTGTTGTCCAAAGTCCTATCAATTTTGTATTGTTTTATTTTTGAAAATATAAAGATATATTTTACATTATTTTTATTTTGAGTAGCATGGCGAGTACAATTGAGGCTGTTAGAGGCAGATTGGCCTAATAACACTAAACATGATTTTTAATAAGGAGGAAAATAAAAATGCGCAAATCTTTTTTTGACTACGAAAAATAACTCGAATCATAAAATTGCAGTTAGGCTACTCTGACTCTAGTGGCCTCAATTGTGTGTAAAAGCTTTTCACTCCCAAATGAATCCGCTCAATTTGAATTTCTTGAGGTATACAGATGAAAATACTCTACGCCCGGGGCTGTCTCCAGCACCAATATTCACAATTAACGGCATCAGATGGTCTGCTTCGTTCAAGGGATGTGACTCCAGGCCCTGCGGCGCTGTCTCCCAGTCAAAAATGTCTTCTGTTTCACGCACACCCAAACACACATCGTTCAGAAACTTATCGAACAAATCATTAACAACCACTTCATCGTTAACGACTCTAGCTCGTTTGAATGCGCCCATATTATGAAAAGACATTCCCGAACCGAAAACGGCGATCCCCTCCTTCCTGAACTCGCGTAGAACACGTCCAATATTAAAATGGTCGCGCGCGCTTTGATTCTTCAATATCGACACTTGAACTATCGGGATATTAGCTTTCGGATTGATTAAAAGCATGGGAATAAAGACTCCGTGGTCCCAACCTCTTTTGTCGTCCAAGCGCGATGTGATGTTTGCTTTTCCGAACGCACCGTGCAATCTTCCCGCCAAAACGGGGTCACCGACCGCTTCATACGTCAGCGCGTAACTTTCTGGCGGGAAATTGGAGTAGTCGTATATAAGATTGTGTCGTTCGCCGGACGATATTGTGACCACATCCTCTTCTCTGTGTGCTGTGATTAAAATAATTGCTTTAACGCGTTTTAAATCAACCAAGTTCGATACATTCCGTAGTGCGTCGGCCATATCTTGGTTATTTTTCTCACCCAACACGGGCAAGGGTCCGCCCCCATGATTGACAAATAAAGATGGCGCAATGTAGCTGTCCATTGTCTGAGCGGTAGTGTAACACGTTGATCACTTAACGGTTTAAAACACGAACTGTTACGATGGTTTATAGACGACACGACAGACGACACGTCTAAACGCTCGTATGACTAAGTTACACTGTTCAATATAATGGTAAATAACCACAACTGATTATATAATAACTACGTAGTAAAATTATATAGACTGGCACTAAGTAACTGTCTGTTGGTATATTATTAAGATAAATGACTTGTTGGCGTCGTATAAAAATTCAAGACTGCAAGTAAAAAAATACAAGATTATACATACAATGCGTCAAGCGCGAGAGGTCTCGAGTTCGAATCCTGGGGAAATAATAAATTATTTCTGTCAAGCAGGGCGCAGAGTCTGACGAACTGCTTGTCTGTAATTAAAAATTGATCAGTATACGGACACAGAATTGTGTGACCCATGCCCCACAGGGGGAAACGGGATTTAATGGGGGAACTACTACTATCTTTTACAATGGAAATTAACATCTTGTCAGGGCGAATAAATTAGGAAAACGAACACAGAAATATGTTCGTTCGTTCATTTCTGATCGAAGTTAATTTTTTTTCCGGGATTCAAACTTAGTAAGAATTGTGTTTTAAGCCACAATTGTAATACATCGTGTCTTCAAAAGGTTGAAATATCAATTCATATGCGTCTTGGTGTGACAAAAGACAAGCACATTTGTGTATATTTTAATAAACAAATTTATTTCTGTCAAAAATTATCCAACGATATGTAAGTATACAGCTATCAAATTTATTTTTGACCAATCTTTGATTTTTTTATTATTCGTCTGCAACCCAGGAACTCTCTCAAAGTAATGCTAGACGATGCGTTTGACAATTGAGACATTATTTAATATGGAATTATTACAAATTTAGTTGTTTACTTTGTTCTTTCAAGTACGATTAAAAAATGCAACAAATCACTCCTTTTTCCACGGAAGCCTCTTTAATAATGTACAATACGAAAAAGTAATAATGTAAGTACAAAATCTATACATATATATAAAGCTGAAGAGTTTGTTTGTTTGATCGTGCTAATTTCAGAAACGGGGAAATGTGGGAATAACGGGGGAATTTTTCACCTCTGTGAGTCTCCGATGCGTATTTCTTGTTGGATGATATAAAAAAAATATATTTAAAGATTAACTTGCGCGAACGTTGGGACACGATGTCGTGGGTATAAATTTATAAATAATTATATAGATTATTAGTTCTATAAAGACTAAAACAGATTTGAATATCCCATAATAACTACACTACGCCGGCACGATGTCGCTGACACAGCTAGTATTTAATATTTGTCATTGTATACTTATTTGCGCACCTAAGTATTTCAGAACAGTGGTGAAACTTATTTGCTGTATTTATAAGTATGTAATTAATAATAAAAATTATTAGTGTTTATAAAAAGTAAAACCTTAATTGGTTATATTTTTTAAACTATTCATATATAAAAAAGTACTTTATTTTTAACAATCGAATTTGATATCCCAAAATAACTATACTACGCGGATCCATTAGTTAAACGGTCTCCCCGTGACCACGGCTGTTGCAAAACCCCGAAACGTCGGGCCGAAGACATTCAAAGTTTTAGTAATAATCATTTTAAACTGTTAAAGTGTTTTTATTTGTCATTGTATATCAGATTATTTTGTTTACCTTTAAGCTATTTCAGAACAATGTATTGGACCAAAAATTTTTAATTTTCAAAAAAAAACAAAAAAAAAAAAAAACAAAAAAAAAAAAAAAAAAAAGACTTAAACTTATTTTCTGTAATTATCAGTTTTGTATTAATATTTTTTCCCCCTTCAAAAAATTTTTTTTTATAACCAAAGTATTATTATATTTTAACAAGGGACAGACATTTCATTGAGAATGCTGAATATAATTCGAATATAGAAGTTTTTTTTGAATTTTTCTTATAAGGGGTTATAACCATTTTTTGGGATATTAATGACCTGGTAGTAACATTAATAAAATCAGATAATAAGCAATAATTTATTGTGTATAACAGAGTATATTACATTGAATACTTTTGGTCCCCGACATTTTGTAATTATATCTATAGATAATATTTCGATTTCCCTCTTAGCTTACTTATTTTGTCATTCAAAAATAGGGTCAGACGTTGTATAATAAGTTTCACTCGTCCTTCCATATAAAACCGCTCAAACGAAATGCCTTACTTAGATCCCAATTAAATATTCTCTCGCCAGGACCACTTCCTCCAGCCCCAGCGATCACAACCAATGGCATAAAATGTTCCGCAGCCCTAGGTGGATGAGCATCTCTTGCTCCTGGCTGTTTGTCCCACTCTATTAAGTTTTCTTTCCTCTTTTCATTATTTAAACTACATGCCACATTTAAAAACTCATCAAAAGCTACATTTACAACATTGTCCCCACTCGGACCATGCATGAATTCCATCATATTGTGATATGACATCCCTGAACCGATAATGGCAATACCCTAATCTTTTCGAAATTTGTGCAAAACCTCACCGATTTTATAGTGTGCTGCTGCATCTTGACTCTTAAGTACGGAGATTTGTACGATTGGGATGTTGGCTTCTGGGTTCATAAGCATCATGGGAACAAAGACTCCATGATCCCAGCCACGCTTCGGATCCAATTTAGAACTAATCCCAGCGTCAGATAATGCTGAATGTATCTGCTTTGCTAAATCTGGGTGACCAGGTGCGTTATACTTGTAAGTGTAAGATTCTGGTGGGAATCCGTAGTAGTCGAAATAAAGGTCATGGTGGTCATTAGACGATATTGTCACCTGTTTTTCCTGCCAGTGCGCTGTCACAAGGATAATGGCTTTTAACTCCTTGAAATTAACGTGCTTTTTCACTTCGTCTCTAAGAAAAATCGTCAATCCCATATGGTCCTTATCTCCAAGCAACGGTAGTGGACCACCGCCGTGGTTGACGAAGAGAGCGGGTGCGACCAGAACCATTTTTCTTACTCCGGAGAAGTGTCGTATTATGTTCATGGAGACTATGGACATAAACACAATGAACACCACTTGTACGAGAATTGTAAATGTATTGAGGATAAGCATTGGGTTCCACGCAAGTTATTTATACATAATTCAAAGCAACGTCAAGCGTTTTTGCCCTTATTCAATATGAATCATTATCTCGTTTGTACTCTCACTTCATCTCATTAACATATTTCTGTTGAAATTACAATCGTTTTAATAAAATAGGCAGTTTTTTTTATATCTTAAAAAACAATTACAAATCAGCTGATTTTTTATAGGTCTGTATTGTTTGACAAATAACAAGAGACAATTGACAAATTTGATATCAATTATAGAATATACCATAAAAATAGCTCTTTGATACAGATAACGGTAAATATAAATGTTCGTGTAACAGTGACACATATATATCTTAAAAAGAGATGTCTATATGCCATAGACAAGAATTTCACGATCGGCCCGTTGACTCGCTCGTAAATCGTAAATTACAAATGGCGCCTTCGTGAGTTGTCCTTTTCACACAAAATTTTCTCATTTTAACGCAATCAAAACAGTAAATAATCGTATAATGAACTCGTAAAAGCTTATCTTTCGCGGTTTTTGGTCTTCACTGTTGGATTGTATTAGTATTTAAATATATTTGGACGATGTCGGAAACGGGGCGAGGCATATTCGTTAAAATTAGGTCTACGCGCTGCTTTATAATGTGTAATATTGTGCTTTAGTGGTAGTGAGCGAATTAGTTAAAATGGACAAAAAGAACAAGAAGAAAACTGTTATTAAGCGGAAAAGTGATGAGCCGGCAGAGGGCGAGAAAAAGGTTAAAGTGATGGTGAACCGCGCTAAAGTTGAAGATGAGAAGAAAGTGGAAATTGTGAATCAGGTAGTGGAGGTTCCTGTGGAACAGGGGCAGCAAATTGTTCATACTGGTCAATTGGTGGAAGGGAACTTCGAGCAGCCAGTCTTCGTAAACATGAAGGGGGAACCAGTGCAGCTAGGTAGGTTTATTGTATTGCAGTTGTTATTAGTATAAAAATTATAAGTTTCACTATTGTTCTTCTCAGAGTTGCTTATCCAACGTCTCATTCATAATTCCTGGAACATTACTTAGTTAAAAAAGAAACATAACATAGTTCTATAAACTAGTGTACTCCCAAATAAAATCCCAAGAAACCTTATAAGCATATAAAGTTGTTAGGGATTTAGTTCACTAGATTTTTTAAAAATTGGTTGCTTTCTTTCCCAACCTTTACATTGCTGAAGTTTTCAGACATTAATATAAGTATGTGTTTTTATAAAACTTCCTTTTTTTGACACGGAATGGAAGGTCTTAAAAGATGAATAATTTTCTCGGTTGTCCATGTTTTCTTTGCTCCCATTAGCCACAGTGGGATGTTATAGAGCCCTAGATCTTCCTTAATTAATGGTCTATCCAACACAAATAATTTTCAATTCAAACCATTACTTCCTAAGATTTGTGCATTTAAACTTAAGTCTAGCTTTAAATATAGTACAGTATAGATTATGTATAAATATATTTTTATTTTTTACAACCTCAGGTCCAAATACTGTCATACTATATGAGCAAAGTGGAAATCCATCAAACTTCTCTTTCGGTGGCATGTGGACTGTGGACTCATCGGGGCGAATTGTTATGGCAGAGACCATTTATGATGTAAAGGGTGAACCGGAGGAAGAAAGTGCCTCATTCGTTCAGAATACTGCAGAAGTGAATAATGTGGGTAGTCTGTTGGTATACTTTATTCAAAAGGATCTTACAAATCTAAAAGTTATTTTAGGTATAATGGAATTCTGTTTTACATTTAACAATCTGAACCATAGTTTGTGATTAGACTTCTGCAATCTGTATCATGGTTTTACCTACTAAGGCATGGAAAAATCTTGCCTGGACATAGATTTGAATACTAAAATATAGGAATTATTATAAACTTGGAACTATTTATTAATTTAAGGCGCATGTGGAAGAAACAAGCAACACATATCAACAATTTGAGTTGAACAGCAACAATCAAGTAGACAACCAGGAGTATGAAGTTGCCATAATAGAAAATTCCGATGTTCAAAGCGAACGGTAATTTTGTAATGTATTAAAATACTAATGCTTGGATCAAAGGGAGTTTATTGTTAACCAATAAACAGATAATTGCGTTTATAAAAATCTGTTTCACTCTGTGTTTGTAATAATTAAATTTACTGAAAAAAAAATTCATCAGCCTTAGTATTATAGTGCTAGATGCAAACAATGTTTTCCCGAAAATTAAAAGCCTAGACTATAAGTTCTTTTTATGTCAGTAGAATTTAATTTAATAATTTTGTAAGTAATAATAGTAATATGAATTTAAAAATTCCAGGTCAGATTCACAAGTAATAACGACAGAGACGCAGCTGGTGTCATCCGGATCTGGGGCAGTGCGCTGGTTGAATCAGAAATATGATTTTGTTGTGAGGAAGCTACAACTAAACTATGGTAAGTTTTTTTAGCATCAATAAAGCCCGAATTAAATTCTAATGTAGATACATTGGAAAAGAAGACAGGTTGAAACCAGCAACATTAGGCCGATAGAAAAGAATAATAGTAACTCAAATAAATTTCTTTGTACCTTTCACCAACATTTTTCCTTTATATCACTCAGTATTCATGATTCCATCAATAGCTGGGTGATCGGTGCCAATCTTGAACTCACTTCCACTCCTTGAAATTTCCAGATGCCGGTGTAAAGCTGTTACACTCTCAGTCCGGGTGCATTCAGTGCGTCTACTTCACAACACCGAACATGCAGATGGCCTTCAATGCAGTTCCACAGTTTCTGTGCATCGAGACAGGTAACAAATTTGACACCTAACTCGTGGGGCATGGGGCTTTGACAATTGTATATTTACAGGCAAGTTGTTGACAGTTTACGGTCGAGTCTGTGCCTTGCCCGATTGAAACAATTTATTATGTCCCTAGTTTTAAATCTACAACACCTAGTGTCTAAAGCAATGTAAAGCAACACCGATTACTATTTATGTCATCTATAATTGTGTCAGACGCCATGCCCCAGAGGGGAAAATGGAATTTCACTTCTTGTATACTTTTAATGCTTTACCGGTTCCGTGGTCTATTGGCTAATGATCAACGGGTCGTGGATTGGATCCCCACCGGGTTCAACGCGTTTTAAATAATTTTATTAGTTTTCTGATACACGGTGTTTGGAAATCTGGAAATTAAATGGGTGGGCGGAATATCGATGTGCCGTCAGTACAGATGAATGTGGTGAAGTTTAATCACGTTTCGGTCTGTGGATTTCTCCAAAAGCCAAAATAGGTCGACAGTGCATCTTAATACTGTCTATATGTTACGTGAGTAGTACACATTTAAATAAAACACTTTAACGGTTCAAAACGCGATATATTAGTTAAACTTATTGTCTCCCCGTGACCACGGCTGCTGCAAAGCATCCGAAACGTCGGGCCGAAGTTAAAAATCAGTTTTCAAATAAGTTTAACTATATATATATCGCGTTTGAAACCGTTAAAGTGTTTTATTTAGACAGTGCATCTAGTTGTGATGTTATACGACTTCCATCGTGTCAACCCCATGCTTCGTCTGTCCTCCATTATAAAAAATTATGATCTATAACTTCACCTTGTAATGTTGTACTTTCAGGTATCGAGTTTAATACGGCGATACCAATGGTGGGTGGTACCGGGAATCCCAGCATCAAACACAACGTCACCCTTTTCCTATCTGAGGATGGAAATGGCAAGTCGGTGATTGTCAGCGGTGGTGAGTCCATATATAGATAGGGGAGTTGATGGGCTTCGCTAAAAACAAAAATTGATATCCAAAATTATTATTCAACGCGTACGAAGTCGCGTGACTCAGCTAGTGTTTAAATTTTGAACAAAATATGTTAGTTGAAATTATTTAACGTTTCGGATGCCATACAGCCACCGTGGCCACGAAGGCGTAGATAAAATAATTTTAACTATTATGTTTTACGTTTTAATCTATTGCTATTTTTAACTATGACGACACAATTTATCTAAACACCAATCTTTAAATGTTTCAGGTATATCCACATTAATAGGAGACGATTTGACTTGGCTCTTGGATACGTTCAAGTCCTGCAATCCAGCATGGAGGCAGGTTCGCTGTGTTGTCTGCGATCCAGGCAAGAATCAACAGGTAGGAGATTACCATATTTTAGAACCAATGTATATGTCCCAGACAAGGTAGGCCGCACATCCTCTTCAATTTCTCCTCTTGATAATTATAACCCTTCGAATACATGTTTTAAATGTATGATTGTTAATGTTCTTTATGTACAATAATATGTATATAAAGAACACACATACATTACATATATGTGTATAATTAATTAGTGCGGTTACTGTTCTATTAAAATAAACAAATTAATTTGAAACAGTAAATAAAAATTCTACTTTCCAACAAAACTATCCAAATCCGTTAAAAAACAATATAATAATAACTTAAAAGTCCTTGTTCCGGTCAAACAAAATTTTCCTAAGTATTTAATAAATGCAGCTCGCATCCATTGTAATTTGAACCACACTAACATATAGATATATTTCACGCACAGTTTATTGTAATTTTTAGAAAAGAAACTAAAAATCGACTTAAGATTAAAATTTTACGACATATCCAGGACTTGAACCGGCATCTTCAGCGTTCCGTGCTGCTTCTCTAACCTTCTAACGTGCCCTACACGTCACCATCAATTTTTTTTCAATTTATTCATACACACACCTCTCGCACAATTTTTGTACCCTCTATTCTCTATGATTACAATCTTCGTCTTTTTGTAAACTTCCAGTCAGTACGTACGGCGTTCCCAACAGCCCACGTCTCATGCTCCGTTTGGCAGGCGTCACGCGCCCTGGGCAGGTTGATAGAGTCCCGCGGCGCCACAGCTGCTTCCGACGAGCCCCGATACACCGTTGAGGACATTGCAGCGCGTTGCAAGACGTATGCGCTTGCGCTGCTGCGCGGGGAGCACACGCCTGCACAGTTACAGGTATTTCGTGATTTGCATATAGTACTTGTACGATATTCTTTCGTGACTGGCCGAAATGGTAAACAACGGATCAAAAAGAAAGACGATTTTTAACGGATCAAAAAGAAAGACGGTTTGACAATTGACAACCAGCACTATTATGATAAATTAAAAATAATAATAATTACTTAATATTGCCTCATATTCTTTTAAAAGATCTTAATTTTTTTTAATTTAAAAACCAAAATCAATCAATAAACACAGAATTTCATTCATTAAAAATTAATGCCCTCTGGTTGTCCATTGTCAAAAACAAAATAATACAACTTCTTAGTCGTAATCGTATTTCGTGTGAATTATGACATTTAAGTGTTTATTATATTTATGAGTCTAATTTAAAAGTATTTTTTTCTCGAATAGTCAAAATATTAAATGTATCTTTGATACATAAAGGTTTTTGGTGAGAATTTTAAAATATAGCACTAAAGAATAATATTCTTATTGGATACTGAAATAAATCTTTCAGGTCTTGAAACGTGGAATCATAGGATCTGTGGCTGGGACAGGTCGACTCTGGGAAATCCTGAACAGGCCGGACGAGCCACTGTCCAAATTGGACGCCTGGCTAGAGCAGGACAACTATACTAATATATTGCATAAGGTTTGTATGTTTCGTTATTCGTTCCCACCGTCGGGACTAGTGTTGGGTGTATAGGTTATTGAACTCATAACACGATGATGAACTTGGAAAATTTAAAATGTCTTTAACGGTTTAAAACGCGAAGAATGTAAGTTACACCTATATTTAATTTAACTTAACGGCTCTATACCCACTGTGATCACTAATGTTCGTAATAAAAATAAATTAAATGTAAGTTCGACTAATAAATAACGCGTTTTAAAGTGATCGTTGATAAAACGAACAGAAATCTAAATAAACAAAACTGCGTTACGCAGGGCCTGGAGCGTCTGGTGGGTAAGTTCGGGAGCCTCGTGAGGAACTTTATGCAGCCGGACGATTTTGTGTCCCTCTTCTTCAACGTCGCCAACCAGCTGGAGGAGGAGAGGCGGACGTTCGCGCTGAACAGGTTACGAGTGAGTGAGAGAGATTTGTTATGATAGAGAAGAACAGGCGAGCGTGGTGGTAGATGAAATATAATAACAAGATGTGCTGTCGACCCATTTTGTCATCTGGTAATCGACAGGCTTTTTCTTCACGATAGATGAGGATATACAATGATTGGGTTCTTTTGATGAAAGGTGAAATAACCCCAGCTATTCAACATCTAATACGATGCGCTGTCGGCCTATTCATACAAAAATCCACAGTCTGAAACCGAAACGCGATTAAATTTGACAGCTTTTAAATCTGTGGACGGTGGTCCGCGACTATCTACTACTAGATTAAATATCCAGATTTCCAGACGAATCTACGACCCATTGTTTATTAGCCATACATTGCTAACTTGGGCTAACGGAATTCAACAATACATAATTTTGAATTTGTATGGACTGTCTATTGTTCGAACGTCATCTGCTGGGACCTAGACCCACGTGTGGTACTCCTGTTGAGTTTAGTGGGATAACTTATGTTCCAGGATACGGTTACATTGAAGCAGTCACCCACGGACACAATAACGCAGTACGCCTACAACCTGATGAGCCATCAGACCAAACTAGCCCAGAAATGTCTGGACGACCGAGCTGGAAGGTATGCTTAGTTATTTCCATATTTTGTGACCACAGCTGCTGCATAGCATCCGACGAAGTTAAAATCATTTTCAAATAAGTTTAACTAATATATCGCGTTTTAAACCGTTCAAGTGTTTTATTTAAATCAATTACGGTTACTAAATTTTGGATCACTCACGGTTCCTAACTCTAAGGTTATTTACTCACCGGTACTAACTTTTGGGTCCAGTTTCTTTGTATACTGTACTTAATCTACTCAATCTTAACGAGGCTCAAATGAATGTCTGCTTCACTAGACGACAGAGCAGCGCGGCGATATGCAAGTACGGGACGTCCACGCAAGAGTGCTCGTGCCTGTTCAGCAAGGTGTTCCGGTTGCCCTGCAGACATATCCTCATGCTTACCACCGAGCTGAAGGTAAATAAGTGGAATCGCATTTGAACATGTGAATTTTTTAAGTTAATTCAGTAAGTTTGGAATGTGCTGGCAATCTAAATGGTGCACAGCGCTGGTTTTCAGTTTGTCATAAAATATGACTGAATAATAAAAAAAATGAACTGCAGCGTCACTTCGATTTTGCCTTTCGCGCTTTCTTAGTTTATTCTTTAATTTCAGGTTAAAACCCACATACCGTTCGAGCCACGATGGACGGTGCAACACTGTCTGTTCTGCTGTGAAAACGCCACTACCACACCCGCGACTACTACTGGTAAATGGCCTATTAAAATACTTAATTATATTTATATAATATTTGTTGTAGTAAGTTAACAAATGTTATTTTTGTAAACAAAAATGTTAATTTTTGTTTACAAAAGTTTTTAAATCCCTTTTATTCATTTATTTATATAATATTATTAAAATAAATTTTTAAACGGATTAAAACATGTAATTCAGTCATTTTAATGTATATTTTCCGGGAATAAAACCACGCTAGTTAGTGTAGTTGCTAACAAAATGATGGATTTAATTTTCAGCAAGCAGCGGCAGCTATATGGAGCAAGTTGTAGTCGATTCGGACGCCGCGCGGACTACGCAGCAGCAGCAGCAAATTCACCCTGTAACTGCTATTTGTATTACTTCTTAAAATCTATTTTTCACTATATTGAGGGCCCTCACTTTGCTTCTTGATAATGAGAGTGGGTAGGGGGGGCTTTTGTAATAAAACTAGGTCGGTAGACTAACTATAATTAAATGACATCTTCATCTCATAAACCCACAGATAGCGTTAATACTATTAATAGTCAATATCACTTAATAAATAACTAAAAATTATATCGATAATGTTTACGTAAATATGAAAGAGGGGAGGGGTGGGTGCTTTACTTTAGATGACAAGGGAGGGGGGGGTTAGTTGAGGTTACATATGCTTTAGTAATACTTGAACTGTATCGTATAATTCTTATATTCTATTTTACAACTATCAGTGCCCACGACTACATCAGCGTAATTAGGTTTTTGCGCGCACGCAAAGCAAACCGTCACAGTTAAATGATGTTCCCTATTTTCCCCGAATTCCCTATTGGTCGTGATGTAGCCTAAATCCTTCCTCGTTAAACGGTCCAACACAGAAATAATTTTACAATTTGAACCCGTAGTTCCAGAATAGATCTTTACGATTGGATATCTTTCAGGTGGGTGGAGTGAGACAACAGCAGTATGTACTAACCACACCAGGGCAGACTGCTACCCCGGTCTCGCAGGTGAGAAGCACTACTAGTTTTCACCAGATGTAACCAAGTAATCGTTTTGAGAGGGTAAACGCAGAGGGTTGGTGTAATGTACGGCTGATAATCACCAGATCGTGGGTTTGTTCGCCACCGGGATCCAAAGTTTTTTTTTGTAATATTTTGGACTTCGTCTGAAATATCTATATATAAAAAAATGTGCCTCGGCAATCACGGTATTATAATAACATTTCGTGGCGGTTGTCGTTAAAGTCGAATGGTGTGGTGGGTCTAAGCTTGTTAAACGTCCCATAGATCCTTTTAAATAAATCTATATCTCTCCAGGTGATTTTCTGTGGCGGCGGCGTCAATAACGTCGGCGGTGCCGCTCCTGTCATCACATCAGTGTTGCCACCAGGTGGCGCTGTCCTCACCCCCCACCATGCGATACACCAGTGATAGCACACACCTCAAGAGTCAATTAAAAGAATGCGATGAAGACACTATGAAGAAGTGTGGTTATTTAATATGTGAATGCTATCACAAAATGGTTTAGATCAATCCTTTAATCGGAGGATTAAACGAAATGGTGATTGTGATTAATTTAATCGCAGATTGAATTAGAGTTATATAACCTAAATCCGGGGATATATTTGTGCAATCTGTAAATTGCGCTAATCCGTGGATTAATGAAATACAATCTCAGTTTTAATATGCCTAATAAGTTTTAACTGAGAGAGTGCTTATGTCAAAGCTATAAAAGCTAAAATCGCGGTTGTGTTGATAAACAACGCCATTATGCCTTGAGATATTAATACTACCATGACACGAAATGGCGAAGATCAAAAGTGGGGATTGGAGAATGACTACCAAATTTGGTAGAAAATCTAAATACGAAATAGCCCGTACTACAGTGTGACCGATTTATCATAATAAAACACTAGCAAAATATAATTGAATATCGGTGATTTTATTGAAGCTAATAAAAAGGAAAGTCTGGTGTTAGTATATACCCAAATAAATAAACATGTATGACCTGGTATAAATAATGTATCCGTTTTAGCATATATTTAGTTATCGTCATAACAATTCTACTATTTTAGTAGAAAACTGGTCACACTGGGCTCTCCTGTAAATATAAGTATGTTATAAAAACGACCGTTAATATATAATTTTAGTTGTACATTATTATTTGTTTCATATTAAATAAAATAGTCTAGGAGCTAATAACAAAACTTTTGTATCCACATGACTTCAACCTCCTTTAGTTTATAGTCTACGCGAGTACACATTTAAATAAATTATTGTCAACGGTTCTAAACACGAAACATTGTAAGTTTTGTTTTTATTAACCATACTTGTTTTGAACTATGCAGTATATATGCATGTGTTTAACGGTTTAGAACGCGAAATATATTTTAATTTTATTTAGCATTTTTGGAAAGCATCCGAAACGTCGCACCGTAGTAGAATAATTTTCAAATAAGTTTGAGAAATATATTTCGCGTTTCGAACCGTTAAATGTGAATTTATGTAACTTTTAAATCAAAGTTATCTAAGTGAAATGTCTCGATGAATATTGCTTTTAACAAAACTTGAATTAGCTCCTAGACTTAGCAGAAATTGCCTTAGTTAATCGAATGAAGCTATAGATTGTAAGGTTTTGTACATTGTGGTTATAAATTGTAAAATGGGATTATGGCACAATAATACATGGTGTTCCAGGCGGTTTTGTTTGTGGGACAACGGTGGGACTTTTAGATGGGGCCTTTACAACTGTTTTAAAAAGTACCCCCTTTGGTAAAGAAACACTTGTATCTTGTAAGGTAAGGTAAGGTGGTAAGGTCTCGATTTCTGAGCCCTGGATTTATTAGGTTCTGCTAGATGCCCTCACTTCCAACTGCCTCTCTTTACCGTCAGTGTTATCATACAGACGCTAGCACATCTTATCTCCTTATGAAGAATTCTTGGGTCAAACCCCCCCCCCCACTTACAATTAAGTTGTTTATGTAAATTAAACTTAATTTTTTTTCATATATTAAACAAAAGAGTATAAAGAGGCCCTGAACCCTCATCGTCAGCGTTCCGTGCTGTTGCTCTAGAGCTACCGAGTTTTTTCTATTTATCATGTGTAATAAACAAGTGAAATTTTTGTTTTTTTTACTTTAGGGAGGGGGGTTGTTAAAGGTTACAAATCTGTTTATATGTACACAAAGGGGTATATATTTATTAACATTACAAGTTAAATACTTTAGTTCCTAACGTTTTTGTTAAGGTGGGGGGGGGGGGAGTCTCGTTAAGTCCCATTGATGAAATCGTCGAATTATCTGATCAATATTTATTCAGTGCTAAAACCCCCGTAATGTTTTTAACTTATTCTAAACGAAACTAAGTAGGACCGTTTTATAAATATTGTAATAAACTTGTTTCATTTGTACAGTTTCTTTATTGTTTTATTTTTACCTATTTTTTATATGAAAGAGGAGAATTGCGCAGACAAATATATGCAGCCGCTAGAGGCAGAGTGGCCTAACTGCAATTTTATGACTTCACTTATTCATCTTTTCATAGTCTAAAAATGTTAATCCACAAGAGCGCAGTGACCGAAAATTGTTAACATCATTCTTGCACGAATAATAGTACAAATTCATTTTCGCCAAAGTTAATTGTGCATTTTCATTTTTCTCCTTATTGGAAATCATGTTTTTTGTCATTAGGCCACTCTGCCTCTAGCGAGCGAATAGTGTAGGCATGATAAACAAATACGAATATAAATTGTTATTTAAAGTTACATTATGTCACGCTATACATGCAAAGTAGACCGTAATAATGACAGTTAACTAGCGATTTTAAAACGTAGATAAACCGGGGACTAATGTATACAGACCATTCCATAGCTACTTACAGCGTTGGTATTTGGTATATAGAGAAAAACAGACAAAAATACATAATTATATTAGAAATCATAAAGAAATGTAGGCATTTAAACAAAGCACTTACGGTTTAAAACGGGAATTATATTCGTTAAAGTTATTTGAAACTACGGCCGCTACGAAGCATCAGAAACGTCGGGCCTCGGAATTCGAACGCGTAGTCTGTGATTAGTGCGTTCAAACAAACAAACTCTTCAGTTTTACATATTAGTAGAGAAGTATAGATTTTATGGATTTTACATACACACAGACATGTATACAGACGAATCCGAAATAACTGGAAAATGTATTTAGTTTGATAAAAATATTTACGAAACAGACAACACAAGTAAAATTAATTGTAGATATAATATGTATAAATGATAAATGAACTAGTAATATACCTCGCGTTATAAAAAGATAAATGATTTTAAAATGTACCTGACGTCATGTAATCTCAATAGTAATTATTAATAGAGATGGGCCTAGTACTCGGTTGATACTCGGTACTCTTACTCGGCGAGTTCTGATACTCATACGCGGCCGAATAACTTGGTTATATTTACTTTGTTATTTGAGAACGAGTATACTTTGTTTAAGTAATCTATGTTTTAGTATTTTTTTGTAAAATTAAACTTATGCTAATGAATGAGACAAAATTACGAGAAGATTAGAATTTATAAATCGAAAATGAACTTAAAAAATTTTCGACTCGGGCAGGACATGAACCGGCATCGTCGGCTTTCCGTGCTGTTGCTCCAACCAATTGAGCTGCCGAGTCCTACACCTCATCGTCGAATTTTTTCAACTTATTGATACATGCACCTCTCGCACAATGTAATTTCAACCTTAACACTTGCGTATTAAGGTTCAACGTCTAATGATTTGCAGCTTAAGAAATCGTTGAAGATGAAATTACAAAGTTATAACGTTTGAAAACATTAATATTTTTTACATGTTATTGCACATGAAGGCACTATATAATTTAAAAATCGAAAATCAATTGAAAAAAAATTTTTTTTTTGTCCTGCCCGAGTCGATTTTTTTTTAAATATTGCAATGACATGTAAAAAATATTAATGTTTTCAAACGAGAAAATTAGAGCTAGCCAACGTCGTGACCGGTGCAAACCTGTTTGTACCTGTTTACGCTCGCGAAATGCCAAATCGATTGAACCGTCCGAGTACTCGAGTAAAACTCGGGACTCGTTATTCGGTGCATCTCTAATTCTTCATATTATTGTACGATGTTACAACGTAAAACGATAAGTTGCTAAAGGTATAATATAATCTGTGATAAGGCGTTGCTTCCTAGAATACAAGTGTAACCATTGTCGATAGTCACTATCAATGAAAAGAAAACAATGATTTTTGTTAATTCAATGTCTAAACGGAACCGCGGAGAGAAAATAGATAATTGCCTTTTGAAAAAAAAGGAGATAAATGATTTTTTATTTAAATAAAACACTTTAACGGTTTAAAACGCGATATATTAGTTAAACTTATTTAAAAAATGATTGTTAACTTCGGTCCGACGTTTCGGATGCTTTGCAGCAGCCGTGGTCACGGGGAGACTTTTTTTTTGTATTATTAGTGAGCGACATATTAGTTAAACTTATTCCATTACTAAGATGACATTTTCAAGTAAGTCTAAATAATATATCGCGTTTTAAACCGTTGAAATGTTTTATTTAAATGTGTACTACTCGCATTAACTATAGGCACTATTATATTACTGACTGAAACAGGATCTAAAAAGATTTTCTACGAAAAAACAAATGACGTAATAATATATACCTATAACTAGCTGTGCCCGCGACTTCGTCCGCGTGGAATAGTGACTTGGGGTAGAATTTTTATTTATTTAGACTGTTTATTTATTTATGTAAGGGCAGCCAATCTATGTTGTATGTGCTACTTTGCCGCAACACTCTCCACTCACATCGCTCCTACTCTAACTCCCACTCTCATTGCTACACTTACTCCCACTCCAACTCCCATTTCTAAAAAACCTAAAGAAGAAAGTTTCATTGTTCTATCTTCATAAAACCACGAATTTCCAAACAACTTTTCACCCCCCTTTTAACCCCTAGCAACCCCCTTTTCGCAATAAAAATGTCCTTTCTCAGGGTCTAGAAGATCTGTATACCAAAATTCATTCAAATTCGTTTAGTAGTTTTGGCGTAAAAGAGACAGACAGACAGAGTTACTTTCGCATCTATAATATTACTCAGGATTCTTGGTTATCAATGAAAACCCAGGTCTAAGGATTGAATGAGTATATTTCTTATAAATAGATGAGTCATTGATGATGTTGATATCGAATTGGGCTAGGTACTCGACGGCAGACCTAATACCGGAAACGATATCGAACCGGAAGTGTAAGTCATCGTTCGATTTTAACGGTTACAAAAGTGAAATGTATTAAGTGAATACTGTGTGCTTTACGTGAGGAACACATTTAAATAAAACACTTTAACGGTTTAAAACGCGATAGATATTAGTTAAACTTATTTGAAAATTCTTTTAACTACGTCTCCCCGTGACCTGTTGCAAAGCATCAGAAACGTCGGGCCGTAGTTAAAATTATTTTTAAACAAGTTTAACTATCGCGTTTTAAACCGTTAAAGTGTTTTATTTAAATTTGTTGCGTTTCACTGTTGTATTTTTAAGATAAAGTATACGAAAGCAGCTTATAGGTGTCTAACTCGATTTGCGTAGTTCGTACCACCGGTAATGGAACCCTTGGATAAGGTAGTCCTTTTAAACTTATAATCAAGGAAAGAGCTTTGAATTAAGCATTAATATAAACATGCATAGTAGACAGCCCTTGTTTGGGAATTTTCTGCTACACGATACCATTATGCAACCACAGAATATTGTGAGAACTAGAAGGACGATGTTTGTAGTTTAATAAAACATAATGTAACGGATTAAAACGCGAACCGTGCCTGCTGCAAAAAACAGTTCTCACAAAAATTTAAATTAGGTTTAGAAATGTGTAAATTTTTTACTAGGCAGGAATTGAACCCCGACTTCGTTCATTGTGAGCTATAGAGGTCAGAGTAGATCGTATTCTTTATTCGTTTGAACGCGTTAATCTCGGGAACTACTTGTTGGAATCGAAAATTAATTTTGTTTTGATTAGAGCATTTATCGAGGAAGGCTCTATGTTATAAAACAACACGCTGCGACCAATACAAGCATAGTAATTGTGGAAAATATTAAAAAATCGGGGAAATCTATTCATCTTCTATTCATCTATAGATACTCAAAAATTACGTATAAAAGAATAATTCCTCTTTAAATTATCTAAAACATGTCCACGACAGTATATGTCTATCTTTCAAGATTAACTCGCAAAGATGGCGGGAAGCGGACGCAGTCGCGAGCATAGCTAGTTTTATACAAACTACTCCAGTTTTGGTACTCATAACGGTTTCACATTGAAATAAGTTGGTGCTTTGATTGTAGTACTGTGTGAACATCACGCGAAACGTGTTTCAAACAAAAATGCATTTTCATAGAAGCACAGTCGTTCAACAGTATTTTCTATGTTGCATGTTGTTAAATAACAATGTACAGGACCGGCTATAATAAGACAAGTTTAATAGAAGTATTGTTTTTTAAACTATTAAAGTATGGAAAGATTTTTTGTTTAAAATCTAGTATTCACGGCCTTATCCACGTCGCTATGCCGAGACGACACTGGTTTGAAAGGTAAAAAAATCAACACTCAAAGGCCAACTGCGTAACAAGCCACTTTTATGCTAAAATAGAACACTTTTAACAGTTCAAAACGCGAAATTTATTAGTTACGTATTTTTAATTCGTTTGGACGGCCATGACCACGGCTGCTGCAAAGCATCCGAAACGTCGGGCCGAAATTAAAAATCATTTTCAAATAAGTTTAACTAATATATCGCGTTTTAAACCGTTAAAGTGTTTAAAACGCGATATTTATTTAAATAGTCTATAAATGTTAATCTGCAAGAGCACAGTGACAAACATAATAATACAAATAATAGTACTAATTCATTTTCGCCTAAGTTAATTGCGCATTTTTATTTACCTCCTTATTGAAGATCATGTTTTTTTGTTTAGGCCACTCTGCCTCTAGCAGCCTCATATAACTTCATTTCCAGAGTCTTATGGGTTACAATAGTGGCGCTCGCCACTTGGGGCGCCCTCAACGTGTCCCTTGGGCAACTACAGCGGTTCAACGACAATCCAACTGTGGTGACCCTGGAGAAAGACTTTCGTTCTTGGAGGTTCTCTTTACCAGCTGTTACCGTTTGTCATGGGGTAAATTCTATTGTGCATTATAAACAATGTTTAATATCTTTTAAATTTATTTGTTATATCTGTTTAAGTTTATTATTTACTAACTACGTCAGCGACTTCGTCCGCGAGAACCTTTATTTTGGCCACCCAAATTCGTTTTTGCAAATCCCTTCATCTTTATAAACTTAAGCTGTTACCCGCGACGTCGGTCGCGTCCCTTCCCGGCGTTCTTACAAGATAATCTTAAAAGATTTATTTATCTTGTTATAAACATTCTACCTTATATATACATATTTCCTAGAGTGATGTTTTTGACAATTCATCCAAGCCGCACGTAAAAGTGTCGATCCCTTCAGGCAGCATATTGATATCACGCATAGCAGGTGCAAGAGGAGATTTCATCAGCAAGTTGGTGCGTGAGTACGGCAGCGCAAGCTCCACACGTATCGGTCCGGAACAGACAAGTGTAAGGGCTCTAGAACTCCTGGGTTCAACTCTCGAGCCCGCAATACTTTAACCAGATATATCACAGGGATTCGTATTTATTCGTACCTTCAATTCATTGTACCCGACCATGCCTTATATAAAAACAATCGGACACGTTAAAGGATAAAATGGATATACTCTATACATTATTTTGTACAAATGCCTAACAAATTTGTTATGAATGCGTTCCAACATTACATTGTATTTTTCTTCACATTCAAGATAGACATATAGCGTCGCGGACTTTTGTTTTTTGAGCATTTAATTAGGGATTATTCTTTTATACATATTTTTTGGGTGTCTTGAACCGTTTCTGCAGCGTACGCCTCGGGAACCCATAATGGTGAATTTTCCCAATTTTTTTCACATTTCCCACTGTATCTTTTTTTAGTCACTAGATTTATAGACTTCCTCGATAGACACAAAATTGTTTTGTCAGTTCAAACATATAATACGGCCGACGTAATTTGGCAGCTATGAACAGAGGTTAGACTAACTTTGGCGCATGTACACTCGTAAAGAAAACTAATACTGCCATTAATTTTCGTTACTGGGGTAAATGAAAAATTTTACCTATAGCAAGCAAAAGTAACATACCAATAATTGATTCAAAGAGAATAAGGGCTACGAACACTTATCTTTCACTAAAATACAGAGACAAAACAAAAATATAACAAAAGATAAATAATAATATTAAATTTAACAATAAACAATCACTTTTCTAACGGACTGCGCTCAAGACAGAGATAACGAAATTAACACCAAGGAGTGACCGAGACGCACTACTGTTTACCGAACATTACCGAATATGTAAGAAGCTTTACGAAATAACCAAATAGAGATGTCCATACGCGATCCTTGAGAGTGTCGTTTAATCGATTCTTATTGAAATAGATAAGATTGGATCGTAAAAATATAATTTTATAAAAAGCCGTAAAGAAGGTATAAATAGAATATATATATAAAAATAACTCATATTTAACTAAATCAGGTAGTTCAATAATGAGAAATTTTAATGATTTTATTTTTCTTTAAAGGTAATCATGGTATTGTTTATTAACAACGCCATTCACTGTGTATATTAATCCATTTAGTACAATATCTCATACGATTTAAAATCCACAATCTAACTCGATTAAATCGATTACAAAATTTGATAAAATAAGCAGTTGATTGTGTTGACATTGAGTCAATCACTAGCCTAGATCTTCGTCCCGCGCCCCTCGCTCTTACCACCGTTAACATCCTAAAGAACGTTTCTGCGCAGCGTTTCGCGCTTAGATCAGGCCTGCCAAATTGCCGGCCGCATTGTACACACAAACTAACAAACTCTTCAGCTTTATATGTTAGTATAGATAGATTCTCGGGAATTACTGGTTCGAATCCAAAAAACTCTATGTGTTGGATAGACCATTTATCGACGACGGCTTTAAGCTATATAACACGCGGCAAATACAATTTTAGGTTTTCTGATCCGATACGTCAAAAAAGAAGAAGAATCTATATGACATAATGATTCCTAAATACTGTCTATAGTTTACGCGAATAGTACACATTTAAATAACACACTTTAACGGTTTAAAACGCGATATATTAGTTAAACTTATTTGAAAATGATTTTTAACTGCGGCCCGACGTTTCGGATGCTTTGCAGCAAGCCGTGGTCACAACCACGGCTACGGCACGGGGAAGTTAAAATATTATATCCAACCAAGTTTAACAAACATATCGCGTTTTAAACCGTTAAAGTGTTTTATTTAAATAATGATTCCTCTTAAAACGATCTCGAATAATAACCGCGACGGTATATATCTTTTAAAATTAAGTAGCAAGTCGTCTTTATGGTAATAAGATTTGATTACATAATGCATAACCAATAATTTATTGTATCAACATAATATTAATATCGGATCAACTATAAAAATGATATTCCTCAGAATCGCTCAGACCCTGAAAACCTGGTGAAGGCCATCAAAGCCCGCTGGCGCGTGTCACCAGAAGACCCTCGCTATTCTTATTACACGCGTTTCGTGTTGACCGTGGCCAATTCAGACCTGTTCCACCTCCAGGGTTATGAGGAGTTCAGAGGAGATGCTTCGCTTAATGTGGACTTGCTAGAACTGGTTAAAGAGGTATAATAAATATAATATAATAACATATGTATATAATACACAATCTGGTATTTGAAATCGTGTATAAAGTTAAAATAAAACATTTTAAACGGTTTAACGCGTAGTATATCAGTCAAGTAAATTGCATACTGTCTATAGTTTACGCGAGTAGTACACCATCCGAACCCACTGGTGGCCCGGGCCGCCAACTACACCGTTCCCATTAATACACGCTGGAGAAGGCCGCGTAACGTTCTCACCGACCCCGATGACGACTTAACCAAAGCCGTCGACTTACTTATTGCTATGCGATCGGCCGACACCGGTGCCGATCGCCCGCAAAACCGCCTACGCCGGCGTAGGCGAGGTCATTCGCTTCGCGTACCGCTCACCCGGGTGAGCTTCCGTCCAGCTCTTCTAGCTCCCACCCGCATTGCGGCGGTCCAAGCCGAGGCCGATGCCCCCCTCGGGGCACCCTTGGTCTAGCCGCAAACACGGCGAGCGCTATCGCGCTCGCCCAAAACGCCCGGTTAGTATTCGTGGCTCCTTAGGAACACAATACGTAAGAATCCAATCAAAAAAAAAAAAAAATTAAATAAAACACTTTAACGGTTTAAAACGCGATATATTAGTTAAACTTGTTTGAAACTTCGGCCCGTCGTTTCGGATGCTTTACAGCAGCCGTGGTCACAGGGATAGCAAAGTTTACCTAATATATCGCGTTTTAAGCCGTTAAAGTGTTTTATTTAAAAGGATATTGTATATTTTATTTTAAATATAACAAAATCGTTTTGAATGTTTTGAAAAGGCCGTGGTCACGAATGGATGGGGATCTATCTCAACTGTCAGTATTTTGCTTTTGGATATTCGACAACAGACTGCAGCCGAAACGCGAGTGTATTTCACGGCTACATTTATAGACAGTGATTCTTCACCCAGATTCGATTTCGATATTTCTACCTACCTATTTAATAGCCAGATTTCTAGTCGAAATTCGACCTGTTTCGACACAATTAGAAATTGATTAGAAACATTTGGACCCGGTGGGGATCGAATCCGCGACCCCTTATTAGCCATAAGCTACCATTAGACCAACGGGCCTGTCAATTTATGTCAATTTAGGTGATGCCTGAACTGGTGATAAAAACGTCATCATCACAACCGTTACCTCTCCAATGGACACCGGTGATGACTGAAAGCGGAGCCTGCTACATCACCAATTCTGTGGCGTTTGCTGATGTTGCTTTGTCGTTAGTATTTACACTACAGTCTCTTACCACATCGATATAAGTTTAGTAGTTCATAACAACGAAAGGCACTACTAAATAACTACTAAGGTTTGTCTGTTGTTTACGTGAGTAGTACTAGTACCCATTTAAATTAAACATTTTCAACGGTTTAAAACGCGAAATGTACAACGAGACAACTACTAAGGTTTGGCTTTAGTTTACGCGAATAGTACCCATTAAATTAAACATTTTCAACGGTTTAAAACGCGAAATGTACAACGAGACAACTACTAAGCTTTGCCTTTAGTTTACGCGAATAGTACCAATTTAAATTAAACATTTTCAACGGTTTAAAACGCGAAATGTACAACGAGACAACCATAAGCTTTGCCTTTAGTTTACGCCAATAGTATCCATTTAAATTAAACATTTTCAACGGTTTAAAACGTGAAGTCTACAACGAGACAACTACTAAGCTCGGTCTGTAGTTTACGCGAGTAGTCAACATTTAAATAGAATAATTTTATCGGTTTATATTGAGAAATATATTAGTTAACTGATTTAGAATTTATTTTAACTTACGTCGGGCCATAGTAAGATATTTATTTTTTATTTGCATAAATGTCATAGACCTCCTTCGAAAAAACGCCTCCTCCATGCTCTTCTGGAGAAATTTACTTTTAGCTTTTTCTCTCCAGGCGGTTCCAGCGACTTTGAGTGTGTCGTCGTCCCATTTTCAACGCTGGTCCTCCTCCTTTAAACATTACAGTTATCGAAAACATTTTTTATAGAAAACTCCGAGGTAACATCACAAACGACCTTCCCGTCACCTGCCACTACTCCGCGATGGTCTGCTACATCATATTCGAAGTCACGAAGACGGTTCACGTAAGTTTGTAAATAAACATTAAAGAAAACCATTTTAAACGGTGTAAAACGCGAAATATAGAATTTAAATATATTTTAACTATTACACCACGTTTTAAAATGCTTTAAGTAGCCGTGCTCACGAGTGGACGGGAACGACCAAATTTTTTTTCATGATAGATGAAGTAAACAAGTAAACATCTAAACACAATGAGCTCTCGACCTATTGTAACTTTGAAAACCGAATACAGATTACGCTTTTCCTCTCTTTTTATGAGAAACGCAGACAGACAAGCACGGGGTCGAGTTGATGGAAGGTGAAATACCATATAACATCTGAACACGATGCGCTATCGGCCTATTTTGGCTTTGAGTATTCTCTAGGCGATTGTTCGCGACTCCAACTTAATATTAATATCTCTAACACCCATGTAATATCCATGTTTTCCGGACGGAGTCCAACATGATTCAGAATGAATATAAATTGATTAGAAAGAAGAAGAAGAGTTGCGGTTGGCGGGAATCGAACCCGCTAATAGCCACCATTAGGTCCACAAGTCCGTCAAATATTTGTTTCAGTTTTACATCCACTCACCATACGATGTCGCGAAGACCACGGAAAAAGCAAGTACGGTTTTTCCGGCTTTGAACCGCTTCGTAGAGTTGAGTGTCGGCGAGACGAGGGCTGGTTCCAGGGTGAGGGATCTGTCTCCCAGACGACGGGCTTGCAGGTACACGGACGAAGCACTTTTGGGGAAGCAGGTAAACTGTTTTTAAATATAACTTATTAGCTGGTATAGCCGCGACTTCATCCGCTTGGAATAGTTATACGACGTCGGTCGCGTCCCTTCCCTTCGTTCTTGCGGGATAATCTTAAAAGATAGGCATACAGCGTCGCGGACTTTTTTTTAGATCATTCAAAGAAAAATCATTCTTTCATACATATTTTTTGGGTATCTTGTACCGTTTTTGCAGCGTACGCCTCGGAAATCCATAACGGTGAATAATTTTCCCAATTTTTGTCACATTTCCCGCTGTGTCTTCGCTTCTATTAGTCACACCACGATGTTTTATAGCCTATAGCCTTCTTGATAAACGCTCTAACTTCACTCAATTCGAACCCGTAGTTCCTGAGATTAGCGCGTCCAAACAAAAAACAAACTCTTCAGCTTTATATATTAGTATAGATAGATATAGATTTTGAAATTATTTAAACTACGGCCCAACTTGTCGGATGCTTTGCAGTAGCCGTGGTCACGGGGAAACATCGGGCTGTGGTTAAAATAATTTTAAAATAAATTTACCAATATATATCGCGTTTTAAACCCTTAAAGGGTTTTATTTGAGTGTATACTAGATATTTAACGATCTGCTTCCCTTCTTCGTTTCAAGTTATCAATTTATTTTCGTTCTTATTGACGTGTTTCGTGACCACCAAGACAGTAATATCACGGCAACATCGTGACGAACAACACCACCGTACCACCACCTTCAACCGCTTTTTTTTCCATTTGTGGCAAGAAGAACTATTTGCCAGTGTCAAGTTAAAAACCGCTTTGTCAGAAGTAAAAAGTTGAGTAAATTGACTTTGACAGAATGACCATTCTGTCAATGTCAAATTGACAATTACGACATCGAAAGCCACAAAAAACATATCTTCACGTCCTCATATCATGTCGATTTCTACGTAATTGAGGGTAGCTATAAATTTATACGAGATACTGCCCCTAGTTTACGCGAGTAGTACACATTTTATTAAATTTCACGATATGAAAGCCGAAATATTAGTAAACTTATTTAATGTAGGGTCGAAGTTAAAATTTTTTCAGTTACTAATACTTTAAAGATGTTGTGTAGGCCTTTTAAACAGTTAAAATAGTTTTATTTAATTGCTGCATGTTTTCAGGTGTATAGTACTGAGATGTGCAGATTGTCATGTAGAAGCAACCTAGCCCTAGAGCTGTGCGGCTGTCGGCCTTTTTACTATTTCTTCGAAGGTGAACTTAGCACTTTAACGTATCGCTTCAAAATTTCCGAAAGGGGTTGTCCATTAATCACGTGAGGCTTGAAAGGGGGGGGGGTTGATAAAAATCACGAAAATAACACAAGGGGGGGGGGGATATAGTAAGATATCTCGTGTATTTATTTTTTCGTCAAACGCGCGATTTTTAAACAAATGGTGTAGACATTTTTATTATGGTCCTTAATTTCAGAATAAAATAAGATTATAGTTTATACCTGTATTTATATTAAGATAATATTCAGAAAATGTTAAGATTCTTTGTAGATACTAAAAATACATGTGATGTTGAGAAGGGGGAGGGGGGGGGTGGTGGTCTTAAACCTCACTACGTATCACCAATGAGGGAGGGGGTGGTTTAAAAATTCTAAAAAAAGGTTACGTGATTAATGGACAACCCCAAAACAAAAATTACAACTTCGTCGTTGCTCGTCAGTACACAGTTCGATTCACGGGTGAGTCAAAAAGTTTGTTTCACATTTTTATTAAACTTAGAATATTTTGTAATACCAGCGAGTAGGGTAGACGGGTTCGTTGATCTAGTGGTAGCAATGAATGGCTAATAATCAACGGGTCGTGGATTCGAACCCCACCTGGTCGAACATGTTTTCTTATAAATATAAAATGTTTTTTGAAATACGTTGAATTTTTTCAGAAAAATCTGGACACCGCTTGCTATAGTATAGGGACAGACCTACTCTCTTACATTTTTATACAATAAAAACGTTTCTAACTTATATATTTCGCGTTTGAAAAGGTTAAAAATTATTTTTTTTATAAATCAGCACAGAATTTGTGTCAGTTAAATAGGAATATCAAAAAACTAGACACGCTGACATAATCATAATAAATACTATCTTATTATATTTCGCGTTTTATACGGTTAAAAAGTGTTTTGTTTAATCGGGCTCATTGCTTTAATGAACCCACGGGTTCGATCACCACCGGGTCTCACATTTTTTTTAATCAATTTATAATTTTGCTGAAACATTGTCTGGAAATCTGGAAATTAAATACGTGGTAATGGAATATTGAAATCCGTCCAATTCACCAACCAGCGACTCAACACATGAAAAAGCCGTGAAGTTTAATCACGATTCGGTTTCGGTGGATTTCCGAATATGCAAAGCCAAAATAGGGCGAGCAGCACCTTGATGCTAAGGCCTCCTCTTTCATAAAAAAAATGACTTATGTAACTGTAAAATTTTAATTTTAACTTCCTTCCATCACTTTTCAGTGAAGTTAGTTTTTCAGTGAAAAATGTTCACCAATGTTGCAGTGGGTCCATCATGCACCCCATCTGGGATGTGGTGCCTCTCCCAGCACAGCCGAGAACTCGCCAACTTCGGTGGCATCAGATGCAACTGCAGTGCGCCCTGTCTCCACGCCGAGTTCAAAGAGAACTTCGTCGAAGATCAGCTCTGGTGACGACCTGACTACAGTTTATAAAATTGTTTGAAAACTTTAATATTTCAAACACATTAGCACTATATAAATTAAGAATCGATTATTATTAATTTTTTATATGCTTTGTTTTCAGCTCCATTATATTAACCTAGACCTTAAGAAACATATAATAGAGATTTCAAAGTGCAGGTTTTAAATTGAAAAAGAATTCCGACACGCGCAGGACTCGAACTGGCAGCCAAAGCCCTCAGTTCTGTTGCTCTAACCCACTGAGCTACCGTGTCCGGAATTGGTTAAAGCAACATTTTTTTTTTTAATTTATAATCATTTTTAAAATATACAGTCCATCATAACATGTGAGAAATATTAAAGTCTTATGATGTAAGTATGTTTATTGCACTACACACACTTTCACACTACACACGTGACTGATGATGAGAGATGAGATCCACGACGTCCGAGTCTGACGTCCCGAGTCCCGTGACGTCCCGCTCCCTACCCGCTACTTTCTAGTCAGTTGATTCATTATACATGAATTTTCAGGGGAAAAGGCCCGTTTCAGGAAAGGGGAGCAATACGGTTATCAGTGCAAGCTCCACGATCGAGATACATCAGAGAAATCGTTTTCCACTTCGAGGACTTAGTTGGTAAGAACTAAGAACCATTCAGTAGATTATAGTAAATTTTATGACCATTTAAATAAAGCACTTTTAACCGTTCGAAATTTGACTATTATAGTGCGTTGTGATTACGGCTGCTGCGACGTATCTGCACGTCCGTAGTCCAAAGAAGTTAATACACTACATGTTTTAAACCGTTAAAAGTGTTTTAACTAAATGTGTACTGCTTGAGTAATCAACAGACTATACATAAATATTGTTATAATATATAGACTGTCCTCGTTTTGTAATTGTGACGTTTCTATTGAGGTAAGAGGTTGTAGGTTGAACGATACATTATTTCGGTTGGGCATGACAAAGTCTACAGGGGGACCCTTTTTGAAAAGGAATCACTCATTTCAATAAAACACTTTAACGGTTTGAAACGCGATATATTAGTTAAACTTATTTGAAAATGATTTTTAACTTCGGCCCGACGTTTCGGATGCTTTGCAGCACCCGTGGTCACAACTCGTGATTCAAATAAGTTTAACTAATATATCGCGTTTTAAACCGTTAAAGCTTTTTATTTAAATGTGTACTACTCGCGTAAACTATGGGAATCACTCATTCATATTTTTTTTTGTTTCTGGAATCGCTTCGGCAATGCATGCAATCTTATGAATAACGCTTCCCATTTTTTTATACGTTTTCCTCTGTTACTTCGCTCCTATTACCGTGATTTTATATAGCCTAAAGCCTTCCTCGATAAATGATCTAACTAACACAAAAATAATTTCTCAATTCCAACCAGCAGTTCCTGATATTAGCGCGTTCAAACAAACACTTCAGCTTTATATATTAGTGTGGATTAAAATATACAACAATATTATTATCCCATAATGTTCCTCTACTGCAGTTTCGTTCGGAGGTGCAGCAGGGTTGTTCCTTGGCGCCAGTTTTATTACATTCATTGAGATTATCTACTTCATGTTGGAGAAAGTGTTTGGCATGTTTTCTACGGACGAAAAGCCAAAACCACTGGTAAATAATTATACACCCTTATATATATATAATGAACAAATTATCGATATAGAGGAGATGGGACTAATGGGAGGTGATCTCAGCCATATAACATCATAGGCTATGACGCGCTGTAGTAGTTCTACTATAGGCTTTGGATAGTCAGAAATCCACAGACTGAAATTCAAACACGATTAAACTTTATGGATTTCATGTGGTTCGTGACCCGGACGGAATTTCGATATTCCACCATTTAACATCCAGACTTCCAGACGAAGTCAGACATGTTTCAGAAAAATTAGAAAATGTAGAGAGCGTTTGACCCAGTGGGGTTCGAATTTACGACCCGTTATTAGCCATACATTGCTATTATTGGACCAATGGGTCCGTCAATAATTGAATTTATTTCCCTTTCTAAAAGTTACAAAGAATTAATTCACGAATATTTTGTGATTTCAGAAAGAACAAGGATCTTACGAAAGACCATCAAAGGACAATATAATTATAGAATCGCAGAGATTTTACTATTGAGTCTACAAATAATTAGCTAAGCGAAAATATATTATTTATTTATGCTTACATGTATAAAAAATACACTTTTAGTATACTTTTAGATAGGTCACCTTTAACGGTTTCTAACGCGAAATTTATTAGTCAACATTTTATATTATTGCTGCACAACATCAAACACATCGGGGTAGTTTAATTAAATTAAAAATGCGTCTACTAATATATTTCGCGTTTCAAACCATTAAAATTTAAATATTGTGTTATTTTTCATATGTGCACATGATTGCATTGTATAAAAATCAATTTAAATTAAAAAAAAAGCGAGAAGCGCATGGGTTGATGAAACTCAACGATGACATTTGAGGACACGGTAGCTTAATTGGTTAGAGCAAAGGCACGGAACGGTGTGGATGCCTGTTCACACTTCACCCGTGTCGTACTTTATTTTTTAATTAGTTTAAAATGAATTATTTAAACAAAATCAATGACACGGGACTCGAACCCACGTCCAGATTATTCCTACTGTTCTACCAATCGAGCTACCTTGCCCACGTATTAGCGAATTGACCGCCTCCTTAGCCAAATGGTTAAACGCCTAGCATTGCGTTAACCGCGAGAGGTCCTGGGTTCAAATCCCAAGGAAACAAAAAACTATTTTGGTCAGACAGGGCACAGATGTCTGGTCAACTTGCCTGTTTAGGCCCCATACCCTACGAGGGGGCTACATGATTTCGCATTTTAATGTAATGTTAACATTACTCTTAGGTATCCTTTTGTATTGAGTTTTTGCTTGCTTTTTGTTTTCCGCTGTTTTAAACGGTTTTATTTAGCTCGAGCCGTACGGAATTTATTTATTTGGGCTAAAATTCCAGTTGTCAGATTGATCTGAAATTTCGTAAACACGTATAATTTAGACAATACAATATAATAAAATGAATAACATTATATATCCAAGATGGCCGCCGATACAAAATGGCGGTTTGCAAATTTTTCCTTAATATGGGTATCAAATGAAAGGGCTACACAAGTAAAACGCGATGATTATGTCAAAAATTAAATGTTTTGTAGTTTTCAGTGCACAAAAAATGAAACCGTTAAATTTAAAAGTTTCTTTACCGATTTTTATTCTCTAAGGAACACTAAGTATACAATGTGTCCCGAGCTTATCGAAGTTTAAAATCGGTAGCTATAATTATGACTGACCTACTTTGCAAGTATTGCGTGACAGAATATAACTTTAACATTGTTTGTTTCCGTGTTTCACTTGTATTCGAATATTATACGTATACTAAATACTGTCTGTTGTTTGCGCGAGTAGTACACATTTAAATAAAACACTTTAACGGTTTAAAACGCGATATATTAGTTAAACTTATTTGAAAATGATTTTTAACTACGACCCGACGATTCGGATGCTTTGCATCAGCCGTGGTTACGGGGGACTCATTTTCAAATAAGTTTAACTAATATATCGCGTTATAAACCGTTAAAGTGTTTTATTTAAATATTCTACGTATACTAAATACTGTAGTTTGCGCATTTAACCACTGCGCTACGTTTCGAATGCTTTGCGGCAGCCGTGGTCACGGGGAGACCACGAAAAGCTTTTAAATAAGTTTAACTAATATATATCGCGTTTTAAACCGTTAAAGTGCTTTAATTAAATAAATATACTAATATTATAAAGATAAAAAGTTTGTCTGTTTGGATGCGCTAATCTCCTACTATTGGTTTTAATTGAAAAATGATTTGTATCAGTTAGGACATTAATTTAGGAAGGCTCAAGGTTATAAAACATCACGTTTCAACCAACAAGAAACAGTGGAAAATGTGGACGGGGAAAATTATTCACCATTTAGGATTTTCGTTACGTGCGCTGCGAAAAATGTTCACAAAAAATATATAAGAAAGAAATATCCATCTTGAAATGATCTAAAAAAATGTCCGCGATACTATATGTCCATCCATGAAGATTAACTTGCAAGAACGACGGACGATGTTGTGGGTAACAGTTATTTTATGACGTCTGCACAAAAAACATTTGATGCCCAAAATAACTACGCGGACGAAGTCGCTGTCACAGCTAGCACTCGTACAGAGATATAATACAATCGCATGTCGTGTGAGTCGGATTCGTGCACCAAAGATTACTGCTAGAGATGCGCCGTACCGAGTACCGAGTTTTACTCGGCTCAATTTTTTTCAACCGAGTACTCGCCCGCGATATCATTTCGCGCGCGTAAACAAGTACAAACAGGTTCGCGCCGGTCAAAACGTCGGCTCGCTGTCATCTTCTCGTAATTTTGTCTCATTACTAAAAATTCATTAGCGTATTTTATTGTATTAAATTACTAATAAATACTTTTGGATGTGAATCCACTGTTGTTTTAATTATATCTACTTAAATATATTGCTTTTCTTAAAGTATACTCGTTATCAAATAACAAAGTATAAGAGAGTTATTCAGCCAAGTGCGAGTATCAAAAAACCCGCCGATCACGCAGAGTACCGAGTATCAATCGAGTACTCGGCCCATCTCTAGTTACTGCCTTTGATGAGGTAAACAACGTGAATATACGAATGTCACATTGAAACCTTTTTGTAATATTTTTAGCGTGCCTTTAATAGTTTATTTATTTAATACAATTTTCGTGTCTTTGCTATCTATTTATACTAATATACAAAGCTGTGTTGTTTGTTTGAACGCGCTAATCTCAGAAACTAATTATTGGTTCGAATTGAAAAAAATATTTTTGTCTCGATTAGAACATTTATTGACGAAGGCTTTAAAACATATCGCTGTGACTAATAGGAGCGGAAAGATAGAGCGGGAAATGTAGAAAAAACGGGGGAAATCATCCATCCCAATTTGGATGCCTACAATAACGATTCTCGCGGACGAAGCCGCTGACACAGCTAGTTACATAATGTAATAAAGAAAATATGCAAATGAAAAGTTTGTACTATAGATACTATCTCATGTTTATCCCCGTATTAGTGTTATAACTGTGTGAATGTATGATATATTTGAGTCGTTGTGAAATGAAGTGAAAATTTGGATAGTCCTTAATTATAGAAAAAAAAAAAAAATTTTTTTTTTTTCTTTTGGTTGCCCAAAAAAAAAAAAATTTTTTTTAAAAAAATTTTTTTTTTTTAAACCCAAAAAATATAAAAAAATTTTTTTTTTTTTTTTTTTTTTTTTTTTGGGGGGGGTTTTTTTTTTTTTTTTGTTTTTTTTTTTTTTTTTTTTTAACTATATATTTAACAAGTTTTATTTGACTGTTGTAAAGTATGACAGTAAATAACATTATTATTATTATTATTGCTCTGTACGAGCAACAGCACGGAACGCTGGCGATGGCGGTTGAAACCCCCCCCGGCGTGTTTTTTTTTTTGTAAAAAATTAGTTTTCAAAATTTTTTTACGTATAATATTAAATTATAGAGAGGATTATAGTTGCTCTCTCGATCTCTTATTAACTTTCAACGAATAACGATTAAATAAATCTATAATTGTATGATAAGGCTAAAGGGTTTTGTTGGTTTGAACGTGTAATTCTCAGGAAGTACTTGTTCGAATAGAAAATTTTAGTTGGTTAGAGCATTTATCGAGGAAGGCTTTAATAATATCCGACCAGAAACGAAGAAACAGTAAAAAATGTGAAGGAACGGGGAAAAATGATTCATCTTTGAGGGTTATCGTCTCATGCGCTGCAAAACCTGTTCATTTACCCAGAAAATATGTAAAAAATGTCCGTTACAGTATATGTCTACCTTTTAACTTACAAGAGCTGTTTTTATGATAACCGAATTTTGGTCTAAATACTTCATAATGGCATAATACCGTTTGCCGGGTAAGCCACTATTATAATATATGTAGATATGGGACCCGATAGACTCCCTTGCAGGACACCTAACGTCCGATCTAATCAGTCGCCCCCTTATCGTTATCACTGTGTATTTATCACCCACCTTTACAGTGAATTTCGAAACGTTGATAAGATAATTATGACAAACAGCACATAACCGTTAAAATATTATAAAAGTAGTAATAGTTATTTTGGCGAGCGAATCGAACGCTTGCGCAAAGACGGGCGGCGAAAAGACTGATCTTATCCTATTTATTCTAGATGTAGTGTCGTGAAAATGGGTGTCAAATTGTTCTATTTATTATCTGTGATTGTTGCTGTGTCGGCGCAGGGTTGTGAGTATAAATTTGAATTGAAATTTACTTGACTGGCCCGAGGCTAGTAGACTTGAACACGAGGTCTGGTAGTTCCGGTATAGTGAAGGACTTGGTTTTACAACGAAGAGCTGCGCCTAGCAGTGAGACAATATAAATATACTAGATATATATACAGTTAAACTTATAAGAAAAGTTTTTGCGTCAAATAAAATGTGTCTTACTCGATCGACATTTGAAGTTAGTTCTTCTCGGGCCCGCGCTACACGCTTAACCATTGGACCATAGAGACGATCATTAAATCATATTAAAGTTAAGGTCCTAGTTGTTTCAAAGTTACGTAAACGTTATAAATAGAATAATCTAGAATTATCGGAAATATTTGACACGTGATTCGATAACGGTTTGACAATCGTCAAACCCCAATAAAAATGTATATTTTATCTCCTCAATTTCTTTAGTTATATACATATTTTGGAATGGCCTAACTGCAATTTTATGACTTACTTAATTTTATCACAGTCGAAAAATGTTAATCTACAAGATTACAGAGACCGAAAATTGTTAACATAATTCTTACACAAATAATAGTACAAATTAATTTTTACCTAAGTTAATTGTGCATTTTTATTTTCCTCCTTATTGAAAATCTTTTTTTTGTTATTAGGCCACTCTGGCTCTAGCAGCCTCAGTTTTTCAATCTCTAGTTTTTTCCTGTTGAGCTAAAATCCATTGTTTGATTACCAATTGTGCAGGACGTGTATTCCACCTTACTATCAGGTTAGACTTCGAACTCATAACTTGTCTTTGCTTATCCGGAAATCGAACTCCTGTCTTTACACCGATACAAATCAACTGAAACAATGCGGATTTTAAATTAACTCCTTGTATGATGCAAAAAAAATATTTGCCGCAATCTTATCTTTTATTTCGGAAAATATTATCATTACAGTTAATAAGTTCTGTATGTACCTTACTTAGTGGAAATCAAACCAAAGACTTAGGTGCCATGTCTGGTCGTAAGTGGGTCTTCTCTCTCATACGAGGGTTTAACTCATAAACGACCCACCTCGCTACTTCAGCGGATGCGGATGGGCTGTTCTATTACTATCTATAGGTTATAAAACATGTATATACCGACCATTTCGACGGTGTTTATGGTTTAATGGTTGCCATGTTTCTTATTAATTGATCATTTGTTGTAATCATGTTGGACTTATGATAATCTGGATGTAAGAATATCAAAATTCCGTCCAGGTTACGTACTACCGTCCACAGATGAAAAAGCTAACTTTAATCGTCATTCGGTTGTAGTCTGTGGATTACCGAAATTCCAAAGCCGAAATAGGTCGACCGAGCAACTTATTTAGATCTTATATGGCTAGTGTATTTTACGTACCATCATGTCCTCTTCTACATAAAGAAACATTCAAATAGTCCGAACCGCGAATTGTACCCGAGTATTTGAAAACTACCGTCATTTAAATAAAACACTTTAACGGTTTAAAACGCGATATATTACTTAAACTTATTGAAAATGAATTCGACAAAGCATCCGAAACGTCGGGCCGTAGTTAAAAATCATTTTCAATAAGTTTAACTAATATATCGCGTTTTAAACCGTTAAAGTGTTTTATTTAAATGTGTACTACTCGCGTAAACTATACAGACAGTCGTAGTGTTCATTTGTTAGGAATACAATTTCACTAGTTTGAAAATAACTGCATCCTGTTTTAACTAATGTTCGATATAATATATTAGAGAGAGACAACGTTATGTGTATTTATTGACACATAAAATTATTAATAATTCTTGAACGCACTCATGCCCTTCCCTTTTTGAAGAAGTCTTATCAGTAGATAATTCTAGATAAACGTTGAGTCTACATTCAAAATGATACAATTATATTTAACTAGCTGTGACCGCGACTTCGTCCGCGTGAAATTGTTAATTTGAGCATCATATTTTGGCAAACCACCTCAGCCTTATAAATTCGAGCTGTTACTCACGACGTCCTCCGCGATCCGTCGTTCTAGCGAGTAATCTTAAAAGTAGTATATATTTTTAAATAAAACACTTTAACGGTTTAAAACGCGATATATTAGTTAAACTTATTTCAAAATGATTTTTAACTTCGGCCCGATGTTTCGGATGCTTTGAAATAAGTTTAACTAATATATCGCGTTTTAAACCGTTAAAGCGTTTTATTTAAATTATATGCTATTAGTATCCATTGAGCTAAAAAGGTATATTGTAGTAGACTATTAATTTCTTCTCTCTTTCTTCTCTTACAGATCGTGTGTGTATCCCTACATCTCAACCAGTATTATGTCAAAGTCTGGACAAAGATGGCAGTCAAGCCGTCTGCGAACCAGTCGAATCAAAGTAAGTCCAACATGTGTCTAAATTAGAAAAAAACATTACTATTTTGCACATTAGGTAGCATTAATTAATTAAAAAAATACTGAGAACCAGCACACGCATGCCGGTCAATTCGCGCGTGTGTCATCGACTTTTGCAATTAAAAAATAAATACCGTATAAAGCTTTCTAACATTGCCAAAAAATAAAGTTTTGTTTTTTGTCAAAGATTCAATTAAGAGTTGATTGAACTTTGACAAATAATTATTGTTTTAATTTCGTCCAAATTTGATTGTTCGCAAAAAGACATATACTGTGGCAGACATTTTTTACATCATTGAATGAGGAATCATTCTTTCATACATATTTTTTAGTTTCTTGAACCGTTGTCGCGACACACGCAACTGAAGCCCGCGTCGATGATTAATTTTCCACGATTTCCATTTTCCACTGTTCCTCCTCTCCTATTGGTCGCAGCGTAATGTAATATTACCTAAAGCCTTCCTCGATATGGTCTGTCCAAGGCCATTCAATTCGAACCAGTAGATCCCGAGATTAAGGCGTTCAAACAAACTTTTCAGCTTTATAATATTACTATCTGTGCCCGCGACTTCGTCCGCGTGGAATAGTGACTTGTTTGTTTATTAATTTATGTAAGGGCGCATTTAAGGCGGCCAATGTCGGTGTAAGTGCTATTTTGCCGCAACACTCTCACCTCACATCACTCATGCTCTAACTCCCACACTCATTCCTACACTCATTCCCACTCCCTCCAATTCATATTCCCAAAAACACAAAGAAGAAAGTTTTATTGTTTTAGCTTCGTAAACTACGAATTTCCATACTTTTACCCCCCCCCCCTTTAACCCCTTAACCCCCTTTCATTAAAAGGATCAGGGTCTAGACCATTTATATACCAAATTTCATTCCAATCCGTTAAGTAATTTTGGCGTGAAAGAGTAACAGACGTACAGACAAAGTTACTTTCGCATTTATAATATTAGTAAGAATTATAAATTGATCGATGTGCATTTCAGAATTGATTGTGCCATAAAGTTGTCGCGAGGAGACGCGGATTTGGGAGTGTTCTCTGAAGAGGAAATGGTTCTTCTGTCACAGGAGAAATCGTCTACCGTCAGAGTGGTTGGTTCTGTTCGTGACGCTTTTAGGAATGGTAAGTTGTATGTAAATACTGTCTGTAGTTTACGCGAGTAGTACTTACACATTTAAATCAAACACTAACGTTTTAAAACGCGATATGTATTAGTTAAACTTATTTGAGAATTATACTAACTACGGCCTCACGTTTCGGATACTTCGCAACAGCCGTGGTCACGGGGGTCGGGCCGTAGTTAAAAGTGTGATATATTGCATGTTTCGCGTTTTAAGCCGTTAAACGTGTTAAGTATTCAAACGTATATTCTGTGATGTTTTAAATAAATTTGATTAATAAATATGTATTTAAGAAATTGTAAGTTTTTGAACGCTGCAAAAATTATAAATATTTACACGTTTTAAATCGTAAATATTTACAATTCGTTCGTTATACAATAATATTATTTAAACGTAATAATAACTATTATTTTCTAGTGAAAGTCGAAAATTTAAAGTTTGCTGTCTAGATAAATCAATATTTTGTTATCAATGGCGAATGTCCAATTCGGGCCACAGGCGGACAAATATTCTAAAGAAAACGTTTCATATTCAAATAATTTTAATAGAGTTTCACACGTCCAATATTAACCTGAGACACTAACGAAAGTGGGCAACCCGTTAACGTTCTCATCGTTACAGAGCCATTTGCCTTCGAGTCGGTAGCGGTAGTGCAAGCAACCCACACCGGTGGTCTAGAAGGTCTACGTGGTGGCCGCTACTGCCACCCGGGTCTGGATGAACCAGACCTACGCTGGTCTCCGAGGGTCCTGAAAACTCTGGAGAAAGTGGTAGGAAATTCAACTGTACTGTACCTGTATTAATAACGTCCCCGGCCCACATGACAGTGGGTGAAATACCCCAGCCATATAAAATCTGACGAAGATATGCCGCCGACCTATTTCGGCTTTGGATATTCGGAAAGCCCGAAACCGAAACGCGATTAAACTTTTTCGCGGCTTTTAATTCTGGACGGTGGTTCGTGGGCCGGACAGAATTTTGATATTCGTACCACCCATTCAATGTCCAGATTTCCAGACGAAGCCCAACTTGTTTCAGAGGAAATATAAAATAATCAGAAAATGTGGGAAAATGCAGTTCAAATAATTTTCAAATGAGTTTAACTTATATATCGCACCCCTAGATGAAAACTCCGGCAATTCAAAAAAACTTTTTTTTAAAAAATTTTAAATTTTTTTTTTTTTTTTTTTTAAAATTTTTTTTATATACATAATATTTATATATATATGTAAAGTGGCCTTTTTCCCTTTTTCTATTGTCCCGAAAGTTTAAAAACCTTTTTTTTTTTTTTTTTGAAAAAACGGGGGGATTTTTTTTTTTTTTTTTTTTTCCCCCGGGGGGGGGGGGGGGCGGGGGGGGTGCCCCCGGGGGGGTTTTTTGGGGGGGGTTTTCCCCCCCCCGGGATGACCTGCCCGTGTCATAAATTTTATTATAAAATCAATTTTTAATCTACTCATGAGTAATTAAGATAAAATACATATGAATTATTATACAAAAAAAATTCAACAGGCTGCGGGTACCGATCGCTGTCCTGATGCCAACATGAATGGAAAGACAGCCGAGGAGCTGGAGGTGGAGACCCTCAGCCAGTTCTTCAGTAGCGCCTGCAGACCAGGGCCTTGGAGCGCGAATGAGACTGTTGATCTAGATTTGAGTAAGTCGGGGAATATTTTTTTATGACAGGATGATAAACAACCAAATAAATCTTTTGATGGACGGATGATCCAGCCGAATAAGATTTTGAAAAGATGCGTCGTCGGCCTATTTCGGCTTTCGACTTTTGGAATCGCAGACTGAAAACGAAGTTTTACTTTTTAATCCGTGCGCGGTGGTTCGTGACGAATTCCGTTTGTTCGAATTTTAAAATTCTAACCACCATATCCAAGTTTTCCAGGCGATGTCGAGACTCTTTATTACGTTAGAAACATAAAAAAAACACTTTAACGTTTTAAAACGCGATGTATATTAGTTAAACTTATTTGAAACGTGGGGCCGAAGTTAAAATAATTTCAAATAAGTTTAACTTAATTGTCACTTTTATACCGTTAAAGTGTTCAGATGTGTTCCTAAAATAAAGAAATTAGAAATACGCTGCACCCGATGAGGATTGAATTCAAGACCTGTTGATAAAATCTGACCCGACGAGGCCCTTACGACGAGGATGGATATTTATGCATGTTTCGCAGTGATATAAATGATGGATTTTGCAGAAAGCCGATACCAGTCACTTTGTTCATTGTGCGGGGAGAACGCTGGCTGTTCCCGGTACACCATCGACATGGGGGTGAACATAAACAACGTGAACAATAACAACAGGCACATCCAGGCCCTGGAGTGTCTCCGTCGCGAAGAAAGCAAAGGAGTGGCGTACGTGGCTTGGCAGCACGTTAGGGAATATTTCACTGTGAGTGTAATTGAACTTAAGTTTATTAAAAAAGGTTTAAAGCAAGAATTTCTAATTAACGCCAATAATTTCTATTTAAACGGTTTTATTTAGCTCGACCCGTACGGAATTTATTTATTTGGGTCAAAATCAGAAATTGAAATCTAAGCAACTTCCTGTTGTCAGATTGATCTGAAATTTGCTACCCACATTTAATTTAGATGACAATACAATATAATAAAATTCTAATAAATTAAGCGCCTGAGTCACGGATACGAACTAACTTTATTTCTTCATCTGACATTTGACACAGGGTATGTAGGAGTGATATTGTCGATACAATATAGATATAAAATAACAACAATGACATTATAAATCTAAGATGGCCGCCGATGCAAAATGGCGGATTACATATTTCTCCTTAACCTCCTCAATATGGGCATAAAACACGATGATTATATACTGTCTATAGTTTACGCGAGTAGTACACATTTAAATAAAACACTTTAACGGTTTAAAACGCGATATATTAGTTAAACTTATTTGAAAATGATTTTTAACTTCGGCCCGACGTTTCGGATGCTTTGCAGCAGCCGTGTCTCCCCGTGACCACGGCTGCTGCAAAGCATCCGAAACGTCGGGCCGAAGTTAAAAATTTTTTTTAAATATTTTTTTTTTTTTTTTTTTTTTTTTAAACTTTTTTTATTTAAACACGATGATTATGTCAAATTGTCAAATTTTTTTTTTTGTAGTGCACAAAAGTTGACACTTGTTTTATTAATTCATTACTTAATAATGCTTCCCACTAAAGTCACTGTTATTTAATGTCAAATGGATGTATGTGCGCCGTCTAACAGATGAACAGCAGGGTTTTGCTGAAAATCAGTGTTGGGGCATAACCGTGCTGCAACTTATGCTGACGCAAGATCCTTTTGGCGTCATTTTTATTAAAATTCAATTTATTCTTGTCGTATTTTTTTATTTTATTTTATTGTAATTACATTTATTTCTACTACTACCTCTAATTAATGTACAAAATGAATCCAAATAAAGAGACTCATTATTATTTAACTTAACTTTATTCAAAAGGCTCAACGTTACATTTAGTTCTTTAAAAAGATACGAGATCATTTATTTGAAAACACTATACAAATCAACATTATTTTTATAATTCTACAACATCCAACATATAATTAATTATTACTAATATAAATACTGTCTATAGTTTACGCGAGTAGTACACATTTAAATAAAACACTTTAACGGTTTAAAACGCAAATTTTTTTTTAAACTTTTATTTGAAATTGAGACTAACTTCGGCCCGACGTTTCGGATGCTTTCCAGCAGCGGTGTCCCCCGGTTTACTTTGACGTCTAACATCCTCCTCTTTAGTCTCCCCGTACCACGGTGCTGCATCGGGCGAAGTTAAAAATCATTTTCAAATAAGTTTAACTAATATATCGCGTTTTAAACCGTTAAAGTGTTTTATTTAAATATTACTATTAGATTTATTTGAAATTAAACTAGATTTATTCACTTCGCATTATTACTTTATTAGCTGTACCCGCGACACAAAAATTTGTATTTGCAACCTCAGCTTTTTAAATTTCCGTCTTCCCGTCCCGTCGTTCTTGCAAGTTAATCTTAAAAGATAGACGTATACTGTCGTTGCACATTTTTTAGACCAATTAAAGAGGAATCATTCTTTCATAGACATTTTTTAGGTGTCTTGAACCGTTTTTGTAGCGTACGCCTTGGAAACCCATAATGATGAATAATTTTCCCAAATTTTGTCACATATCTTGGTGTATCTCGCTCGTATTAGTCATCAACACACTCGTCGTTTCACCAACATAAGAATTTTTCAATTCGTACCTGTAAGTCCTGAGATTAGCGCGTTCAAACAAACAAACAAACTCTCAAGCTTTATATATTAACATAGACTTTACTCCTCACATTTCTAGATCCGCAACCCCCAAGTTACGACATCTTTCGCGCTTCTCTGTCCTGATGGGTCTTTGCAAATTCTGACGCGAGAAGCAGTAAGCCAAACCACAGCGCCCTGTTCCTTCGTCAAGCAACCATGGCGTGCGCTGGTGGCAGCTGAGTGAGTAACCTAATAGTTTCTGATAGGAATATTATATGAGGCTGCTAGAGCCAAAGTGGCCTAATAACAAAAGCCATGATTTTCAATAAGAAGGAATATAAAAATGCGCAAGTAACTTAGGCGAAAATGAATTTGTACTATTATACAAATAATAGTACAAATTCATTTTGCCTACGTACGAATTATGTTAACAATTGTCGGTCACTGTGCTCTTGTAGATTAACCTTTTTAGACTATGAAAATATGAATAACTGAAGTCATAAAAAATCAGTTAGGCTACTCTGCCTCTAGCGGCTCTAACATCTGTAGGATTATTTCGCGTAGAATATTTTTTCGCTGCTATTAGACACAGTGCGATATTTTATCCTATAGCCTCGATAAATGTCGACAAAAAGAGTTTTTGAATTCAAAACAGTAGTGTCTGAGATTAGCGCGTTCAAACAAACAAACAAACTCTTCACCTTTATATATTTGTTTAGATTATATAAAAGGGACCAGACAAGTATGGGGTATATTTGGTAGATGAAATAGCCCGGCCATATCGCCCTAATACGATGCGCTGTGGGCCTATTTTGGCTTTGGATATTCGGAAACCTAAAGGCGATAAAACTTCACGACATTTTCATCTGTGGTTGATGATCCGGACGGATTTCCATCATCCAGATTTCCTCTCAGAAATATAACAAATATATTTCGCGTTTTAAACCGTTAAAATGTGTTATGTGTAATATTCGCGTAAACTACAGACAGTATTTAATGTGCACTAGTTGTAATCTACAGAGAAAACTAAAGTTAAATATTTGCAGAGCCAGGAGCCCAGAAATCCAGAACCAGCTGAAATTATGGTGGCCCAATGGCGCTTCACCTGGTGGTAACATATGGACTGCGGTGCTCTTCAGCGCCATCGTTGGTGGGAACAACGTGAGAGTCAACTTCGAAGATGCTCTGCCGAACCCAATCGTTTACGCCAGTCCATGTAAGATAGACAATAGATCTTTAGGGGAGAGAAGATTTCTTGTTAAACGGTTTTATTTAGTTAGACCCGTATGGATTTTATTTATTTGGGTCAAAATTGGAGTTTGAAGTTTAAGCACCTTCCCGTTGTCAAATTGATCTGAAATTTGGTACACACATTGAATTTAGATGACAATACACTATAACAAAATCAATAACATTATGAATCCAAGATGGCCGCCGAAACAAAATGGCGGTTTACATATTTATCCTTGACCCTCTCAATATGGACATAAAACACGATGATTATGCCATTTTTTTTTTAGTTTTCAGTGCACAAAAATAAAACCGTTTAACATAAAAGTTTATAGTAGCCTATAGCATCTAAACAATTAATTGTATTTCCAGTGAGAAACATAACAGCACAAGATGCATCCCCCAGCTGTGTACCGGCACGACGCTGGTGCACGATTTCCAGCCTAGAACATGCCAAGTGTACCTGGTTGCAACTTGCCGTGCACACATTGGGTATCGAGCCAGCTATATCCTGCCAACAGCGCCTGTCTAGCTTCGATTGCTTAAGGGACATTAAAGACAACACTGCCGATTTTATCGCTACGCCCGCTAACTATGGATATATAGCGAGACAGTAAGTATGCTAACTTACTTATCTTTATTTATATATGTATATAATTACGCTAGCTGTGTCAGTTTACCCACGACGTCGTCCGTTCAATTATTTTAAAATAGACATTACATCGGTGACATTTTTTTTAGATAATTTAAAGAGGGTTCATTCTTTCATATATATTTTTTTGGTATCTTGCGGCGTACGCGTCGGAAACCCACACACTTGAACTGTCAAATCTTACAAAAACATCATATATTCGCTCCATTTAGTGTTAAAAATGGAGGGTTGTGACAAAAATTTCAAATGTATTTTTTTTTTCTCTTTATCTAAAATCTTAGGTCAAGCTAGGCCAAATGGAAAGCTATTTTGATACTATTGTTATTTGGGGATTTCAGTGATTATCTAGCAATAAATTATTATTACAGTTATTCACGAAAATGAGTCAATAGAGCGCTGTGACTTTTTTTAAATCAAGGGTACAAAGCGTCTGCTTAGCTAATAAATCTAAGTTAAGACACCGCTAATCCCTTCCTACTCCTGTTAACTCATTTTAGTGAATGGACTCTTTCTTTTCCCTATTAAATCATTTTAGTGATTAGATTCTCCTGTTCCTTATTAACTCATTTTGGTGAATAGACTTTTCCTCTTGTCTATTAACTCATTTTGGTGAACCGATAACAAATTTAAAATCTGCGCAGACGCTACGGCCTGTCATCCGTGAAACTGGTGCAGAACTCTCGGAACGACCCTCGCGCCTTCTCAAGAGTTGCGACTCTTCTCAAAGCCACTACAGCATCAAGCGAAATCACCCGCTTCGAGAACCTGCGAGGAAAGAAGGCCTGCTTCCCCGAATTCGGAGGAATCTGTACGTTTTCTGAAACCACTTCTTCCAAATCTGACGAAACTTCAGTTTCAAATAATACTATATATTTTAATGACAAATGTTTATGATACCTTCTGTACTCTCCCAGACCACTACCAATATGTTTAACGAAATATTTGAAATAAATGTATTTCAAATTACAGCTTACTTGTCCTTTGTGCGCGCGGCCCATGAGCGCGAAGTGATCAGTCCGTCCGAGTGTGACTACGCGCGCGCAGTGGGCGAATTCTTTACCGGCGCTTGCGCACCCGGTGCTCTCAACGCTTCCCACGCGATCGCTTCCTCCGTAAGTACTTCGTACTAATAATAACTAGAGATGCGCCGAGTTACGCTTTTGCCGAGTAACGAGTACCAAGTTTTACTCATCTTCTCGTAGTTTTGTCTCGTTACTACTCAATCATTGGCATAGTTTTGATTTTATTTAATTGAGCTTTTCAAAGATTTCCCAAATTATTTATAAATACTTTTGGATTAACACTGTACTATGTTCATTATCAAATAACAAACTATATCCGAGTTATTCTGAGTACCGAATATCAAACGAGTACACGGCCCATGTCTACCATGTTATTGATATGGACAATTCTTATTTTAGTAAATATTGCTTTTGGAAAAAAGACTTCTTATTTTTTTTTTTTTAATTATTCATTAATTTTTTCTAACCCAACCCCCCCCCCCAAAATGTTAACACTGTTGCTACATGCTTTAAAATTTACCTAAGTCAAGTTTTCGACCAGGACCTAGTCGCAATTAGGTTGAAAACACCAAGGATGTATCAATAAGTTAAAAAAATTCGACGATGAGGTGTAGGAGTCGGTAGCTCAATTGGTAGAGCAACAGCACGGAAAGCTGACGATGCCGGTTCAAGTCCTGCCCGAGTCGAAAATTTTTTCAATTTATTTTCGATTTTTAAATTACATATCAACTTTCATTTATTTTTTCTCTCAGGACTATGACGTCACGCCCCTCTGCTCTCTATGCAAGCCAGCAAATGCAACATTCAATGTATCAAGTAAGTTATATTAGATTCAATCGAAACATTTTTAACGGTTTAAAAAGCAATATTTATTAGTGACCTTATTATCCGATAGCGCTAGCGAAGTAGGTTTGATTTTAAGGACACCTTTCATCTTCAGCAGAAGTTAAATTAATAAATAAACAAACAAATACTGTTTATAGTTCATGCGAGTAGTACACATTGAAGTAAAACGGTTTGAAACGCGATATATATTTAGTTAAACTACAAAATAAAATAAATTTTAAATATAATTCAGATTCGTCAAAAAAAAATGACAAGTGTTTGTCTGTCTGTTCGTCGTGATTCTACAGAGTGTTGAAAGAGCAACATGACCGAGAAGAAGAGAAGAACACCCAAGAAATTCAGTCTGACTTTTTTTTTATTTTAAACTTTGTAGTTATTTTTAAATTATTATGGTCCTTTTGTCCAGGTATCTGTACTTACGATTCGAGCAACAAATATTACGGAAACTCCGGCGCAGTGGCGTGCCTGGCTGATCCAGAAGCTGACGTTGCCTTCGTGGAGCTGGAGAACATTGATGGTGAGACTTTGAACTTTCATCTTTACGACCAACAGTATGTTGCTGTTGTTTGCATCTGTGCAACTTGTAAGAGGGTGGTTAGTCCATGGTAGGAATGGCTGATAAATACTAATATTAAGTAACATACAACAGGCTCATTATCAAGGAACCAAATAAATATTATTTTTCTGTTCAGTCAATCTCCGTGCTGCCGGTTTGGACGCGTCGCAGATTCGAGTCCTGTGCAGGAATAACACACTAGCTATGTCTGTGGGAGTGACCGTGGACTCGAATTGTCTGCTGGCGGATGTCGTCGACTCTGAAGTCTTGTCGCGAAGGTTCGTGCGTTCCTACTAATTTAACAAATTTCTACTATTTTATGTTTATAGTCATAACTCCTTACAACGTAGCTAAAAGAAAGAAAAAAAATGAAGCACTCTACGATTTAAATACGAATGCTTTGCAGCAAAGCATCCGAAACGTCGTGCCGAATTTAAAAATCATTTTCAAATAAGTTTAACTAATATATCGCGTTTTAAACCGTTAAAGTGTTTTATTTAAATGTGTACTACTCGCGTAAACTATAGACAGTATTTTTTGACTACTAGTTAAAATTGTTAATTCCTTGTGTATTATTTATGATTTACACAATTAAATCAAACACTTTTAACGGTTTAAAACGCGATATATTAGTTAAACTTATTTGAAAATGATTTTTAAATTCGGCACGACGTTTCGGATGCTTTGCTGCAAAGCATATAATTATATTATAAAAAGCGTAATTTTTTAAATTATAAGTTATTTTATCTACGACCCGACGTTTTAGTTTTGCAGCAGCCGTGGTCACGGGGGAAGTATATCAGCTAAATTTAAAATCACTTTGTAATGAATAAATTACGAGACGAGCGGGACTTGAACTGGCGTAACGGCCATAGCGTTCCGTGCTCTATATGTAATATTAATATATCATGCGTTTTGAACCGTTAAACATGTTATATACTTTTATGTGACTAAATAAGAATTTATATTTCCATCTTGGCCAAAACTCTATTAAGACAGTACCAAAGTGCCGTTAAACCAAATCGTAATCTTTCCTTCGTTATAGAAAGCCTCTGCTTCTATTTTATGAGTCAAAGTACAAAGTAGATGATGTCTTGTTACAGAAATGATCCCCTCCTTAACAGCCTCAATGCCCTGCTGGACGCCCTGGACTTACACTTCGGTTACAATGCAGTGACTTCTACGCAACTTATAAACTTGGCAATGTATTCGCCGTTTGACGGTAAGTTTGACGGATTATAATCAACGGGTGGTGGGTCCGATCCCCACCTCCCGTCGACTTTGTCTGGGAATCTGGAATTAAGGAATATCGAAGTTCCGAGTCACGAATTTTGTAGTATCCTATTTAAAATTAAATCCTTCGCATCGCACTTCCTAAGCTTGTACAGACAGACGGATAAGATTTATTTGAAATATTTTAATTCTAGTTAAAAAAACGTTATATGACGTACATTCGAGTCGATTCCCATTTTTCTTTCAAAAAAATAAAACATTTCTTACTTCTCTTCTTAATTTCAACTGGTTTTCTCCAGTGACTACGGCTGTCTGTCTACGGCGTACCTTGAAAGCTTGTTATTTTGTACAAGAGCTACAAGAGCACAGTGACGGATAATCGTTAACACAAATTATAGTACAAATTCATTTTCGTCTTAGTTATTTGCGCATATTTTTTTCTTCTCCTTATTGAAAATCATGTTTTTGTTATTAGGCCACTCTGCCTCTAGCAGCCTCATGTAATATGTTATATTTCGCAGGAGTCAACGACCTTCTCTTCAGAAACACAGCCGTTGGTCTATCAGAACCATCTAGTGTAACAGCCAATGAACCGGCCAGGAACTACAATGAGCTGTTCCAACACCTAGACTCCTGCACATCATCAGCGCCTCCGGTGCCAGGGTTAGGATCCAGAAACTTCTACAGCTATGTTACATTCATCATCATGGCGGTGATGACACGATACGTAATATATTAATGCGAATTATTTAATATGCGATAAGATAAGTATAGGCAATTATCGCCATTTCTATTTCCCGCCAATTTCTTCGTCCACAGACGATAAATACTTCATAAATATTCTGTATTCCGACAATTCTTTTTATACGTGGACTATGTAGTTTTTATATGTTAACTTTTTTTTCTTTATCGCATGCTATATTTTTTTAATATTATATGGAGAAGAACGAAATGTAGTTAAAATACTAATTATTTTGTTATTAAGGTTAAGGGCTGTAAGAAATATTGAACAAACTGGCATTGTCTTTAATATAGTTATTTACTTTTTAATTTAAAGATAATTTGGAAGAAGGCAAAAAAAAATATTCTGTAGATGAATCTGTGACACGACCACAGACTAAAAATCTTTATCGCAAAAGATACAATTGATAATCTGTGTAGACCGGAGAAAATCGAAGACAGTTCAATATTATTTGATAGTATTATCTGTATCTGTTTCAATATTTCAAGCAGTCATATTTTTGCGTGCATGTATTGTGTGTTTTGTAAGTACAAATATATTATAATGTTGTGTCTGTTTGTACCACAATAGTAATAAATGTTTTGTAAAAAAAAATTGTTTTTATTTAAGAAAGAAAATAAAAAACAAGGAGTATAAAAAGTTTATTTCTACTAAGTCTAAGATCTGTCTGTGGTTAACAAAATTATAAAAAACTCTAGAAAAAATTCTTGTATAAAAAATTTTACAAGTCGCATTCCATTCTTTTATCTTTTATTCACATTACGTGTGTAAGAGTGAGATGAATATGGCTCCTAATACAATAAGACTATCTGAAACTGTTAGAGGCAGAGTGGCCTAACAAAAACATGATTTTTAATAAGAAAGAAAATGAAAATGCGTATCTAACGGATTAGTATTTATAGATTATGAAAATATAAATAACACAATCATAAAATTGCAGTTAGGCTACTCTAACTCTAGCAGCTTAATCTATCTATGATCCTTTGTCCACCCATCCGAGTCTTCCTCGACCCAGAACCACCATCATGACATCATCGGTGAGATGTTCTGGGGCCACGCGTGGGCTACGCCAGGATTTTCTTTGTTCACTCGCTATAAGCACCACAGAGGATATTAGTATTCTAGAAATTGTTTGTGACTTAAATCAGTATTTTACTCACCGCCAGAGCGGCGCTGCGATCGCTAGGTGTGTGAACGAGATGCACTGCTAGCGCGACGTAGGAGCGAGCAGGATGATAGAATAACGTGTGACGTCACAAGAGAGCCATAGACGATCGTACCGTAATGGTGTAGCCAGTTACTCATTGTATCTTTGCAATTCTAAAAATTTTATTAAGTAATTGTTAATTTTTTAAATGTGTGAGTTTAATTGATAAACAGAAATACAATAATTTATTAAACTTAAGTTCATAGTGAAACGCGAATACTTTAGACACTTTTGTCTATAGTCTATAGTAGTAAAAAAATAGTATCAAAAAACTCTACATTTGACAGTTTTTTCCGAGGACAAAAAAATTTAACCGATATTCATGTGCTTTAAATTATTTTTTTAATCACACTACTTCTGTCTTCTAACTTATCCAACGCCAAACTGGGTCTACAACACATCTTGTGACATATTATATGGCTAGGGTAATTTGTCTTCCATAAGTGAACGCCGTTCTTGTCTGTCCTCTATCATTAAAAAAATGTTAATTGTGCACAAACCTTCAAATAAATTCGTTCCTGTGAGCAATTTTTAACAATGGCCCCGCAACAAGACCAAGGTACTGATTTTGGCACATCTCCATTACTAAAAGACAAATGAATAATTTAACAATCAATACTAGAACCATAACGCGTTACGTAACGAAGATATCTATCCTGTTATAAGATGTTAACACTAATTTCATCGAATGTTGTATGGCAGATAGTCTACCGACCCCCTTAGGCAGATTAGGGTATCTTTCCATTATACGCCAGTAGTTAAGACAATATTTAACACCTAAGCACATTTCGAAGAACTGTTCATAAATTTTAGGAAATGTTAAAACACTTTTTTTTATACTTGAAGGAGTCAAATCTTTACAGACACCCCCGTCTTGCCAAGTACAATGTGGGGGGAGTATGGGACGAGTGTGGGAGGAGTGTGGTGAGCCTTAATGGCCACTACCCACTAAACTAGAAAAAGCTAGGCCTTTGACCAGTCCCGATCATAGGGCTTACCTGTAATTCTGGTAGTGATCACAGCAGTGCAGCATCAGACGAAACGCGTGATCAAGTTGACTGTTGTCTTTGACACCTTTCTGTTAAGACGAACATTTTAAGACCCTTACACAACAACGACACGGGTTTGATGGTGTAATAATAGCGATCTATGGCTTCGAGTTGTGGGTTTGTGTGTGTGTGTGGTATATTTTTACTGAAACATATTGGAGTTCGTCTGGAGCCTGGGTATTAAAAGGGTGGTGTGAATTCCGTCCAGGTTAGGAACCAGAACGTCCACAGATGGAAAAGCTGTAAAATTTCGATTTCAGTAAATGGATTCCCGAATAGATGAAATAGGTCGACGGCATATCTACTTCAGACTTTATATGACGAGGCTGGATCTGCCAACAAGTGAACCGTACGCTTATATTATACTTATAATAAACTAACCTCAACTATGTTTGACGTGAAATAGAAGAACAGAGCGCATTCCAGAAGCATCAACAGAAGTACTAACGCGGCGTACTGGAAACAGAAAAAAAAATTAATTATTAATAAAAAATCGACTGTAGATTACGAGGAAATTATGACACGGGCAGGACTTGAACCGGCATCCAGAGCGTTCCGTGCTGTTTAAAACTGATTTTTCCTTTTTATAAATTATAATAAAAAAAAATATTATACATATTGTAGACACTTCTACAATATGTATACTCTTTACACTTTGTTTGTAACGTCGAAGGTTCGATGTCCAGTCCAGTACATGTAAAATATTTTTTTTTACATTCAGTCCTCTTGTTTCTTGAAGGAAACGAATACCTATGTCTGTTTATTTGTCCATGGTTTAAAGTCTAATTAAAACTCAACTATGCCCGAGAAGAGCGGGTTTTTAATTTTATATAATGCAAACGCCAATATTTATAACAACAAAGAAGACATAAGGAGCTAACGACCCTGCGCACGCGCAACATTAATATCATGCCGAGTCAATAGTGATAATCGGATAGTTCTATATTTAAAAATGGTCCATTCCTCTTTTCCACATAAGGCCTCGACACGTTGTGGAAAATTCGTTCTATATACAAGTACAACACGAAATTGTATATAGACAGTTAACAAAAGAAGAAGAAGAAGAATAATTAGTAATGATCTACATACCATAAACAGCAAGAATGGCGAATTACACACTGCACCGTAGAGGCCCATCATCGAAATAAAAAGTAAGAAGATGCCCAAGAGACTCATGCTGATACCAAGTTGTAGCGTGAGAGACCCATCAGGGAAGAGAGCCTGGAATTATGCCTTTATCAGTCGTTGCTATTCTATTCTTTACTATATTACTACGTATGAGAGTAGGTTTTTACATAGTAAAGAAAAAATCGTAAATTTTAACGCAGTCGACAGTAAAAAACATAATTGGTTTTTTGTTACAACTTGAAAGTAAAGCATCTGAAACGTCGTGCCGAAGATAAAAATCATTTTCAAATAAGTCTAACTAATATATCGCGTTTTAAACCGTTGAAGTGTTTTATTTAAATGTGTACTACTCGCGTAAACTATTGACAGTATTCTTTGCATATAGCCACAATAGATCGACAACACATTCTAATTACCTAGATGTTATAGGGCAAGGCCATTTAAAGCCACGATGACGGAAATCGAACTCACTTCTGTTAATAATTAAACCAGCTAGACCGAAGTGGGGCTTCGCCTTGTACCATGACACAGCACGAACCACATGTGAATTTCGAAGCTATATAGGTTTCTGGGGCACAAACAATGGATCAAACAGGGCCGTATTGGAAACGCGCGAAATGGTCATTAGGGGGAGAACTTTGTTCACGATTACGTGAATTATAGACAGATTACAGAAGCATTAAAGAATCACACTGTTGATGAGATGGTGGGTCTAGATCCGTGCCAGCCAATTCATCAATCCGTACCAGCAGTGGGACATAAATAACGCGATAAATGAAACATTTATCTACGCCAATAATTACAATAGTTAAATACTGTCTGTAGTTTATGCGAGTTGTACAGATTTAAATAAAATACCTAATTCGCGATATATTATTAAACTTATTTGAAATGATTTTTAACTTACTACGGATGCTTTGCAGCAGCCTGGTCACAGGAGAATAAAGGTGGAGGATGTCTCCGACTAATAGTTAAAGACCGCTACGCTAGGCCATCTTTCCGTCGAGTTGGTATTTGCCTGGCCTGTTCGCCAAATATATCGCGTGTTAAACCGTTAAAATGTTTTATTTAAATGTTAATTTGTAATCGATTTTTAATTTAAATAGTGCTATCATGCGTCAAACTCAAAATATATTAGTGAACTTTGTTTTTTATTAATTCTAACTACTGTCCGATGTTTCAGATGGTTTGCAGCAAGCAGCCTTGGTGACTAAAAATACATTTAAAGTTTCAAGCCGTTAAAAGTGCGTTTATTGAAATAAGTTCTTTAACAATTTACGTTTAAATAAAATACTTAAATGGTTTAAAACGCGATATATTAGTGAAACAAAACGTCGGGCCGAAGATAAAAATCATTTTATCTTCAAATAAGTTTAACTAATATATCGCGTTTTAAAACCGTTAAAGTGTTTTATTTAAATGTGTACTACTCGCGTAAACTATAGGCAGTATTTAATTTATGTTTTTGTTATTTTTTTTTGTTTGCCGGGTTTTGAACCCAGCGTCTCCCACGTCTAACTGCTAGGTTGCTCAATAAAGTAACAGAGGTGGTGTATTAAAACATAACGTTTAAATGACCCTATGAATAGACAATGACGTCCACATAATTGGGTCGTATCGTGTACGATAATGTCCAACTACCCTCCAGTAATTTCACGTTGCGTGCGACCATTTTAATAGTTTATTGACTCATTACACAATTCTGTTAGACAGTAACCTATATTTTTGTTTAATAGCCAGCTATCATTGTTCGATATTGATTTAATCGACTTAGGCGATCATGTTGATGTATAGCAATGTATTACAAATAATAATGAATGGCTCGTAATTCTTATCAATTTATATATTTTCTAAAACATATTAGACATCGTCAGGCAGTTAAAATAGAGGGTAGGATATTTGAATTACGTCCGGGTCACGAAGTAATGCCCAGACGCGGAAAGCCGCAAAGCGTAAAGGCGTTACCATTTCAGTCCGTGGATTTCCGAACATGTAAAATCAAAATAGATCACAGAACATCACGTTTGAAGTATACAGCTCGAATATTTTACTATTAAGTGAGCCCTGTCATTAAAAAAAAAACAATAATAGCTCTGCGCAGTCGGCAAAATTCGCTATTGAAAAATATCAATAGTCAAACACGAACGGGCGTGGGAATAAAAGTCAGCCGTAAAACCTGTTTTCATTTCCTTTGTGTTGTTATTAACAAGGATTATGCAAGCCAAAGGTTCAGTTTCGATTTTAGCAACAAACCTATCCATTTCCAATATTAAGTGATTAAAAAATACTGTCTGTGGTTTACGCGAGTAATACACATTTAAATATAACACTTGAACGGTTTAAAACGCGATATATATTAGTAAAATTTATTTGAACTATGGTCACGGTTGTCGAAAGCATTCGAAACGTCGGGCCGTAGTTAAAATAAGTTTAACTAATGTATGTCGCGTTTTAAACCGTTAAAGAGTTTAAATGAGTACTACTCGCTTAAATTAAAGACAGTGCTTTATTTAAATAAATTATAATATGTAAAAAAATGTGCCATATACCTACTTCTAAATACATGAGTGACGTTGTAAAATTTGCTTGGGATCGAAGCCACGATGTGGTGATTAGTAAGATCGCTACCATTGCATCAATGGCATCAACATTTAATTATATTATGCTATCGACCTATATAGACTAACAACACGAAACATATAGATTTTTTAGCTACTTATTCAAAACGCTTCATATACTTACATGAAACACTTTAACAGTTTAAAACGCGATGTATATTAGTTAAACTTATTTGAAAATTATTTTCACTACGCCCCTACGTTTCGGATGCTTTACAAATAAGTTTAAAAAATATACATCGCGTTTTAAACCGTTAAAGTGTTTTATTTAAATGAGTACTACTCGCGTAAACTCCAGATAGTATTTCTTTATATACTTTCATAAATATTTAAAAAAGGGGTTGCCACGGGTTTGAGTCCCGTCTTTGAGTTTTCAATTACCTACTTCTCCGTATGATGCCGCTTCAGCGTGTTGGTACAAGCATTGAGACAAATATTTTTGAAAAACTGGAATCGAACCTTGTACATACCTTTATCACTGGAGTGCCCAACATCTGAATCACGTGTTCTATAGTCTTGGGCGAAATGATCACCCAAAGACCCAAGGCGAATATTGTTAGACTTATCATCTGAAATTTAGTTTTTCTCTTAAAAAAACTATATTATTGACACAGGGATGGATTCTTAACAACCACTTGTTTGTGAATTGAACGTTCAGTGAAACGGACACAGAATTGTGTTCGCCCCATACCCCGAAAAAGGAAGGTTATAAGGGAACGGGTTAGTTATTGAGAATAAACAAACAAAGCCTTGAGTTTAATTTTTTATGATAAAGGAGAACAGATATGAGGTTTTCAAAAAACCGGACGATGGTTCGCGATCCGGCAGGGCTCAACATGATTCAGCAAAATTATAAATTATGTGAGAAAATGTTGCACCCGGTGGTGATCGAACGATCAACGGGTCGTGTTGATGATCGCTCGTAAAATCTAAATAATATATATTATAAAGCTGAAGAGTTTGTTTGTTTGTTGAAACGCCCAAATCTCTAGAGGGAAGTGTGGAAAAAACGGGGAAAATCATTCATGTTTGAGGGTTCCCTTTGGGTGCGCTTCGAAAGCGGTTCAAGACACCAAAAGGTATGAAAGAATGATTCCTCATTAGATGATATAAAAAAATCGGATTGTTTTTATCTACATTTATCTTTTAACATTAACTTGCAAGAACTTATGATATTATTGTGACAACCAAATGTCAGATAATTAAAGACCCCCCCCCCCCCCACAGGTATTAAAGACTCACCACTGCTATAATATTGATGAAGATAACCACAGTTGCGCAAATCGTCGATGCCTTACTTCTCTTCGTCATGGCTAAGGGAATCGAAATATTATTTGAAACAAATTGTATTGCACGGGCGGGGTTCGAATCCGCGTCGCTCGTTCCGTTGTCAAATCTATTCGTGTACACAATACGAATTAATTAATTTTAAAGTCTTAATTTGAAATAAAAAATCATTATATTTACATTAAGACATTTAAATATTTTTAACGATTTAAAACGCGAAATATTAATTTAAATAAGTAAATGATATCGGTAATTTGTTTAAATATCTGACCGTAGTTAAAATAATAAAGAAGTAAGCTTATAAAATCAACTAACATATTTCGCATTTTACCGTGTGTGTGTGTGTGTTTACAAGTGTTTCATTTAAATATGTATTAAACATGTAAAAAACATACAATGTATTCAGTAAAAATATATATTATTTGAAAAGTTAAAAATCCACAACAAGTACTCAAACCCGCGAAAGACCGCATACCGTAGAGATATCGCTCTACTAACGCGCTTAGTATAGACAAAAACTTTTCTACTTTTCATTTGTCGTTTTCTCTATTTATGGTATCACACACATTGAAGCTATGTTCAATTATTGTTTTTTTGTATTCCGACCGTACAAGACAGCTTTCTTTGTCGCTACAAAGTACACATTTTGATTGACCGAATGGTATATAAGAAGACGGTAAAATTATTAACCTTCAAATAGGCCGATTCTTTTAACATTCAATCACTTTAACGGTTTAAAACGGGATATATGTATATTAGTTAAACTTATTTCAAAATTTAACGTCTCCTCGTGACGAAACGTCGGGCCGTAGTTAAAATTTTAAATAAGTTTATCAAATATGGCGTTTTAAACCGTTAAAGTGTTTTATTTAAATGTGTACTACTCGCGTAAACTACAGACATTATTCCTTTTATCATTTATCTGTATAATATTATAATATCTACGCGGCACACTAAAAAACTTACTTCTTACCTGAACAAAAACTTTATCTACACGCTACATAAGAATCGAACTTTTGCGCGGGAAAACTAAACGAAACAAACCACAAGCTTCCACAATGACTACAAAGCTTATACTAAACCTTACGGACAGCAGTTAGTCTACCAACATGCAGATAAGATAGAAATAGTGATGTCCTCCTTAATCGGTAAGCCATCATCGGTTTTCGATCTAATTATCGGTTTTTAGAAACACGAAGGTTGCTTTTTAATAATAAAACAAAATGGAACTCTATTTTTAAATCGTTTATTTGCTGTAAAATTAAAAAAAGTTGAGATTCTTATAGAATATTGTCTTAATTTAAATAAAACACTTTAACGGTTTAAAACGCGATATATTAGTTAAACTTATTTGAAAATGATTTTTAACTTCGGCCCGACGTTTCGGATGCTTTGCAGTAGCCGTGGTCACGAGGAGACCGTTTAAAGTGTTTTATTTAAATGTGTACTACTCGCGTAAACTATAGACCGTATATTGTCTTAACTTATAAAATTAAATGTTTAAACTGAGTATTGCATAAAACCCTGATTTCCATTAAATTCGATTTGAACAACATATTATTTACTAAATAAAGATTCTATGTACTAAATACATTTTTAGTCTGTAGTTTTTTATAATGCCTTAAAGGTGTTAAAACTTGCTTCTAGTGTCAGTGGCGGCCATCTTGTATATGCGCATGTTTCTTGCGGTTGCTAGGCAACCGTCACACGTACCAATACTTAACAATAAGTTGTTCGTGTTCTGTAACGTTAGTGAATCCTGTATAAGAGAATAAATGACATAAAAGGTTGTCGGTGGGGGGTGGGCTGGTGGAAACGACCCCGCGTAGGAAATAACGCGTCGTCGATTGGACTTGCGAGGGAAACGCCAGGCCTCCGCCGCTATCGCCCTTGCATAGAGTTGTACCTGCGGGAATATTGAAAAGTAATACATATATGCTTATAGCAGTGCTATTCCGCCTTTAGTATTGTCTGTAGTATTATGTAAGTAGTGAACATGCAAATAAATCACTTAACGGTTGTAAACGTGACATATATAAGTTGATTTATTTTTAATTTTACTAATGCTGCGACATCTTGATCACGGCTGATGCAAAGAATTCGCAACGCCGAGCCGTAATTACAAAATTAAACAAAAATAAGTCTAACTAGAATATTCCGCATTATAAACCGTTAAAAGTGATCTATACTATAATACATTCTGACGTGTATATCATAAAACTTTATTTAAATCAGCTTAATAGTGGTCGTGTATTAACTAACAATAAAAGTATTCTTAACAATAAAAGTGTAGTACCGATACACCCAATTAAGTAAAACTTTTACGTTTGAAAAAGCTAAGTATATTATAACCTTATTTATACTAGCTGTGCCCGCGACTTCGTTCGCGTCGATTAGTGACTTGGGGTAGAATTTTTAATTATTTAGGCTGTTTATTAATTTATGTAATCCTTTATCGCACCAATCTATGTTGTAATCTACTTTGCCCAACTCTCACCTCATCACCCCTATTCTCTCACTTCCACTCCCTCCCACTTCCACTTCCACTTCCCTCCCACTCCCACTCCTATTCTCAAATAGCCAAAGACCACTTCAACGAATTTTCATACAAACTTTCATCCCCTTTTCGCAATAAAAACCTATGTTCTTTCTCAGGGTCTAAACATATGTGTACCAAATTTCATTCAAATCCGTTCAGTAGTTTTGGCTGATAGGTAACAACAGGCAGAGTTACTTGCGCATTTAAAATATTAGTAAGGATTTATTTTAACTACGGGTTAACGTTTCGGATGCCTTCAGAGTCGTGGTCATGAGGATCTGAAGAGAGAGATCAATGTTTACTCTACTAAAACTCTACGTTTTGAGTCGTTAAGAGTGTTTTATTTAAATAATTGTTACTATTACTATTTCTACACGTCATTGCACATATCACAAATAAAAATATTTGCCGAGCAGCAGGCCGGATCACATTCCGCCTTGTCACCTTTTTTTTCCACCTAAATACATTTCTTTCTCGGCAACTCACAGAAATGAATAATTTTCCCAATTTTTTCCACATAACCCCTCTCTACGCGTCTATAAGTCTCACGCGACATTCCACACCTACCTCATAAAATCTCTAATCAACACAAAAATATTTTTTCAATTCCCACCAGTAGTTCCTTAGATTAGGCGTCAAACAAACAAACCTCAGCTTTATATATCAGTAAAGATGAATGATACAAATTACCATTAGCGTGTCCAGCGCATATCTTGTCTCCGGCCAGGAACTCCTTGAAGTTCCTAGGTGTTTTCTCGACGCACTCCCGATAGGGGACGTAGGGGACGTCAAGCACTTTTAGCAGCGGCGATTCGGACCCAGCGAGCCCCGTGGTCAGACCCCAGCCGGCCACCTGGACCATATGGGGATAAGGTCATGAGCATAAAAAATAGGCATAAAAATATGTATATGTTTCTACTGTTCTACTTCAAATGACAAGCGTGGAGTATCGTTGAAGATCGGCGGCGGCTTCTGCATATCCTCAACGTCGGGCCGTAGTTAACATAAATTAAGAAATACGTCTTCTAATAAATGTCGAGTTTCGTTCGTTCGTTAAAAGTATTTCATCCAAATAATGAATTTTTATCATTATGTTTTTTCTAATATATTCAAACAGACAAAGTCTAAGCAATCTGGTCCCATAACCATTGGATACGAAACCCTAAAAAGAGTATCAAAGAGTCTACAGTGAGAAGAATGGGTCTTCTCGATCTCACCTTGCCCATATTCCCTTTGCGCAACTGTTCCTCACTCAGCGCCGGGTCAAAGTCCAGACAGAGCGGGCGAATGTACGTCCGGTAGTAGAACGGCTCGTTGACGATCACTATGGCCAAGTCATATTGATAGTTGATGGCGGCGCCGTAAAAACGCGTCGCCAAGATTATTTCCGATACCTGATTAAGAGTACTACTAGTAAAGAAAGAGTAGAAAGAGCAAGTTAAAAAACAATTGTTGAGAAAGAGTAGAGTAAGAGCACAGTAATAATAAAAGTAAGACTAAAGTGATGGCTGAGAAAGAGTAGAGTAAGAGCACAGTAATAATAAAGTAAGACTAAAGTAATGGTTGAGAAAGAGTACAGTAATAATAAAGTAAGACTAAAGTGATGGTTGAGAAAGAGTAGAGTAAGAGCACAGTAATAATAAAGTAAGACTAAAGTAATGGTTGAGTAAGAGTAGAGAAATTGTAGACTAAAAGTAACGTACGGCTCTACGCTTAAGCTGATAGGCGTGTTAAGCAATTTAATGGTATGTAAGCCTCCTGTTAGTGAAGTCTAGAGTAAGATTCCTAGATGTGGTTCAATGGATAAGCGCATTGCCTATCATTGTTTCGAATCCTGAGGAAAAAACGACTTCTTATCGGCTTATGTCAGTTCGTCACTAGTAAGGAATTTCAAAATTAATGTTCAAGGCATCAAACATTTTTGGGGGGGAAATCGCACCGGGCCCAAAAATCGTTCGCAATTCTTATCTTTTGGCTTTGCTATCTCTTATCCGTCTATCCGTCTCACTCACGTTCCTTCGCTGCGCATATTGCATGTCGTTGGGATGGTCCCATTCTCGATATATTTTCCCGACGGCAACCGCGTAGTGATGTGTCGGTAGCTGTCCTATCTCCTCGTACCAGAAGCAGTGAGCCGCTGCAGGAAATATAATCTGATGAAATTACTTTTTAACGGTTTAAAAGCAAACTTTCATAGTAAATAAATCTTTCACAGCGATAAGAAGGTTAAGCACAATTAATTAATTTTAAACCGTTTAAAAACAAACTTTTGTAGTAAATACATTTTCATTACGATGTATTATTATTTATAAATTATCTTCATTGTTCGTGTATGAAATCGTTCAAAAATAATGAAAACTATAATTTTTATAATCATTAATATAATTTTATAATCGAGTCTCCGTGACCACGGCTGCTGCAAAGCATCCAAAACGTCGGGTCGAAGTTAAAGTGTTTTATTTAAATATGTACTACTCGCGTGAAAAATCGATTATAAAAAAAATCCTGTCTATAGAGACAGTATTTATTTATAATCGATTTTTCATTTATACATAAATAAACTAGGGTCCACCGTTAAACATCAAGCCGTTGTTGTGTAACTACGACTCAACGGTGAACCTATATTTCGCGTTCCAAACCGTTAAAAATGTATTCATTGTTATAATTTGATTTATAAATATGTTTATATTTATTTCGCCATGGCCACAAATTCTGCCCTTTGTGTTTAAGATCGCCTTACCCTCGATCGGCAGACGAAACGTCACGCGAGCCTCTTACCAGAAATGATGATGGAAGTGCTGATAAGAGAACCGCCGCAAATCTGCTGTATCGTGTGGTCCGTGTAGTTCTTGAAGAAGATGCCGGCGTGCCACGGCACTTCGCCCCTGTCCGTTTGCTTCCCGCCGATCACTAGGACTTCGCCCTTCGGGATCACCGTGCCGCACTCTGTGAAAAACATACACGTTTAAATAAAACACTTTGAACGGGCTAAAACGCGAAATATATAAGTTATAAATAATTTTAACCCGACGCTTAGGATGCTTTACAGCGGCCATGATCACGGGGAGACTGCCGCAGCACGGCTGCTGCAAAGCATCCGAAAAGTGTTTTATATAAATGCGTATGTGTGACTATAGACGGTAAAATTGATTTCTTTTTTATTAACCAGCTGTGTCAGCGATTTCGTCCGCTTACTATGGTTACTTTGGGCAACTAAATTTGTTTTTGCCAACCTCATCTTTATAGACTTAAGCTGTTGCCCACGACGTCGTCCGCGTCCCGTCGTTCTAGCAAGTTAATCTTAAGAGATAGACATATATTGTTATTTCTTCGTTAATTTTTTTAGATCATTTAAGGAGGAATCATTATTTCGTAGATATTTTTGGGTATCTTGAACTGTGTTTGCAGCGTACGGCTCGGAAACCCGTGATGATGAATAATTTTCCCAAATTTTGTCACATTTCTCGCTGTATCTTCGCTTGTGTTAATCACAACGCGATGTTATGAATTGTTAAATCCGAACCAGTGGTTCCTGAGATTAGCGCGTTCAAACAAACTCTTCAACTTCACATATTAGCATAGATAAATACATTCTGAAACAAAGCTCCACCTGGAACACACTTCGGCTCATAGTTCCACTTCCCATCCTCGCAGAACATATAGGGCAGATCTCTCGGGCTGTAGTAGTTCGGACGCCTGCACTCCGGCTGAACCAGGGTCCCCTCGATCTCCTCCTTGTCACACTCCCTGGTTCCGTCCAGACCACTGGCCTCGGCTACCAGACAACGGTAGACCACGCTGTCTGATGGCTTTATCTTGCAAGAACCTGCAAGGATAGAGGTAAACACGGAAGTAATGTAATTTCAACCTTAAAATGGAAGAGTTAAGGTTAAAATTACAATGCGCGAGAGGTGCATGTATCAATAAGTTGAAAACATTCAACGATGAGGTGTAGAACTCGGTAGCTCAATTGGCTAGAGCAACAGCACGGAACGCTGACGATGCCGGTCCAAGCTCTGCCCGAGTCGAAAGTTTTTCCAATTTATTTTAGATTTTTTAATTACGAAGGAAGTACTTTATTTGAATAATTTCATACCAAACGTAAGGTAGAAACAAGACCTCTTATAGTCTTCGCTTGAAAACTTTAATATTTTTTACATGTTATTGCAAATGATGGCACTATATAAATTAAAATTCGATTATAAATTAAACAAATTTACTATCAGGACTTGAAGCGGCATCCACAGCGTCCCGTGCTGTTGCTCTAACCAATTGAGCTATCGTGTCCTACACGTCATCGTCGAATTTCCCAACTATTGATACACGCACCTCTCGCGCAATGTTATTTCAACCTTAACACTTGAGTATTGAGGTTCTTGTGCTTTGCAGTTTAAGAAATCATTGAAGATGAAACTACAAAGTATAACGTAGTCATCGCTGTTACATCGCGAGGTCCCGGATTCGAATACTGGGTTGGTCGGGAAATGTAAGTTTCAGTCATTATAAGTTTCAACATTTCAGTCAGTAGATTCTCTAGCCCCTGTCGAATCCGTCCCGCCCATGTAAGTTGGTGGAATAGTAGCAATGTATGGCTAATAATCGAGGGATCGTGGGTTTGACCTGCACCGGACCCAACAGTTTCCCAATTTTCTTGAAAGGTGGTAGGAATATCGAAATTCTGCCGCTGCGTATGTCAAGAATCGTAAATGTAAAAACGCGGAAGTTTACGTTTCGGATTCAGTCTGTTAATTTCCGAATAAACGAATTTGATATTATGTTATGCGACTGGAATATTTTCATCTGCCATCAAGTAAACCAAACGCTTACGATGCAAAAAAGTCTCAAGCAACAAAATGTTTAGGTCTGGTAGGTCACAGAAGTGGGATCAACTACTTGCCTGTAAATCGAAATGCACAAAAATGCATTAGCCCCATGCCCCACAAGGGTAAACTGTATTTCACCATGTCCTGTAAAAAGGTCTACTCACGCACACAAGTCGGGAAACGAAGAACGGACCAGAGCCCGCTATAGCAGTATATGGACTCGTCCCCGATCAACTTGAAACCCGGTTTGCACGTCACATTCAGATATATATAAGCCGCGTTCGGTTTAGCGCTTAACCGGTAGAAGCCGTTTTTCGGGTGGTTCGGTACTGTACACGCCTTCGCTCTGAAACAATAATCCAGTCCTTAATTCCTTGTTAGATTTTACACGATTACGTCTTTCGGAAGTAAAGCGTCATGAACCCCCCAAACCAAACATTCTATCACGATAACGTCTTAGATTATATACCTATAGATGTAATCTTGCTCTGACCACGGATAAGACAAACATTTTTTGTTTTACCCACTTGCGACTTTTACAACCAAAATCTTTATATTTAAAGAATGTTTGACTTTAAATATAAAAATTTATAGAAGACTTTGTTCCAGTGATTGATTTTTGCGTAAAATACTCTCTACAGCGAAGCATCAAAGAGTTATCTTTATTTGTCACGATTGAAAACTGGCGAGCGACAAAGACAATAATTAATAACTCTATCCTTGTTCCTCGAGCAGAAATTATAATGCTTACGACGCGTCCTAAAATTTAGTGTACATTTTAAGGTGGAAATTAAACTTACGTAACAGCAGACGGTGCTTCGGTGGTAGTTGTGGTTGTGGTAGACAAGGTCCTATTGCAGAGCTGATCCGACTCGTCGGAGCCGTCTGCGCACTCTTGGATCTATAATTATTTGATACACAAGAATAGCCTTAATGTTGCCACAAGTATTCATTACTACCAAGTGAAGAATAATTGTAAATAAATCTTTCCGAAAAATTTTACTGTTTCCATGGAATTCTAACCCAGGACCCCTTGTGCTTAAATACACTATGCATTAGGAGTTTAACGACTGAGCTACGAAAGTGGTCATATTTAACTTAAAGTCGGAAAAATATTTACATTTATGTGGTAGGAAAATCCAAATTCCGTTATAGAATAGTAAAGTTAAGGCCACGGCTGCTGTAATTTGGGAATAAGTTTAACTAATATGTTTCGTATTTGAAACCGTGAAAAGTGTTTTATTTAAATCATAAAGTAATGATTCAGTGCCAAGCTACGTTATTTATGAATATGAAGCACTGGGGGTGTTTGCTTTTTTGAATTTTTTTTTTCAAAATCGGTACTCACAAAATTGCAATCAGCACCCTCGTCGACGCATGCGCCGTACGCGCACTGAAACAGGTTGGTCGGGCAGACTGCGCCGGCGCACGAGCTGATCGACTCGTCGGAGCCGTCGGCGCAATTCGCGACGCCGTCGCACGCGAGATACAGGTCTATCAGATCGCCGTTCTGACACTTGAAATTGTTGCTAGAGAGGCGAAAAGATTTCTTTAGACTGCAAGATGTTTTACGTGGCAAATAGAAAGGCATTGGGTTCGCTTAATGAATTCGGTAAAATACCCAGCCACAGATTATTTCAACAAGGTGCACTGTCGACCTATTTTGACATTGGATATTTGGAAAAGAGAGGATATTTGTTATTATAGATGATACTACTATCATCAATAGTTTCCATAGAATAGAAGATGTAAAGGAATTTGAAATTAAATTCTAGTCAACATTTTCAAAATATTAAAAATATCCGAAATCTGTATTGTGACTAGAGTTTCCATGTTAATGGTTGCCCCCTATATCCATTCCTAGCTGAAAATATTGCCTATATTACTGTAGATGGCTATACCTTTTTTATTTGTGAAAGAATCCTGTAATTAGAGCAGTAGTTGTTATGTTAACAAACATACAAAATTACAAATCTTTTCCCTATTAATATAAGATTAAAAATGTCCCATACCCCACAATATTACTCTGGGCCCTACATCGCGGTTGCAGTTCGTCCGAGTTATCCACGCAATCCTTGATCTTGTTACACGGCGCTGTTCCATCGACGCAGGCGCCGTAGGCGCACCGGAAAAGGTAGTCTGGGCATCTGTTCGGGGTTTTAATTAAATGCTATAGGCTTGACGGAGGAAAGAAATTTAACTTACAGTTACATAAATTAGCACTGCGTTAAGTTCGAGAGGCCCAGGTTCGAATCTTGAGAAAACAATAAATTTGTTTCGGTCGCGCAAGGCTCAAAAGTTTCAAAATATCCTCTTAATAAAACTGATTAGAAACAGATACACACTTTAAGTGCGCTAAGACTTTGTTAAAGAAACTTGGCCATAAAAGGAGTCATCATTCATGCATTTTTCCTCGTTCTTACTAAGCCCTGGTTTAGTTCTCGACCAGTTTAGTACTGGTTCTAGAGGCATCTGTTGGGTATAACTACGCTTGCGAACGTCAACTTGATGCCCCTTTAGTGCTCAAAGCTGGAGCTAGCATTAAATACCAAATGTGGATTGGTCTCCCTTACATCATCTTCCTACACAGCGTGAAGGTCTCGTCACTTCCATCGGGACAGTCGATGTTGCCGTCGCATTTCTTGTCGACTGTTATCCGTTTCCCATCTTGGCAAATGAATTGATAAAGCCTGAAATAGAGGAAGTGTGCTATTGTATCGAATTATATTTATGGTCTTTCGAGTCAGATGTTCTGTTTTAAAATATTTAACATATGAGGTTTATTCTAAATATGGTTTTCCCAATTTATTGAAACCCTTTATAAAATGAAAACTGTATTTTAAAATTTCTATAACTTCAATGTCTTTGTAACGGAACTTAAAATCAGAATATGTTTTATCGTTTTTGAGAGTTACCATTATATGGAATAAATATATTGACCTAACCAAATTATGAACTTATAATCCTATAAAGTGGTAATAAGAAATATTGGTGCATCTGGAATAAAGATACATAATATATTTCTTGTTTCAAATCTTTACCAGTACTTTATTTAAACTACAGACAATACTTAAATTCTCCTTAAGTTTACAAATGGTTCAATCACATATATGTGTTATATAGGTTTATGTCTAGCAGCGGGCTTGAAACACGTTATAATTTAAACTAGCAAAAAAGAACATCATATTATCAGATACTTATTTCAACCTCAATTACATACCTTTCACAGGACTTCTCATCACTGCCATCGGAGCAATCGAGGACCCCATCACACTCTCGATTCAAAGGTATACAGAAATCACTGCATGCATGCTCATCCTCACTAGAAATTAGAAATTAGTATTAGCAGTGAAAATTCCCCTCGGGGCATGGGGCGAATATTTCTGTCGTTTTCACTGATAATTTTTCTAACATGAAATTGGTGAATCTGTTTCTACGCCTCTTGACCAAAAACACCTGCCATATAAAACACAACACCATTGAGCTGAATCATAGGCAGTTTTTTTTGGTAAAACCAATTCGAAGACTGGATCCCATACCATTGATGGGCTAGTAATTTAAATTTTGGTCCAGTATTCAAAGGTTTCTTTGCCACAGTTTACAACCATTATAGCTTGGTGTTAGGATTATAGAATCATGCTAATTTGGCCAAGAAATCTGGTAGTAGGCTTAGTAACAATGTAAGACAAATAGTGCAGAAATTTCAGACAAAAATTCCAAAAAGTAATAGAATGAAAGTTAAAAGTTCTTTTTAATGTTACTTAAATTAATAAAAAACTAATTTGGTATATATACATACAAATTATATTTAATATTATATTATACTGACTTGCAGTCTATCCGTCTTTTAGTCCGAAGCAATGTATCTGCACTCAATAGGGTAGAGTTACTGAAATTTAAACATGTACATTTTTATATGCTATATTTGAAAAATCAAAATTTCATCATATAAATCTGAATATTGACCATCAAAGGTTCTCGATGTTATAATCATTCTTGTTGATCTCGTATATGGATTACTCCATCACAAAGAAAAATATATACAGAAGAATTAAGTGTATTTGCTATACTCACTGAAAATCTACTAGAAGTACAGAGCCTTCTAGTATAGGTAGAGCTGTAAATAAAAATAGCTACAATTACAATATAATTAACCTAAGATTAATTCCAACCAACTTCTTAATATTAAGAATGGTTGGATCTTCCTCAAGATTAAGAATTTGAACACCACTTCTTATAAGATTGTGGAAAAACCATACCAGTTTCTAATCCTTGTTTACATTTTTATATTATAAGTACGCCAGTATAATAAACAAACTTACCTAAAAACAACAATGGAAAATAAACCATAATTTTGCATTACCTACTGTTAATTAAAACAAATAACGTCCATTTTTATTCAAGCTTCCATATTTGTATAAGAACTTGCTTATTGGTTTTATAACATATGGAAGACTATGTTATGTTTTCCTGTCTGAATATCTATTCGTGAAATTAGCAATGACCTCATCGTGTTAAAGTTTAAATCTTGTGACCTCAGAATTATCAGTTGAATATTTTTATCATTTTGGCTATTGTTTAGCATAATAATAAATGCGAATACATTAAATATGTATGTAAGACCTTTTTTTAATTACAATAATTGTAGGTTTCTATCGCTGTAATTATTATTTTTTATATATTGAACTTTCTTGCGAGTTATTGTAATTTTCAAAAATAAAACTTAAAGTTTAAACCCGGGGAACGGCTAGTCGGTATCCGTACATCAATGTCAATTCTTGTTATGTCAAGAGGCAATCACAAATTCATTTTATGAATATGGCTGTTAAAACGTTTTCAGTTAAAAATAAAATTAATTATTATAAATTTCTCGTTTCTTAATCTCGTCTTAACATATTTTTTTCTAAAAGGAATATTTGTTTCTACAATATAAATCGGGAGTTGCCAACCATAGATAAAATTGAAAAATACCGTTAAAGTCAACAAGTTACCATTATCAGCTGTCAAATGTCAATTGTCAATTGTCACTGAGGCGCTAAGGCTTCATTTACAAATATTTGTATTTTAATTTTAAAGTCAGTAATAATTTATTTAAACAGTTTACCTTACGTATTAATTTTCTTAAGATCTCCTGTTTGAAATATGCTTTAATTACATTATTAAGTTATCATGGAAGAAAGCTCTGAAAGACCTCAGGAGGTAGAACCTCCATACTCAATGAAAATTTTATTTAAAACATTTCTTTTATCCACCTCTGGTATGTACATAGCTATTTAATATAAAACATTATAGACCATAATTTATATTTTAAGTCAACATTAACTTTACAACCAACTAGGCGATCTATGAAATAAGTTTGGTTCTGTACTGAATAACCTTACAAGCAAATCTAAGTGAAGGAAGTTTAATGAGAGTTAAGACTTTGTTTCTTCTATGTAGATCATTTACGCTACTAAGTTAAATATGTGCCTAATAAAACAAAGAGTAGTGTTCCAAATATAATATATGTAACTAACTCCATTTATTTCAGTATTACTCATAGCTCAGATTCACTATGCATATGTTAGTGTCTTGTTTGAGAATGATCGTCATTTCTCCTATCTCTCGGATTTGGAGAGGGAAATGTCCTTTCGCACAGAAATGGGTTTTTACTACTCATATTATAAGACTGTGGTAGAAGAACAGCCGTTTGTAGCTGGTATATCTAAGTTGATGTATGACCGAACTGTGGAATATCCGAAAGAAGTTAATGCATTTAATCGATTTAATATTCATCCAGAGGTAAGGATAGGAACACTGATTCTATACCAAACATGAATTAGTTACATTAATTTATCTAACACATACTTATATAATTTGGCTAACTTTGTTTGCCATTGTTTCACATACAACTTGCTGTACTGATTTAAATAATATGAGGCCAACTGAGTAACCTAACAGCAATTTTATGACTTGAGTAATTTATATTTTCATAGTGTAAAAATCTACAAAAGCAGAGTGACCGAAAATAGTTAATATAATTCTTACACAAATAATAGTACAAATTCATTTTCGCCTAAGTTAATTGCGCATTTTTACTGTCCTCCTTATTGAAAATCATGTTCATTGTTATAGGCCACTCTGCCTCTAGCAGCTTATATTTTAATAGTCTAAAACTATTAATTTACAAGAGCACACTGACTGAAAAATGTTAACATTATCTTTACACAAATAATAGTACAAATTCATTTTCACCTAAATTAATTGCTCATTTTTATTTTATAGGCCACTCTGCCTCTAGCAGTCTCAAATTGCTTGAATAAAAGTTTATTTTTAAACATTTTGTTCTAGATGCTTGTAGAAAAAAATGTTCCACATCTTTGACAATGAAATTGTTATTTAATTTTCAGGTCTTAGTCGGTGCCCTCTACCGGTATCTAGAACCATGGCTAAACACAACAACATACAGAGAGTGCCACATGGTCGACCGAGGTCCTGGCTACGAGCCAGTTAAGAGCTGTGTAGGTTTGGGTCACCCCATCTTCTTTTACCTTGAGGCTGTGTGGGTCTTTGCTGGGGTCAATGTAGCTGCTCTGTTCCTACATGCGTCGGCGTTAAGGTAATTCATCATTCTAGTATTCTAGTACTGTCAAAGATGTTGAAATATACAACATTTTAGTGATGGGCTGAGTACTGGGTTGATACTGGTGCTCTGCGTACTCAGCGGCTTTTTTAATACTCATACTCGGCCAAATAACTTGGTAATACTTTGTTATTTGATAACAGTTTGCTTAGTTTAGGAAAGCAATATATGTAGGTAGATATAATTAAAACAACAGTGTTAATCTGAAGGTTAATTTATAAGTAATTTATGAAATCTTTGAAAACCTTAATTTTAAAAATTTAAACTATGATTCTAACATATTATAAAAAATACATAACCTGTTGATTATAAGCTATAGCCATTATTATTGGAGGAATAAATACTTGATTTTTCTTTTTCAGTGAGAGCTTCCTAGGTGGTTATCTAGCTGTGGTACAGTATTTCGCGAACCACGCTGAGTGTACAAGAGTACAGTGGGCCCCTAACGAGAGAGAGAACTGGGCTGGACCTCTTCTGCTTCTGCAAGCTTATCTGCTGACAGTACAAATACAAGATAAAAAGAAGAATACCATACAGCTACAAGTAAACACAGTATACAATCTTAATCTTCATACCTGTGCTGCTATAAACAACCATTCTATATTTAAATAAAACATTTTTAACGGTACAAAACGCGAAATTATTTAACCTAATAAAAATGAGTTTTTGTTGCCGTAACCACCGCTGTTGCAAAGCACCTAAAACGTAAATCGTAAGTCATGTTATATTTCAGATTATAAACCGTTAAAATTGTTTTATTTAATTTTTAAATATAGATAATACTCAAAGTACTGTCGACTAAATGCATGGTATATTGTGTTATTTTCATAGCCTTGTCAAAACAACAACAACACAAAGAGAATAGTGATGAATATAATTTTCCAATGGTAATCGTGTATCACTAATAACCAGTGGCTTCGAATCCCCCCCGTTTTTTTTCTGTGTTATTTTTTTTAAATATATTATTAAAAATTTTAAATCCGTCCACCATCTACAGATCGAAAGGTTGTGAAGTGTTTGCGTCCGAGTCTTAGTCTGTCTATATCCGATTGTTCAAAATTAATATAAATTGCGCATTTAACTGTCGTTAAATATTCGTAAAGCCACAGTCGGAAACCGAAACGCGATTACATGACGGCTTTTTCATATTTTTTAAAGAAGTTCATTTGTTTCAGATAGGCGTGTTCATACTGAATTGTCTATGTCTACTGTTCTGGCAATTCTCGCAGTTCATCTTCCTAACCCAAATAGCTATATTCTTTGTGATGGAACAGTTGAGGGTCATAGATTCTAGACACCTCTCCATTTTTCTGCATTCACACTATTGCGGGTTGCACATGGCAATACTGTTATTGCAAGGCAACACTATGCTAAAAACCTCCTTGTACGCCTGTTTGTTCTTAGTTGTGTCTGTGTATTGTCTATTCTTCAGCAGTTTAAGGATAAAGGTCCAAAATCGCTTGGATTTCTTCGTGGAGTCCTGGCTGGTGTTACTAAGAGTTTGTATAGTTGCGTGCGCGTCGGTATACTTGAAAAAGTTACTCAGCGACTTCCTAGAAGTCCAAGAAGATACCCATGTGTGGGAGATCCTATATTCCAAATTAACGGACTATAAAACCTTTCACACCCTGATGTATACTTGTTCTGATGTTTTTGACTTCTTACCTCTCACCTCTTTAGGGAATATGATTAAAACCTTTTTGATACCGTATGTGCTTTTCGGCGTCGTAAATTCTGTATACTACTGGCTGAGTGTGAAAGAGACAGAGGATGTAGACAGTAAGGAGTCAGACAAGGAGAGACTGATCGACGACGAGGATAGTGGCATAGACAATAGTTCGGATTTGAAAATTAAAAAGAACACAAATTTGGATGTTTTGGTTCAAGATGTAAGGGATAAGGAAGTGGACGGTTTGGTTCTATTCATGAGTCGGTTGTCTGTGGACGCGGCGATATTCTATAATGTCTCGCAGATGGTTGTCTATGGTGTGATGGCGGCGCTAGTGATGCGACTTAAACTATTGTTTACGACGCAAATGTGCCTGCTGTCATCTTTAGTATTCAAGAATAAATATTATAATATGTGAGTATGTAATGTTTTAAAATAATTATTTAATTAAGGTGGTAGAATGATTAGTACATATAAACAACTAGCTGTGCCCGCGACTTCGTCCGCTTGGAATAGTGACTTGGGGTAGAATTTTTAATTATTGAGGCTGTTTATTAATTTATGTAAAGGCTCATTTATCGCAGCCAATCTATGTTGTAAGTGCTACTTTGCCGCAACACTCTCACCTCACATCACTCCTACTTTAACTTCTACTCTCATTCTACACTCACTCCCACTCCACTCGTATTCCCAAAAAGCCCAAGAAGAAAGTTTCATGATTCTAAAAAACCACGAATTTCTAAAACAAACGTTCATCCCCTATTTCAACCCTTTTTGGCATTAAAAAGTAGCCTATGTCCTTTCTCAGGCTCTAAAATTTCTTTGTACCAAATTTCATTTAAATCAGTTCAGTAGTTTCGGAGTTAAAGGACAGACAGACACACAGAGTTATAAAGCAGCTATGTTTGCCTATCACACTATGATGTCGCTTGTTTATATATTATTAGCAGCAGAATACACTTCTCAGTATAATTTCAGTTACCCAAAGCCAGTGTCAAAGTGCATGAAGGTGATATTGGTGTTAGGTGCGGTTCCCATGCTGTGGAGTCTAGTCAATAACGTGTCCAAAGAGATGTCACACATCGGTGAGTGTGTTCGCCCTATGGCCCACTAGGGATACGGGATCTTACATCATATTATATGTAATGTATCAACACGACATCTATATGTCTATATTTGTTTGTTGTGCGAATTAAAAAACAGGGGTTTTAAATATACATGTATGTATTATTAAATGATGTCTGTAGTTTACGCGAGTAGTACACATTTAAATAAAACACTAACTATTTAAATATATCAGCTGTTAAATTTGTTCACAAATTATTTTTAACTTCACAAATTGCCAAGCGAAACCGCGGGTCGCAGTTAAAAATAATTTATGAACAAGTTTAATAAATTGTGTAAGGCTTTCACGGCCATCGTTCAGCATATCATTGTCTTTCGGGCTGTTCGGCCGATGTGAGCGAGAAGAGGTTCTCGACGTTTCACCATCACGTGTGGACGGCATCATCAGGAGATGTTGGACTCCTCGATTGCTCTTATTCTTCGAGCCCGAACGACAATGATATGCTAAACAAGTTTAACAAATATATTTCGCGTTTTAAACCGTTAGAGTGTTTAAAACGCAAAATATATCAGTTTAACGAAATTATAGGTGGTCCTTAATTCCTCAGGTGAATTCAATGATTACCAACAAGAGGAGTTGCTGCTGTGGATCTCGAAGCAGGCGCCCGGCGCGTACGCGGGTTCGATGCCCATCCTGGCAGCCGTGATGCTGTCCACGCGGAGGCCAGTAGTCGCCCACCCACACTACGAGCATATAGAAGCGAGGTATTCTTCATCTTCACTATATGATAATAAATAATATGAAGCTTGTTTGTCTATACTAATATTATAAGAAGGTACATTACTAAAGACTGTAGTTTACGCAAGTAGAACATATTTAAATAAAACACTAACTGTTTAAAACGTGGTATATATTAGTTAAATTTATTTGAAAAATATTTTTAACTTCGGTCCGACGTTTCGGATGCTTTACAGCAGCTGTGGTCACGGGAAATCTGCAGATGGAGGGTGTCTCTGAAGTCAAAGCAAAAAATTGCTACGCTAGCGCCATCTGTTCCATCGTAGTTGGAAATTTGAGTTTCTTTTTAACACAAAACAACACAAAGAGATACGGCCTCAAAATATCAAACACCTGGGATCCCATATTGAAAACTCTGAATCCCAATAAACAGCATACCGGCAAACGCGAAGACGTTAGTCAATTCTGTAAGGACCCGGCCAGTCTCGTCAAACACCAACTTCGTCGAACAGATGACGCTAGCGCGTAGCAATTTTTACTTTGACATTAGAGATCTCCTCCATCTTTAGTCTCCTCGTGACCACGACTACTGCAAAGCATCAGAAACACTTGAAGGCACTATATAGTTTAAAAATCGAAAATAAATTGAAAAAATTTTCGACTCGGGCAGGACTTGAACCGGCATCGTCGGCGTTCCGTGCTGTTGCTCTACCAATTGAGCTACCGAGTCAGCTCGGTCGAAAGTCCTGCCCGAGTCGAAAAGTTTTTCAATTCGTTTTCGATTTTTAAATTAATGATTTTAACTTGGGCCCGACGTTTTTCAAATCATAAATTGATTAGAAAAACGTTGGACCCGGTGGGGATCGACACCAAGAGCAGTAAATAAATGATTTTTTACTTTTGTTCGCAGAGAGCGCGCATACGCAGTGTACAAAATGTACGGGCGCTTCTCGCCGCACGAACTGTACCAAGGACTGAGTAAACTCCGCGCGACTTATCTTATCGTCGAGAACAAGTACTGCTACGGACGCAGCAGGTGAGTTTTCCACTATTTCAGTATGGTATTTCAGGATGGTAGAACTGAGAACGCCCACTTGTCATAATGCTGCAGGCCAAAAATGAACCCTAAAACGTCGGGTCGTAATTAAAATATATTTAAAATAATGTCTGTAGTTTAGTGTGAGTAGTACACCTTTAAAAAAGTCTTTAACCGTTTAAGAAGTCGGGCGTAGTTATAATAATTTTCCAATAACTTTACTTAATATATATCGCGGTTTAAACCGTTAAACTGTTTTACTTAAGTAGATTAAAAATAAGTTAATTAATAAATTTCGCGTATGAAACCGCTGAAAGTGTTTATTCTCTCGTAAGATAGTTAAATATAGACAACTCAAATATTCACTAAATTCTCGTAAATCTCACCTCTGTGTGGCCCTAAATGGCGAGTCTATCCTACCTGATCTCTGAGTCTAATAACTTCTCAATTAAGGCCGCTAGAGGCAGAGTGGCCTAATTACAATTTTATGACTTGACTTATTTTAAAAAAAAAATGATAATTCACAAGAGCGCAGGGACCTAAAAATTGTTAACACAATTCTTACACAAATAAGTTAATTGCACATTTTTATTGCCCTCCTAATTGAAAATCACGAAAATTTTTGTTATTAGGCCACTCTGCCTCTAGCAGCCTTAATTTAAAAGCAAATCTCGTAATCGCTCTTATACCCTTTTAATACTCTAGATCAAGTTGTGACGTCATTACTTAACCTGATTGCATGGATTTCAGTAAGGGGTGCTCCTTCGCGGACATTTGGGACGTGGAAGCCCCGTCCCTCCGAAAGGAGCCTCGCCTCTGCGACACGCTCCTAACCACCCCCGTGGAGCATTTCTATCCCCTCTTCAAGAATGGCCATTACTCCGTCTTCCGGATTCACGATGTTAGCGTGCGGTGAGTTTTGTTATGTTTCAATAGAACTTAGGTTAAAAGTAATAATATTATGGTGGCAGGACTCGAACCCACTGTGTGTGTCAGTGATCTAAAGACAATTCCTTAACTTATGGTGTATTTTTTCTTACTTGGCAAAGAAACAATAAACTGTAGTTTACGTGACTAGTACACTAGTAATAAAACACTTTAACGGTTTAAAACGCGAAATCTACTAGTTATTAAAATGTTTCACACTACAGCCGTAACGGCAATGATTTAATATGGTTAACGTTTTTGTATGAACTAATATATTTCACGTTTTAAACCGTTGAAGTGTTTTATTTAAATCGGGCATATTTGTCGTGGTTTTTGCCAAGTTAGAAAAAATACAGTGTAGTTTACCTTTTCCGGAATGTTGCGCGAGCCCGACTCACACTTAGCCGCTTATTGTCAACTATTTTCTGTTCCAGGTATATGCCCAGGAGTTTCGATACCTGACAGCAATTTTAATTTTAAACATTACAAAGTTAAGACTGAATTGATTTACGCAATATCGAATATGTTGAAATAGAACACTTTAACGGTTTAAAACGCGACATATTATTTAAACTTATTTGAAAATGACCCCATCTTCCCGTGACCAAGGCTGCTGCAAAGCGTCCGAAACGTCCGGCCGAAGAAAAAAAACCATTTCCAAATAAGTTAAAATAATATATCGCGTTTTAAACCGTTAAAGTGTTTTATTCGAATATGTTACTTAAGGCACTTGTTGTGAGTTAGCTATACAAGATACAAGACTCCGATCTTGGAATATTTTTTTAACAAGAAATAAGCGAAAACATAGTTTTAAAGGAAAGATAGACTATTTGGGTCGGGCAGAGTCATCCCAAAGTTGTCGGACAACCAAACTCCGCAGTAGCCTATAAAGGTGGATAAGGGCCCCAGTCTACCTAAACCCAGGGCTCAAGAAAGATTAGGGTCCTCGTCCCCTCTTTTAGCATAGCTTCCATTAAATCACCCTCCAAAATGAATGAATGAAAATATAGCTACAAGAACGTTAAAATTTTATTTTCTTCTACGCTTATATTATCTCAAAGATAAGCTTAGAGGGCCCCTAAGTTCGGGGTCCCTGGTGCACTGCACCACCTGGCCCTACGTAATATATAGGCCACTGAAACTCGGTTGAAACGAGGCGCGCACGCGCATATAGACTTGTCCTTATTACTTATCCCCTCCCTTCCCCCGCCTCTCAGTATTGCTCTAACGATAGTAATAATCTGAAGAATCATTAATGGCTAAGAGATCTAGAACTAACAATCGGTTTCTTATTAATAATGTAACACTAGTACCAATTGTGTATCATAGAACTTTCACATGTGCATGCGGCGCTAAGAGTACCAAACGCTGTTGGTTAACATGACTGTAGATATAATAACACTTTTAAGGGTTTTAAACGCGAAATCTATAAGGTTATTTACAATTTTAACGGCGGATGTTAGTGTTTTATTTATAGTTAACTACAGACAAGTTTGTCTATATGTCATGTTCAGATGTTATATGACATTTCACCTTCCATCAAATAAGTTTACGATTCTAACTGTTCTTATTTGTACTTGAACTAAGTTCAAAACTAACTAAGAACTAAGTAATATAAGAGTTTATGTTTAGTTAAGTACTTGTATAGTGCCAAATATTAAATATACATATGGCGTATAGTTATATTACTTAAGTCAAACAAAACATTTTAACGGTTTCAAACACGATATATAATAACTAAAGTATTTGAAAAATATTTTTTTACTTCCGCCCGACGTTTCTGAGATGCTTTGCATGGGCCGTGGTCACGGGGAGCTGTGTATATCGCGTTTTAGACCGTTAAAGTGGTTTTATTTAAATGTGTACTACTCGCGTAAACTACAGACAGTATTTATGTCAAGTAATATTTCAAACATACAAAATTTTGTCAAACTGGGTCCAGCCTTTTAGTTGAGAATATTTAATTTTTTCTACGAATTACATATCGTAACTGTATGTCGATTTGTTTGGTTCTGACAACCACCAAAACGACTTGGCGTGTTCTTGTATTTAGAATATTGTTATTCGTGAGTATTATACAAATGTGATCTGTTCCAAGAAAATAATAAAAGTGTTATTCTTGTAAACGTTGTTTATCTTGATTGAACCTACACAAAACCCCCCTTTTAGAGGGGGAGGGGGATTACTGTACTCGACTTACTTTTTCGTAATGAGGCAAATTATAAGTATTTTTTCACGCATTCTCGGTCAGTCAGTATGGTGCACTTCTAGAATATATAGATTATGGATTTCGGTTTCAGACTGTGAATTTTGCGATTACAGCGTACAATAAAGCGTTATATGAATAAAGTAGGTAGTTCAACTCTTTTTTTTTTTACTTGGAGGAATCGACTCTTTACCCCCGTTGTTCACCTTCCATGAAGTGAGCCTTAGGCTTGTCTGTCCCCTTCTTCTTCTTCTTAAAAAAAAGATTAAAAAACAAGTTGCAATTAGGTTTTGACATAAAACCTAATCTTCTTTAGATGTTACTATTGTATTAAAGCTAGGCTTCGAATTTAAACTTAAAGAAAAAAATCTCTATTCACAGCTAATACCCGCTTAAGACGATCTTCCTGGGAAGATCCCAAAAACGCGTTTTAACCGAGAAAGCGTATTACGCAGGATAGGCAAAATAAAACGTTAGAATATTACTATGTACTGTATTTTACTTTTGGTAGGTACATGCAGGTATTAAAATAGTCACTTATTTTGGTTTGGCTTATAGATTTGGTTGGACGAGCGATTACAAAATTTTCGACACAATTCAACTTTTGAAGTGCATCTTCACTATGATCCAAAGATGATACATAGCGTCTTAAATAATTTATAGCTGATAAAGCCTGGGCGCTTGACAAAACGGGAGTTGACACATCTTCATCTTGATCATCATCACTTAGATCCTCGTTCTTTGTCTTAAAATTCTCAATAAGATGTTCAATTGATTGAATTTCGTACGGTGCCACATTGTCATCAATGGATGAATAGCCAGGAAACGCATGCAGTATCTCGGGTTCTTCTTCCACTTCGTCAACCACGTTATTGCTAAGCCCCGCTGTAGCGAAACATTTTTGAATGGTTTCTGGCTTAACAGCTTCCCAAGACGCTGCAAGGTTAAGAATGGCATCGTGCACGGTAAAGGGTCGTTCGCTGGCAGGCTCTTCCGATTCTTGAAGGTAGCGATGTATCAATCTTGTCCTGTAACCTTGCTTCAGGACCTTAATGATTCCCAGATTCATCGGTTGTAATTGGCTTGTCGCATTTGGAGGTATGTGAACCAGCTTGATGTTCTTTAGTTCAATACTTTTAGGATGAGCAGGGCAGTTGTCTATGAATAGAATTATCTGTCTATTTTTAGTCTGGACCTGGTCATCTAAAGCTTTCAACCAGTAATTGAACCGAACGTCGGTCATCCAAGCTCGAGACTGTGCGTCATATGTCACCGGGAGCGATCTAACATTGTTCAAAGAAGGCGGTTTTTTTGCTTTTCCAATGACTAGCAGACGTAACTTTTCTGACCCATCACAATTGGCGCAGGCCAGCACGGTCAGTCTCTCTCTACTTGCTCTACCGTCATGACAGGTGTCCCCCTCGAAATCGTGGAATTTATCTGGCATAAGTTTGAAGAATAAACCGAATTCATCCGCGTTGAAAATGTCTCGCGGTTCGTAATTTTGGACCATTTCGGGAAGCGTTGACATCCATGTATCAACCGTTTGTTGCGCCTCTGGTGATTCCCCATTTTTGTTTTGACGATAGACAATGCCGTTGCGATTTTTAAAACGATCTATCCAACCACTTGACGCGTTAAAATCAGTGATTTTTAAGCCATTAGCAATTATTCGCGCCTTTTCGCATATTATGGGGCCATTTATGGGAAGTTTTAAAGCTCGCGTTTGATGAATCCATTCCACTAGCACTTTTTCTAATTTATCAAACTTTCCTACCTTATGCTTTTTTCTCTGCGCACTTCCCAATTTATATTTTTCTTTAATTTCTCCTCTTTTCTTTATAATAGTGCGTAATGTAGAGACTGGTAAGTTGAGTTCGGCAGCTAGTTGAGTTTGATTTGTTGTTTGCGATTTCGTATCGAAAACTTTCAAAATCTCAATTTTTTCTTGTAGTGACAGTGCCTTTCGTTTAATAGTAGTCATATTGTAAACAAATGATGCACCATATTACAAAAAAACAATAGAGTACGCGACACAACAGGTCCACTGTCAAGGTATCAAATGACAGTTGACACACGTGCGGGTGGAGGGACGACGATTCTGAGTCGCGTTAGAACGCTCGGGTCATTTCAGCTCGGCTCGGCTCGGGAGTATAAAGCGGGATGACGAATCTATTAGCGTCACGAAATGTATGAAAATATTAGTAAGTTGAGGGGCGTATTATGCGGGAAATCGTATCAAGCATGATCGTCTTAAACGGGTTCTACTATTTATATACAAAGTACGTACATATTAATATATAGCCCTCACTATAGAAGCAAAAAAATATTTTTTTTAAAATATGAAACTTATTAAATTATACTAGACAATGTGTAAACTAACAAATTTATTCACACAATGAAATTATTAAAAATCAAAAAGGTGTGGACGGAAAAAAAACAAATATGTATCTCCTAAAAAATAAAATAAAATAACATAAGCATCCTTTCAAAGGCTTTACATCGACAAATAAGTATAAGTATACACGTAGGCTAACTCGAAATACAATACAAAATTTTTAATTTGTAAAGAACTCAAGGTTTTTATTTGAGAAGCCATTGTAGATACAAACATACATCGGGAGACTTAACAAAAAAAACAATTTGTTCATAAATTTTGCAATAAATTATATTTTTATTTTCAACATAAGATATAAACATTATCCATAATGGGTATTTGTACATTATAACTAACACGAAATTAATAAATAAATAAATAATAAAACGTTTCCTTCTTATCTTAGCCTTAGTTCTACTAACATTTTAAAAAAGTTCAACTGGACATTCTGGAAACTTTTCACAGTTTCAATTAGATATACTAAGCTTGGAATCCCTCGGGTGTTCCTTCTTGAAATCCAAGAAGATTAATCTATTTGCCTGGACCCCAAAAGATAAGTAGTGCCTACAGATTGAATAAAAACTTTCTCACAGTTTAAAACACAGATAACACTACATTTTAACATAAGAATTGATGGTCAGCTGTTAAAAACATGGTGAGTCGTAGTTAAATTAACCAGCTGTAAAGGTATTTAAGAGATTCAGCTATTTTAAATAGCATTTTAATTTTATTAAAAGAATACTACATTATTACGGATCACACAGTTCATACTTCTCGATACAGTCTATAAGCCAACCGAGGGGCAAAGCCTTAATATGTGACATATTATACATAGGTTCATACTTATCTTTAAATATTATATAATGGGAGCAAGTTTCTAGCTTCCCGCCTTCCTTGGCATGACTGGGAACTACCTTCTCAGCATCCGGAATCAACTCTGGATTTGGAACCCGACGCAGAACAACGCCATCAGCATCTGTTATTAATTTTGTTAAAATCTGCTTAGTTAGAACCAGAGTTTTAGAGATCTCATATTTAGTTACAAAATTGTGCAGGTAAAAGTGACAGCCGTCAAATAAACCGGGAAGTTGCTTATATTTATTGTATCTAGCGTTTTTAGGCCCATTCGAATTATGATGCCCGATACCTTTAACTTCGTAATCTTTTAAGGGCTCTAGCCTTTCTTGTGTCGATTTTGTCACCCACTGGCTTGATAAAATCCATATTTCATAAACAATTCCCTGCAAAACGTCGACACTTGATACACAAGTACCGTTTTCTTCTGTGTCTACTACTAAGACGTTCACTTTTTTAGTGAATTTTGCTTCTAAATGCAAATTGTCATGTTTCTTTTCCAACAACTTCAACTTATTTGCAATACTCCGACAGTTTGATGCACTGTACAGTCTTATATCTTCAAAATCAAGTTCAGCCTGCATATCAGCTATATGTGTTACATTATTACCCTGTGTTTGTTGTATGTCTTCCATAGCCTCAAGTAAAACTATTTTCATTTCTTCTGAAGCTAACTGTAGCGGAGTTTCACTCTTGTTATTTCTCGCATCTATGTTAGCACCATTTCTAACTAGTTCCGCTGCTATATCTTTATGCTTGTATCGGACAGCTTCATGTAATGGTGTCTCATTGCTGGGCCCTGGTACATTAATTAATGTGTTATGCTGTAAAAGAAGTTTAACCATATCTAAACGGCCACTTTGAACAACTTCGTGTAACGGTGTCCAGCCCGCATGATCTTTAGTATTTGTATTTGCACCTGTGTTTAACAAATCCATAACTGTACTTATCTTTCCTTGCCTACAGGCTACATGGAGGCAGGTCTCACCTTTGGTGTTCTTTTTTTCCTTTCCTTTACTAGAACTAACCGTAGATAATAATGACATATTGACATCGGTTTTAGAATTTTGTCGGGACACATTTTTGCGAACTTCTATCTTGTTGGTTTTGTTTTCGTTATTTTCTTCGGAAATTTCGCTTCTCGACACATTTTCTTTCGACTGTCTTGTATTTGACTGGCTAGAACCAGATTTGATAGCTTGAAACATATTATCAAGTTGCTTAGTAGACTGAATGCAGTTTTCCAATTGTTCGTCAACGTATAGAGAACAGTTCAGCAAAGGTATTCCGCAAGTCGGACATAGGTTTAGACTTGGAAAGTGTTCTGAACAAATAATATGAAAACAGGAACTTAGAACCGCTGGATTTACACACATTTCTTTACAATAACCACAGGTGTAATCTTGTTTGGCAGCGTCCAAGGCTTTCAGAAATCGGTTAAGCTTCTGTTTAGTACTCATTTTCATTAATAATTTGTTTTGAAACAACTAACTTAACACTCTTTGAAGTTTTAAGCCAATACCGCGAAATTCTGACTATAATATTTACAGCCAACAAAAGAATAAACGCAAATGTCTGTCAAATGTTAAGTTCAAAGTGTCATTAATGACATTGACAACAGTAATAATTTTTTTATTTACTTTGCCTTCTTTGGCATTAGATGATATTTTGGAATTTATCATGAATCTGTGGAAATAATGTATATCAATAGTTTTATAACTGTTACAGATTTTTACAATTTTATTTGAAAAATATTTTACAATAATAAAGATATACTCTCTCTTCGATATACCTTATATTATCTTATATAAGACTCTTTCGAATACCGAAATATTAAATAAAAATTATTCTATTACTTATTTAACTTATCACGGTTTATTAATAAATTACACTAATTAGTTAAATATACACATAAAAAACATTAACAAGCAGTAAAATGAAAGAGGCACATTAGAAAAAGGAAAATTTAAGTAATCATAAATGTTTAATTTATGTTTTGAGTGCCCATATAGAGTGTTCGAGGGTGAGGAGCGGGAGGCAGTGCCAGCTCTTGGTATCATAATGACGTACAAAAGGCGTTTGGTAGGGCATATTTAATATTGAAAAGTTATAAATAAAATAATTTGGTTCATATCATTTAATTTTATGAGTAACTTACATTTATAACGTTAAATAAACATAGGACTAGACTCAATATCACAATTAAGGAATTGGGCATTCGTGTAAATGCTTTATTCACATCGTCCGTTAGTTGACATCTGTCAAACGTCGAATTCAAAATCTTGTTTTCAAAGCTAAACGGCATTGTGTCATAGGGATGCATATGCAAAATGCCTTCTGTGGCCATCACTTTCGTATTATTATGGAACAAAACATTCATTTGATGATTAAATGGGCCGTATATCGAAAACATTGGATTGTGGAAGGGCTGGTGCTTGCCAAACAGCTGGTCCAGCTTCGTGAAAACGTTGATGATCTCGTGTCTTCTCATGTCTGTAAGATTCGTAGCAGCGTATAAGTGTCCGAGGTGAGCCCAACTTATGTAGCAGTATTTTGGATTCTCTTCGGGACATATTGGTACGATATCTACTGCGATTTCCGAACCGGACATTTCGGCTGAAAATAAATTATACATTAGTATTCAAGAAAAAATTCTACCAACGCTATAATATGTATGGACTTTGAAAATTGAAAAGATGAAGAGGTTTTTTGTTTGAACGCGGTAATCTCGGGAACTATAGGTTCGAATTGATTTTTTTTGTGTCTAAACATTAAGATTCTACCAATAGGAGCGAAGAAACTGAGAGAAATTAAAAAAAAAGGGGGAAAATGTTTATCCTAGTGAGTGTCCGTTGCGTACGCTACAAAGATACGGTCCAAAAAATCAAAACAATAAGCAGGTATTTAGGAATAATTCCTCTTTAAATTATTCTATTAAGATTAACTTTCAAGAGCGTCGCGGTGAAATAAATGATATACATATTAGTATTAAAGACACAATTTTATCATCGCTATAATAATTATTATATAAAATGTTGAGAATTGAATTTATACATCTGAACACTGAAGTGTGAATATTTGTTTGAACGTGGTAACTATAAATTCGAATCGATTCTTTTGTGTTGATATTACCATTTATCGAGATAGGCTTGAGGCTATAAAACATTATGAACGATAGCAGCGAAGAAATAGAGAAATTAAAAAAAGGGGGAAATATATTCATCCTTGTGGTGTTTCCGTCGTGTACGTGCGTAAACGATTTAAGAAAAAAATAATCGAATTATTCCTAATTAAATAAGCTAAAAAAAATTCTGCGAAACTATATGTCTATCCTGATTAACTTTCAAGAGCGAAGGGACGTGACCGTCGTCGTAGGTAGCAGCTTGAATTTATAAAGATGAAGGGGAGGTTTGAAATAAACAAAGTCGGATGCCAAAATTATTATTCTACACGGACAAAGTCGCGGGCATAGCTAGTAATAAATAAAAGACAAACCTATATATTCATTATATGTTGCCATGCTCACGAATGCTACATCACTATAGCCGTTGACCAGAGAGTATAGTGTTGTTTTCTCGTCTCCATCTGTCATATAGCAAGACTTGGTGAATTTTTCGATTACCGCTTGGCTGAAATTGTATTTTTGGATCCCAGGAGCGCAAATCTCGCTAAAGTAGTTATTTAACATGGTATCGCAACTTTCCGTAAAATATTCGATAACCGAGTGCCAAGCGAAGCCATCGTAGCGCGGGAAGGCCGCCCTTTTCCCGCGCAAATCCGCCATTTTGTTAATATTCGCGCTTTTTTTGACATATGCGACAACTGTGTTCATCTTCTCTACTATCGGCGTAACTTCGTAAAGTATCGGCTTTAAGTCGAAATCTCTGAAAAAAAAAAGTAGTTTAACAGAGAGAACCATAACATATGAATGTATAATATAGTTCTCTGTAGTTTACGCAAGTATGACACATTTAAATCAAACACTATTAACAGTTTAAAACGTGAAGTATATTAGTAGACTTTTAGTACAGCCTTAGTCACGAGAAGGCTTGCTGCAAAATATCAAAAACCGTTTAAACGTTAAACAGTAAGAATTAAATAGTTAAACGCACAATATTTCGCGTTTTAAACCGTTAATTGTGTTATTTAAATGTATGATTTATATGTGGCAACCTATACAAAAACAAACGGTAAAAATCACAGTGCTGTTCTTCATTTATAATTTATACAAATGTGAATTAGAAAATTATTAAAGTTTTCAAACCTTGTGGCTGTCAGCATCCAGTCACTGTCCACCGCTGCGACGTCACTGACTTGCTGTTTGACAGCATCCAGGCACGCCTCCTCGCTGTCTCTCAGCGTGCACTGCAAAGGTGGTGTGATTCCGTAGACTGCGCCCGCTTCGCTTAACCACTCACATTTGTTCTTTGCAAGGAGAGACGTGGTGCAAAGCGTCACATGCCTAAAGAGATGTTTTAAATATTTGTTTAGGAAGGGCTTACTAACATAATAATAAAAAAAAGGTATTGTCTGTAGTTTACGCGAGTAGACATTTGAATAGAGCATGAGGCCGATAGAGGCAGAGTAGCCTAACTGCAATTTTATAAATTGACTTTGACTTATTTATATGTTTATAGTCTAAAAATGTTAATCGACAAGAGCACAGTGACAGTGAGTGAAAATTGTTAACATAATTCTTACACACATAGTACAAATTCAATTTCGCCTATCTTAATTGCGCATTTTTATTTTCCTCCTTGTTGAAAATCGTGTTTTTTGTTATTATGCCACTCCGGCTATAGCAGCCTCATATGTGAAATATATTTCGGAATCGTTGTAAAATAAATTGTAAATAAGTTCAAATATATATCGCGTTTTAAACCGTTAATAGTGTTTAAAATTATAACCGAACCGAAAAAAACCACGAAATATTTCCGTGCAAGCCTCGGTGTAACCGGATAGCGCTGTCTCTGTTACAATTTGTATTTGTTTAGTTTACGCGTTAATAAATCCGTTTGAAACGCGATTCGTTCAACAAAAGCTGAGTGGTGTTTTTATGTCATTGTATTTTTGTATGTGGACTAAATGATTTGATTTGATTTGGTTTGGTTTGAAATACATACCTTGGGGGATCGCACCCACTCTGACTGTACGCTTCTCTGAACCCCCTCGCTGTAGCCAGGTGGTCTAACGGTGACCTGGGCGGGTACAGCGGAGTCGGGGCCTCACGGACCTCTAGAAGGGCCGATAGGGCCCCGTGCCAATGTCCGTCGAAGAGGGCCCCGTCTGTCAACGAGCTTATCAACTTGCTCACAGATGCTGCCACTTTTCTGAAATGCAAAATACAATCAAGGTAACGTAAAGTGGCGGTAGTCCATTCAGTCCAACCATCCATCTCTATGTCAGTGGTTCGTGACCCGGACGGAGTTTCGATATTTCTACGTCCATTTAATATCAACTCTGTCTAAGTTTACGCGAGTATACACATTTAAATAAAACACTTTTACGGTTTAAAACGCGATATATGAGTTAAACTTATTTGGAAATGATTTTGAACTTCAGCTCCGACGTTTCGGATGCTTTGCAGCAGCCGTGTTCACGGGGAGACACCGTTTTAAACCGTTAAAGTGTTTTATTTAAATCCAGAACTGCAACAATTTTCAAAAAATATATAAATCGATCAGAAACATCTTGGACTCGCGAGGGGTGCGGGGATCGAAGCCATGTAAAATTCAAATTCACAACTTTTATTACCATAATAAGATAATTACAAACGTATAAAATGTGTGGAATAATATAAGCAATAAATATAAGAGATGAGAATCGGCACCAGTCTCAGCTATGCTGCTGAATGCTTGTCACCCTCAGCATAGAAGGGCAGGTCCCGTAACAATCAATAATCTGTAGTTCATAATGTCTCACCTCTTAGCGACCACAACGGGCCAGGGTCTATTCAACCAGACGCACGGTCTCTCGTTGTTCTTTAGAGGCTGCCAGGACCCATCGCGGCAGAGGTACGCGAAGTTATCTGATGAAGGATAGTCGCTGGACGCTTCGTTTAACTGAGAAATCAACATTATGTTAGTCCACAAATTCAATACAACATGTACACAGCGACGTTTAAAGTGGATGAATTGTTTCAAATGAAACTCTTTAACGGTTTAAAACGCGAAATGTATAAGTAAGATTTATTTTTATATTATTTTAACTGCCGCCCCCGACGTTTTTCGTTGACTAACGGAATCTAGAGTTTGCCGTTAGCTTTTTTGTTGGGCCGTAGTTAGACATATTAAAATAAGTTAACCTATATATATCGCGTTTTAAACCGCGAAAGTGTTTCATATTATTTAAATGTTACAGACAGTATTTGATAAATTGATTTAAATTTTGTCTGTAGCAGCGAATACACATGGAAATGAACAAACAGGCGTTACAGCGGCTGCAACAAAGAATCCATAAGATTGGCCGCTTGTTTAAGTTTCCGTCATTTGCGTTCAATTTAATATCTCTCGTGTTAACTACAGATAATACTTATAAGATGGTTCCTTATAACACAACACAATGGATGGTGGATTACAGGTTATTTATTAGATTCTATAAATTAGATAAATGTTCAAAATAAAAAGTTATTTACGTAATATAAGAGAACTAAATGTCCACGCTTTAAGCTTCCGACAATATCAAAGCATACCGTTTCCTTTTTAAAATATTGTCTTAATATCATACTTTATTCTCTGTAAAATTATAAAAATTATTTAGATTCGCCATTTTTTTTGTCTATCTGTTTGTCGTGATTCTAAAGAGTGTTCAAAAGAGAACAAGTCTAGAGCCTAAACATTAAAAATCTATTTCAAATAAGGAGCAATTCATATTACTCGCCAGGCGGTCTAACCGTTTAAAGTCGTTCAGGTATTAATGCGCCTTTCGAGTAACTATCTACAATTTTATAACTTTTTTCAATTTTATTAATCGATAAATTTGAAACCTCAACTGGCAATGTATAGTACACACGAATACAATTCCCCGCAAATGAATTAGATATTTTATGGAGCCTATATTTGGGGATAGCTAGGTTATTCTTATTTCGTAAGTTCAAATTATGCCTGTCACTATTCTTGCTAAAATGTATTGTATCATTACTATGTGCATACAATACATGTTCATAAATATACTGCGAGTACACAGTAAGTATGCCGATATTTTAAGGTATCTCTTAATGACTCCCGAGATCCCATACCATAAATCAGCCCCGACCGCCCTTTTTTGCAACACTAAGATACATTCAATGTCGGTAGCGTTACCCCACAGTAGTATGCCATATGTCATAACACTGTGGAAGTAGCTGAAGTAGACTAGGCTAAATACTGTCTATAGTTTACGCGAGTAGTACATTGAAATAAACGTAGTAGGAAACGATTTTTAACTTCGGCCCGCCTCCCCGTGACCACGGCTGCTGCAAAGCATCCAAAACGACGGACCGAAGTTAAAAATCATTTTCAAATAAGTTTAACTAATATATCGCGTTTTAAACCGTTAAAGTGTTTTATTTAAATAGACTAGGCTAGCTAAGTCTGTCACAAAGCTTACATACTTACAGTTTTTTTATGGTAAAATATACTTCTAGAAGCAATTTTCTATATCTTAATATCCAAAAGACCCAGATTACATCGTAAGTATAAAAGGCACTCACCCCAAAGTACGCAGTGATATCCAACAGTTCCCCCCACATGACGTCACCAGCCCCCTCCACAAGACAGGAGAGTGCCCCAGTCACCCCCCAATAGCGGTCGGTCGTGTCGCACGCAGGGGACTCGCAGGCCGCGCACAATGATGAATATTTTCGCTCTAAAAATAGACATTTTCTAATTCTAAAGAAGGTTTTGAAATATATGTAAATTGTGTATAAATTATCTTTATAAATGTATAAAGCTGAAGAGTTTGTTTATATGTATGTTTGAACGCGCTAATCTCAGGAATTGCTGGTTCGAATAGATTGTTTTTTTGTGTTGATTAAAACATTGCACTGTGACTATTAGGAGCGAAGAAACAGCGGAGAGCGGGAGAAATTCAAATCTGTGGGGTTCCGACGCATACGCTATTCGAAAACGGTAATCAATATACTCAAAAAATATGCACGAAAGAATGATTCGTCTTTAAATGATCTACAAAAAAATACGCAACAGTCTCAAAAAAAAATCTAGTCAAAAATAAATTCAGTCTTCAATAAAAGTTAGCAAAAATAAATTTTGGCGCCCAAACACGGACGAAGTCGCTGACACAGTTAGTTTAGTATACCTGCAGTAGAACTGCCGTTAATAATTTTTGAGTATTTATAGAACAAACAAATATAATCAACTAATTGGCTCCCTTTTTGTAAACGTCAATCGCCTTCTATAGAAAACTAAAAAATCAATAATATACAAACAGTCGGATTTTTTTAAATTTTAAATGTGCTATAACTTCAAAATGCCTTAGTTTGGGATAGGGTTCTTCATACATCAATTAGTCAGAAATAAAGCACACGATAACCTTGTAAGCCTATATATGTAGCATTTTTGTTGGGTTGTTTAAAACGCGAATTATATTATTTAATTATGACGCGACGTTTTAGAGGCTTTGCAGCAACCGTGAACAGGGACTAAAATAAGGACCTATTGTCAAAGCCATTCGTAATTGGTACTTGAAAAACGTCGGGTCGTAGTTGAAAATAATTTTATATCGCATTTAAAACGGTTAAAATGTTTTAATCAAGTCTATTTAGGGTAGCTACAGACAGTTTTTAAACAAGTTGCATATACTGTCTGTAGTTTACGCGAGTAGTACACATATAAATAAAACACTTTAACGGTTTAAAACGCGATATACTAGTTAAACTTATTTGAAAATGATTTTTAACTTCGGCCCGACGTTTCTTTTTTTACTATGACGTCAGAGACATCCTCCATCTTTAGTCTCCCCGTGACCCTGGCTGCTGCAAAGCATCCGAAACGTCGGGTCGAAGTTAAAAATCATTTTCAAATAAGTTTAACTAGTATATCGCGTTTTAAACCGTTAAAGTGTTTTATTTAAAAGTTGCATATAATTTAATGTTTTTTCTACATCCATTTAATAAAAAAATAACTCTGACAAAATTCAGACATTCTTACGTTCCATTTAATGTCTAGATTTTCAGACGTAAATGCCAGACATGTTAAAGAACAATACTTTTTTTAAGATGTTTAGCCGTGGTGAAACCGAACCCACGGCACATTGATTATTAGCCGTACATAACTACAATACGACCAACGCCGCCGTCATAACTACTTACTGAGTTCGCCGTCCCGTACGACGTCTGGTAGCCAGTGGCCCGCCTTGCAAGCCTTCCCGAAAAACTCAGCGACAGATTTGATCCTGTTCTCGGTGAGAGATAAGTTGGGATCACACGATCTCGTTATCACCAGGGATTCTAAGTACTGAAAAAAAAAAGCATCTTTTAGAATAGAATAGAATAGAAATACGTTTATTCTGATTCGCGCTATTTTGCCGTCGTAAATGAGAATCATTAATTCTCGATTACGACGAAATTAAAAAATGAATTAGGTATGCTTTAAATAAACACACTTTAACGGTTTAAACTGCGATATATATTAGTTAATCTATTTGCTCTCCCCGTGATCGTGTGCTACGAAGCATCCGGAACGTCGATTATATAATATATTTCGCGTTTTAAACCGGTAATTTGTCTAATTTTCATGTGTCACGTAAACCACAAACAGTATTTGGATATCCTTAAATACAACAGCGAATGATTCAGTTCAACCAGCGTTCGCAGTTCGGGGTTAGATCCCAGGACGTTCATCTGGTACCTTTTAAGTGTTAGTCAATTTAGTTTTCTACTAAGAGGGATATTTGGATTCCGCAGACTGAAATCGAAATACGATTACACTTGACGGCCTTTTCATTTCATATGTGGAATAGTAATTTTGGCCATCATACAATATGAAGCCGCTAGAGGCAGAGTAGCCTAACTGTATGAACTGAACTTTATATTTTCATACTTTACAAATGTACAAGAGCACATCGAACGAAAATCGTTAACATAATTCTAACACAAATAGTACAAATTAATTTTCGCCTAACTTAATTGCGCATTTTTATTTTCTTCCCTATTGAAATTCATGTATTTTGTGATTAGGCCACTCTGCCTCTAGCAGCGCAAACGAAGCCCAAAATTACTATTCCAATCCATCTATTGCTAGTTTTATCATATTTGTGCGAAGTAAATTAAATCAAGTAATTCTTTATATTATAATGAAGGGCAAAGTTGATCTTGATTGATTTTTTTTTAATTTGATTTTACGTATTGAGCCCGTGGCTTCGAATACTAACTGGACGTTTGGCGCTAGCGCTCGTCGTGTTTGCGGCTAGACCACGGGTGCCCCGACAGGGGCATCGGCCTCGGCTTGGACCACCGCAACGCGGGTGGGAGCTTGAAGAGCTGAACGGAGCTCACCCGGGTGAGCTCTTGATTGAAATCCTACCCCGTCGTCGGGCCGAAGTTAAAAATCATTTTCAAATAAGTTTAACTAATATATCGCGTTTTAAACCGTTAAAGTGTTTTATTTAAATGTGTACTACTCGCGTAAACTATAGACAGTATCTTACCCCGGCTAAAGTATCTGACAGGGGTTTAAGGTCATCGACCCCGTTCCCCGGATGGCACAGCGTAGTGTTCCGCAGCACTGAATCAAGGGACCACGTGGTCTCGCCGAGAATTCTCCGATTGACGACAGCAACGACTGTGCGTTCGTAATCTCCTGAAATTCATAGGATTCAAATTAGAGGGTAGATGCTCAAGGGGGTTTGGGGCGAAGTCATTAGGACAGGGAGAAGCCAAATATATTTTCTATTATCTATACTAATATATAAAGTTCGTTTGTTGGTTTAAACGCAGAAACTTCTTAATTGGAAAATTAACAAAATGACCAACAGTATATTAAATCTTTATATTATAAGATTGACTTGCGAAAACCGTTTTTATGTGAATCAAATTATATATTTATTTTTATTGTGTTAACTATTGTTTAAAAATCGAAAATAAATTGAAAAAATTTTCGACTCGGGCAGGACTTGAACCGGCATCGTCAGCTTTCCGTGCTGTTGCTCTACCAATAGAGCTACCGAGTCCTACACCTCATCGTCGAATTTTTTCAACTTATTGATACATGCACCTCTCGCGCAGTGTAATTTCAACCTTAACACTTGCGTACTAAGGTTCAATGTCTTATGCTTTGCAGCTTAAGACATCATTGAAGATGAAATTACAAAGTTATAACGTTTAAAAACATTAATATTTTTCACATGTTATTGCACATGAAGGCACACTGCCCGAGTCGAAAATTTTTTCAATTTATTGATACATGCACCTCTCGCGTAGTGTAATTTCAACCTTAGCACTTGCGTACTAAGGTTCAATGTCTTATGCTTTGCAGCTTAAGACATCATTGAAGATGAAATTACAAAGTTATAACGTTTAAAAACATTAATATTTTTCACATGTTATTGCACATGAAGGCACACTGCCCGAGTCGAAAATTTTTTCAATTTATTGATACATGCACCTCTCGCGTAGTGTAATTTCAACCTTAGCACTTGCGTACTAAGGTTCAATGTCTTATGCTTTGCAGCTTAAGACATCATTGAAGATGAAATTACAAAGTTATAACGTTTAAAAACATTAATATTTTTCACATGTTATTGCACATGAAGGCACACTGCCCGAGTCGAAAATTTTTTCAATTTATTGATACATGCACCTCTCGCGTAGTGTAATTTCAACCTTAGCACTTGCGTACTAAGGTTCAATGTCTTATGCTTTGCAGCTTAAGACATCATTGAAGATGAAATTACAAAGTTATAACGTTTAAAAACATTAATATTTTTCACATGTTATTGCACATGAAGGCACACTGCCCGAGTCGAAAATTTTTTCAATTTATTGATACATGCACCTCTCGCGTAGTGTAATTTCAACCTTAGCACTTGCGTACTAAGGTTCAATGTCTTATGCTTTGCAGCTTAAGACATCATTGAAGATGAAATTACAAAGTTATAACGTTTAAAAACATTAATATTTTTCACATGTTATTGCACATGAAGGCACACTGCCCGAGTCGAAAATTTTTTCAATTTATTGATACATGCACCTCTCGCGTAGTGTAATTTCAACCTTAGCACTTGCGTACTAAGGTTCAATGTCTTATGCTTTGCAGCTTAAGACATCATTGAAGATGAAATTACAAAGTTATAACGTTTAAAAACATTAATATTTTTCACATGTTATTGCACATGAAGGCACACTGCCCGAGTCGAAAATTTTTTCAATTTATTGATACATGCACCTCTCGCGTAGTGTAATTTCAACCTTAGCACTTGCGTACTAAGGTTCAATGTCTTATGCTTTGCAGCTTAAGACATCATTGAAGATGAAATTACAAAGTTATAACGTTTAAAAACATTAATATTTTTCACATGTTATTGCACATGAAGGCACACTGCCCGAGTCGAAAATTTTTTCAATTTATTGATACATGCACCTCTCGCGTAGTGTAATTTCAACCTTAGCACTTGCGTACTAAGGTTCAATGTCTTATGCTTTGCAGCTTAAGACATCATTGAAGATGAAATTACAAAGTTATAACGTTTAAAAACATTAATATTTTTCACATGTTATTGCACATGAAGGCACACTGCCCGAGTCGAAAATTTTTTCAATTTATTGATACATGCACCTCTCGCGTAGTGTAATTTCAACCTTAGCACTTGCGTACTAAGGTTCAATGTCTTATGCTTTGCAGCTTAAGACATCATTGAAGATGAAATTACAAAGTTATAACGTTTAAAAACATTAATATTTTTCACATGTTATTGCACATGAAGGCACACTGCCCGAGTCGAAAATTTTTTCAATTTATTGATACATGCACCTCTCGCGTAGTGTAATTTCAACCTTAGCACTTGCGTACTAAGGTTCAATGTCTTATGCTTTGCAGCTTAAGACATCATTGAAGATGAAATTACAAAGTTATAACGTTTAAAAACATTAATATTTTTCACATGTTATTGCACATGAAGGCACACTGCCCGAGTCGAAAATTTTTTCAATTTATTGATACATGCACCTCTCGCGTAGTGTAATTTCAACCTTAGCACTTGCGTACTAAGGTTCAATGTCTTATGCTTTGCAGCTTAAGACATCATTGAAGATGAAATTACAAAGTTATAACGTTTAAAAACATTAATATTTTTCACATGTTATTGCACATGAAGGCACACTGCCCGAGTCGAAAATTTTTTCAATTCATTTTCGATTTTTAAATTATATAGTGCCTTCATGTGCAATAACATGTGAAAAAAATTAATGTTTTTAACTATTGTTCTTTAATTTTTTCTAAATTAAGTAAATCGCATAAATTAGGGAGGGTAGTCAAACATATAATAATTATTATTGTGTTCTTCTAGCTTTTATATGTTTTTGTTATAATTAGTTTTAATTGTAAACATAGACTTGTCTCTAGTTGTAATCAAAAGATTTAACCGTTTGAAACGCGAAATACTTAACTTATTTTGAACTACAAAACGACGACCCGTTGCAGCCGCGATCAAATATATTTCGAGTTTTAAACCGTTAAAAGTGTAAATCTCGTGTTATGCGGTAGATGGTACTTACGGACTCTGTGTCTTAGTTCATGGGTGACAAGCACGTCGATATCTGCCCATTGCGCGGCTATCAGGTCTTCTGGACTGAAGGCTCCGAAGTCCACCGTGCCTTTGCTGATGCGGCGGAGGCAGTCCAATCTGTGACAAAAGAAACAATCCTCTAATACTATCTATAGTTTACGCGAGTAGTACACATTAAAATAAAACACTTTAACGGTTTAAACCACGATATATTAGTATCAGAAGCAAATGTCATGGCAGTTATAAAAAAATAACTCACCTGTCTGTACCTATAACGCACTCAACACCAGAATTCTCTTCGTCCAAAACGGGACAGAACTTGGTACCTCGCTTATATGACCCGCGACCTTCCACTATACACAGTCGCACTGAAACAAACGTATAAAAAAAAATCAAAATGGATTCGAGATTGAAAACATTTTGTTACGTGGTGTTGTATCAATAGATTTCAAATAACGTCGACGTGTAGGACATGGTAGCTTTAGGTAATTGGTTAAAGCAACGGAGCACTGTGGATGTCTAAAATTTTTAAGTGTGAAAAATATTAAAAGTTTCCAAAACATAATAAGCATAATCTCATTAAATTTAGCACTTCCATAAGTTATCTTTTCCTTGTAGCGAGCTAATGTCGGTCTAATGGTAGCTATTTATAAAGAGAGATTGTAGCTTCGCCTACCAAGTCCCTAACATATTTCGAAACACTGTTTATAACCTTTCTGAAACACGAAACACGAAAATTCGTCCGGGTGGAACGAACCACCGTCTACGGGTGGAATAGTCGTAATTTCATATTGTTTTAAACTTGGATTTCCGAATATCCAAGCCAAAATAGATCGACAGCGCATCGTGGTCAGATTTAATATGGCTAGATGATTTCACCTTCCATCACTTGAACTATATCCTTATCGTCCTCTGACACAAAAAATCTTATATATTTCACGTTTCAAACCGATAAGGTATATTATAAATAAAACTATATTTATATACAAACAATACACGGTAGCTCAATTGGTTAGACCAGCAGCGCGATGTGGATACCGGTTCGAGACCCGCCCGTGTAATTTTTTGTAATCTAAGTAGATACTGTCTATAGTTTACGCGAGTAGTGCACATTTAAATAAAACACTAACGGTTTAAAACGCGATATATTAGTAAAAGTTCACGGCTACTGTAAAGCATCCGAAACGTCGGGCCGTAGTTAAAAATCATTTTCAAATAAGTTTAACTAATATATCGCGTATTAAACCGTTAGAGTGTTGTATTTAAATCTAAATAGTTATTTCATTTCTATAAGTCCATGTGAAAATAATCACTTTTTAAAGGTATTATATTTAAAATATATATTTCTTTGGGTTGAGCGCTGTTCAAGGCCAGTTAAAAAACCAGTTTGTCTCAATTTACCGTTATATTAAAACTAGCTGTGCCCGCGACTTCGTTCGCGTGAAATAGTGACTTGGGGAAGAATTTTTAATTATTAAGGCTGTTTATTCATTTATGTAATTGCGCATTTATCGCAGTGTATGTTGTAAGTGCTACTTTGCCGCAACACTCTCACCTCACATCACTCCTACTCTAACTCCCACTCCCACTCCTACTCCTATTCCGAAAAAGCCAAGGAAGAAAGTTTCATTGTTCTAGCTTCAAAAACCACGAATTTCCATACAAACATTCACCCCCCTTTTAACTACGTACAACACCTTTTTTCGCAATAAAATAGCCTATGTTCTTTCTCAGGGTCTAGACCATCTGTATAGCAAATTTCATTCAAATCCGTTCAGTAGTTTTGGCGTGAAAGAGTAACAGACAGACAGACAGAAAGACAGACAGACAGACAGAGTTATTTAAATAAAACACTTTAACGGTTTAAAACGCGATATATTAGTTAAACATATTTGAAAATGAATTTTAACTTCGGCCCGACGTTTCGGATGCTTTGCAGTAGCCGTGAAGTTTTACTAATATATCGCGTTTTAAACCGTTAAAGTGTTTTATTTAAATGTGTACTACTCGCGTAAACTATAGACAGTATCAGAGTTACTTTCGCATTTATTAGTAAGGAGTGCTAGCTGTAGAATAGTTATTTTGAGCATCAACTTTGCCCACAACCCACAACGTCGCTCGCGTCCCGTCCTTCTTGCAAGGTAATCATACAGATACACATATGTGTATCTGTATGATTACCTTGCATATATAGCGTCGCGGATTTTTTTTAGATCATTGAAATTCAAGGAGGAATCATTCTTTCATATATATTTTTTGTGGAAATCCATAATGATGAATAAATTTCACGATTTTGTTCACACTCCTCGCTGTATCTTCGGTTGCATTAGTCACAAGGCGATGGATTTATCAAAGTGCTCTAATCAACAAAACATATTTTTCAATTCGACCCCGTAGTTCCTGAGATAAGCGCGTTCAAACAAACAAACTCTTCCGCTTTATATATATTAGTATAAAGTATAAATATAATAAATAATTTATTTGCATATAATTATTGTAATAACTTATTCTTATGGTAATTATGTATTGTTATTTGTAATAATAGTGTTGTGTATGAGAACATAATTACTTTTACTATCTACACTAATATTATAGAGCGTGTTTGTTTGTTTGAACGCGCTAATCTTAGCGATTACTTTTTCGAATTGAAATTTGTTTTTTGTCCTTCTATTGTCGTGCGCTGCGAAAACAATCCGAAAATGGATTGCACAGATGCCCAAAATATATGTATGAAAGAATGATTTCTTCTCTTTAAATTATCTAAAAAAAATGTCTAGGAAAATGTCCATCTTTTAATATTCAATTGCAAAAACGGGACGCGGCCAACGCCGTGGTGACACTATAATATAATTTTATAGATGACGAGGAGGTTTGACAAAACACATGTTGATGCCCAAAATTACTATTCTACGCGGACAAAGTCGCTGACGTAGCTAGTTTTGATATAATTAACAATTGAAGCACCATTTTAAATTTAAATACAACACTTAACTGTTTGAAATGGTAAAATATACTAGTGAACTTATTTTTCAATTTAACAAACGCCCAAGACGTTTCGGATACTTTTCAGTAGCCGTGACTACTATAAAAAAGTTAACCAATATAATTCGCGTTTGAATCCGCTAAAACCGCTCTAGAATCCGTCCGCGTAGATTCGCTTTGATTTTATTAAACGGTTTTATTTAGCTTGACCCGTACGGAATTTATTTGGGGCAAAATTAGAAAATATAATTTAAGCACCTTCCCGTTGTCAGATTGATCTGAAATTCGGTACACACGTTTAATTTAACAATACAATATAATAAAATTATAAATCCAAGATGGCCGCCGTCCGCCGATATAAAATGGCGGTTTGCATATTTTTCCTTAGGGGCCTTTCCCAAGTTTTCGAGCGATTTATTCAATTATTTACCCCCATCCCCCTTCACAAAAGTAAGCAAAGCTTTTACCCCCTCCCCGTGCTTACGTAAACACTTTTAAAAAGAATAATTCATGACTATATCATCTGACTCCCCTCCCCCTTCTCAATACCACAGACCCCCACCCCCTTAGTGCTTACGTAATACTTGAACGATCCCTTAACCCTCTCAATATGGGTATCAAATGAAAGAGCTACACAAGTAAAACGCGATGATTATGTAAAAAATTAAATGTTTCGTAGTGCACAAAAAATAAAACCAATTGAGTTAAAAGGTAATTAATTTACCATTACTATATTTGTATTTTATGTGTTTGTGCAATAAAGTGTTTTATTATTATTAAGGTTTTTTACCAATTTTTATTAACATATAAGCCTATGTAGGATGGACGGACAGTTACAGCCAATTTAATAAATGTAGAGAGGTAATAAGGAAAACAAAAACTCAATCCAGGTGTGAATAATTGTATTGACCAGGCAATTATTTCATAAATAATAAAAGACGAATGTTGAATATCTTGTTATTTACAATGTAATACGTAAACCAATTTTAACTGTATTAAACCCGACGTTCTGTATCGTTCTAACTCCGTGAACATGGCTATAAAGCATTTGAAATTAGAATTGTACTAAAAAATGAGAAGGCTAAAGTATTACGCGTTTTAAACAGTTATAAGTGCTTATTCAATGTTATTAGCAGGAGCGACAGGATACTCAATACTTTTTATCCCTGAGATTCAAACTTAGGACTAAAGCAATGCTAAGCAACATGTTTTAGAGATGGAGTTTTTTTTTCATTTTCACCATTCTCGTTAGTCTATTAGAAGTCCTTTATTATTTAAGCTAATAATAAGCTTAATACACGAATAGTAATATGATTTAAAAAAAATGAAAAAAATTTCGCCTCGGATAGGACTTGAACGTGCTCTAACCAGCAACAGCTCTAACTCGGTAGCTCAATTGGATAGAGCAACAGCACGGGACGCTGACGATGCCGGTTCGATTCCCACGAGTCGAATTTATTTTTAATCTATATTGTGCCATCATGTGCAATAACAAAATTAATAAAGTTTACAACAGTGGGTTCGATTCCCACCGAGTCTAAACATGTTTCTGAAATTTGATTTGTTATTATACTTTAGACTGTGCCTGGGAATATAAATTACCCAAAACACATCGTTCCATGAATTGGAAACGATAAGGTAAAACAAGATATTTCGTAACAACCAATATTTTTTAATGTTTTCCTGTATCGCTTGCTCAATTAAGTTTAAAACGTTGTTTGTCTACTAGCAAACAGTTATTTCTTATTTTAATTGAGAACAGGCGAGCATGCGACTTGGTGGAAGCTATACTTCACTCGTATAACACGTAAACAAGATTGTCTGTTTACGCGAGTAGTCCACATTTAACGAAACACTTTAACGGTTTAAAACGCGATATATTTAATTTAAACCTGTTTGAGAATAATTTTTAACTACGGCCCGACGTTTCGGATGCTTCGCAGCAGCCGTGGTCACGGGGAGTCTCCCCGTATCCACCAATTCTCAAACTAGTTCAACTAAAATATATCGCGTTTGAAACCGTTAAAGTGTTTTATTTATATATGTAAACAAGATGTCGATATATTTTGGCTTTGGCTATTTGAAATTTTTCATCTGTGATCTGATGGTTCGTCACCTGTACGCAATTTCGACAATCCACCCTTTCATTATCCAGATTTCGAGGCGAAGTCCCGACATGTGTCAGAAAAATTATAATTTGATAACAAAAATGTTAAACCCAGCATGGGTCGAACGCTCCACCCGTAGATTACTAGCAATACACTTATATTTTGTTTGATGATTCCTTTTTTGTTGAAAAAATAAATATTTCCACTATTTTGAGACGTTTTTAATTGTTAAAAATTATAATGTTTAATGCTCTTAGAACAATTTCAACGGCGTACAACGCGAAATGTACGAGTCCCCCATGACCACGGCTGCTGCAAAGCATCCTAAACGTCGTGCCATAGTCAAAACAAATTCTAAATAGGTTAACTAATATATTTCACGTTTTAAACCGTTGAAATTGTCTTTATTTAAATGTGTAAACAACGACAGAAAAAGCGTAGTAGGTAATTTCGGTATCTTGGAAAGTTAATTTTAAACTTAAGTATCAAAGACACAAGGAGATCATAGTTGCCTGAAACATTAAAATAAAAATATAATAAATAAATAATTAATACTCGCGTAAACTACAGACAGCCGCCTCTGTAGCCAAATGGTTAAACGTATTGCCTAGCATTGCGTTGCGTGAGACACCCTGGGTTCGAATCCCAGGGGAACAAAAAAAAATGTCGCTCCGGTCGGGTAGGCCACAGAAGTCTGATCAACTACTTGCCTGTTAAAAAGCACGATTAGTAAAACGGACATAGAAATGTGTTCGCCCCACGCCCCAAGAGGGGGAAACGGGATTTCACTATCCTTACTAATATTATAAATGCGAAAGTAACTTTGTCTGTCTGTCTGTTACTCTTTCCGCCAAAACTACTGAACGGATTTGAATGAAATTTGGTATACATATGGTCTAGACCCTGAGAAAGGACATAGGCTTATTTATTTCCAAAAAGGGTTGATAGGCGTTGAAAAATGGGATGAAAGTTTGTATGGAAATTCATGGTTTTTGAAGCTAGAACAACGAAACTGCCTTCTTTGGCTTTTTGGTAATCGGAGTGGGCGTGGGCGTGGGCGTGGGCGTGAGTGTGAGTGTGAGTGTAGGAATGGGAGTAGGAGTTAGAGTAGGAGTGTTGCGGCAAATTAGCACTTACAACATATATTGGCTGCCTTAAATGCGCCCTTACATAAATTAATAAACAGCCTAAATAATTCAAAATTCTACGCCAAATCACTATTCCACGCGAACGAAGTCGCGGGCACAGCTATTACACTATAAACTACAGACAGTATATTATTTTGTTTTTAAATAGACTAACTGTCTCATTCTAAATCAATTTCCTCAACTCGTGTCGGAAGTTCGTGTAAGGAAATCGTGTTTCCCATGATCTACGCGAATGAAGTTACTCAAATAAAGAAATAATTACTGTTAAGGAAATGCGCTTAGACAATCCGTATATGTTTTTTTTTAATTGCCATTTAATTTTTTCCGAGAGAGGAAGGGTATCAATCGTGGGGTCCACCTGATGGTAGGTGAAACCCAGCCTATGGCATCTAAGTAGGATGTGTTGTCGATTTATGGCTTTGGATGTTCGGAAATCAACAGAACGGCTTGACGGCTTTTTCACCTGTAGACGGTGGTTCGTGACCCGGAAGGAATTTCGTTATTCCTACCATCCATTTAATATCCAAATTTCCAGACGAAATCCAAAGTGTGTTAGTAAAATTGTAAATCTTTTTTTTTTTGTTTATCATTTCTTACCCCACTTAGTGAAACTTTTACTACGTATTCAATGGGGTGTCTCTCCGTGACCACGGCTGCTGCAAAAAACGTCGGGCACGTTTCGGATGCTTCGCAGCAGTAGCGTAGTTAAAAATAATTTTCAAACAAATTTAACTAAAATATATCGCGTTTTAAACCGTTAGTGTTTTATTTAAATGATTACTCGCGTAAACTACAGACAGTACTTTAATCTTTTACTATTTCTTTCCTGTACTTCAGGTTGCCTGGAAGGGATCACTATTTAGCGATAAGGTCGCCTTTTAAAAGTTAGTACGTAAGTTTTTATCGTTTGTGGTTTCTGTGGTATGTATTATGAATAGAGCTGTAATAAATAAGAAATAAAATGTTTGAAAAAATGTTAGACCCGGTATTCTATATTGTTAGCCTAGCCTTGTTTGTATACCGCAGTCGACAAGAACAATGGGTATATTTTAGATTCAATGACGAGAGATTCCACCAGTTCCAAGTTCATAAACCATGGTCGACGAATTAATACAACGATCTACGATACAATTACAAACAGGCCAGATTAAACGAGGGTGAAACAGTCCCCAAATAGGTCCAAAGTCCTGTTTCCTCCTTTGGGGCAAGGTGCGTGCAAGCGATGTGTTCGTTTTATTGATCGATTTTAAATAAAACAATTTAACGGTTTAAAACGCGAGATTTTAAACTTGTTCACAATTTTTTTTCTAACTATGGCCCGACACGTTGTTTTGGATGCGTTTTAGCAATCGTGGTCACGGGGAGACTTAAGAAGGGTTGGACTGTGGACAGACTGTGCGGACTGTGTTAACTCAAATATATATTTTGTGTTTTGAACTGTTAAATGTGTTCAATTTAAAGCAGACGCGGTCACGAGGGCATTGCGAAGCAACGACGGGTCGTAGTCGAAGTAAGTCTACCAATATATTTCACGTTTTAAAACCTTTATGACACGGGCAGGGCGATAGCACGGCACGATGTGAATTCCGGGTCAAGTCCTGCCCGTGTCATACGCGGTTTCAATCTAAATTCTGTTTTTATTTTTTAGATATTTTACCTTTTAAACCGTCAAAGGTGTTTTATTTTAGCGTAATTATTGTCATTTAGTCGAGAATTGCCACCTTGCTTACCTTGCTTTGCCCTTGTTTTACTTACATCATCCGACGAATTTCAACATATTTAACACTAGCTGTGCCCACGACTTCGTCCGCATCGAATAGTGCATCGTTTCTGCGAGTAAATCTTAAAGTAGGTAGTTTTTAAATTGAAAATCGAAAACAAATTGAAAAAACTTTCGACTCGGGTAGGTCTTGAACCGGCACCCACAGCGTCCCGTGCTGTTGCTCTAACAAATTGAGCTATCGTGTCCTACACGTCATCGTCGAATTTCAACCTATACTATAATACAATACATCGATTTTTTATTCATATAGTGCCATTGTGTAAAAAAATTTTTTCATTATTAAAAAAAACCCTTTACGGTTTAAAATGCCGATTGTTAAACTTATTTGGAAATGATTTTTAACTCTCGGCCCGACGTTTGGATGCTTTACATCATTTCCAAATAAGTTTAACTAATATATCGAGTTTTAAACCGTTAAAGTGTTTTTTTTAAATCTTTTCCTCGCGTGAAAAAAATGTTTTCATTTTTTTAAATAAAACACCAGGCCGTCTCGCCGCCGCCGGGTTTCCGTGACCACGGCTGCTGCAAAAACCATCCGAGCTGCCGAGTAAAATCATTTACAAATAAGTTTAACTAATATATCGCGTTTTAAACCGTTAAAGTGTTTTATTAAAATGTGTACTACTCGCGTAAACTATGGACAGTATGTTTTATTTCTTTAAAGGTTAAAATTAATAACGAACGATGTCTTCCTAGATCCATCTGCGACCTTTGTTTGTGACTGTACAAATATCGCCTTCAACACTTGAATATCAGGGCTTCCCCAAAAACCAGTTTGATTTAACTCGACCATTCGACAAAAAGTTAAAGATACTTTGTATACTTCAGTTGTGTAGTCTGATATTTATTATGTCTTCAATACTAATATATAAAGCTGAAGAGTTTGTTTGTTTGAACGCGCTAATCTCAGGAACTACTGGTTCGAGTTGAAAAATTACTTTTGTGTTGGTTAGAGCATTTATCGAAGAAGGCTATAGGCTCAACATCGCTCTGTAACTAACACAAGAGAGGATACAGCGACACGTGTAAAAAAATTGGGAATTTTGGGTAATAAAACAGTGGAAAGATGGAATAACTGGAAAATTCTTAAATTCATCTTTGATGACTTCCGTTGCTGAACCGGTGCGTTGCGAAAACGGTTCATGATACCCAAAAGATACGTATGTCCGCAACAGTATGTCTATCTATCTTTTAAGATGAACTCGCAAGAACGACTGGACGAGGGCGCAGTCGCTTGTCACAGCTAGTATAATATACATTTAGCGCGAGGAGGCAACAAGCAAATTGGAAGCAAGGTACCTTTGGTGATCAGCAGGTCCTGATTATTATTTTTTTAAACATGTCAGACACCTGTATATCTGGATATTAAATGGATGGAATATCGACTATCGACTAATATCAATATTTATTAACTAAAGTGTTTCAACGCCTAGTTGCCAAAATCAATGACGTCATCACCTACAAATAATATATAGTAATGACGTCATCATTTTTATCGAAGACAAACTAGCTATAAGCAGAAACAGCATACATTTGCAATTTGCAATTTTTTCCTCGTCTTACGAGCTTCCCTCGTGTCCTTGAGTTTGACCGCTCAAAGTACGCTTATAAAATTAAAACCTTCGTACTGTCCGTGTTGTTGAACGTAATGTTTTTCTATAAATCGAACCTCGGACTGCTTTGTGTAATTTATTAGTTAATTTATTTCAACTACGCCCCGACGTGGCCACGGCTGCTGCAAGGCATCAAAAACGTCGGGTCGTAGTTAAAATAAATTAAAATGAGTTAACTTATATATGTATTTCGCTTTTTAAACCGTTAAACTGTCTTATTCCAGTATGTTAGGTTAGTTTATTAAACAATAACAATTTAAAAATAATTACATTTAATGACTTGTTAAAAGATATTTTATAAAATAGGTACTGTCTACAGTTTACGCGAGTAGTACACATTTAAATAAAACACTTTTAACGGTTTAAAACGCAAAGTGTATTTAACTTATTTACATTTAATTGTAGCTACGGCCCGACACGAAGTTTCGTCACGAGAGGACGATGTAGTTAAAATAAATGGCAAATCAGTTCACCTAATACATTTCAAGTTTTTAACCGTTAAAAGTGATTTATACACCTTCTCAATCTTTTTCCTTAAGGTGCGTTTAGAAAAACCCTTGCCTAGGGACTTTCCTATGTTATTGAGACGCGAGAAGCAGGTGGGTTTTTTACACATTCTCAGAATGTAAGATGTTTTTAGCGGTTGTTAATTATGTTAATATTTACACATGACACTTGCGTTTTATATTAAACACTAGCTGTAGCAGCGACTTCGTCCGCTAAAAATATTTATTTTGGGCATCCAAATTTGTTTTTGCCTTTATAGACTTATTATGTTGGCGCAAGTGGGAATCGAACCCGCCACCCGTTGATTATTGTTTATATTGTAATTTTGCTTAACATTACTTTTGTTTAATAAAAAAAACCAAGCACACAATATATATCTATAAGTGAAAACTTCCCCTAGCTTTACTATTCTACCTTCCTGTTCTAAATTATTTATAACTATTAGCTGTTAAGTTTTCCTAATATTATTAAAATAAAAATAAAAAAAAATAAAGTTATTTAGAGCGACTGAACTGATTCTAATGAAATTTTGTATATTCAAAGAGATTTTTACCTATATTTTGCGCTTGTTCAATAATACAAATTAGTTATTTGCTGACCTGGCATTAAATGTACAATTTAAAAATCGAAAATGAATTGAAAAAAATTTCGACTCGGGCAGGACTTAAACCGGCATCGTCAGCGTTCCGTGCTGTTGTTCTACCAATTGAGCTACCGAGTCCCACTTACTACATTAAATATTTCGACCAAAAGTTGATTACCATAAAATCTTCTTGTCATTGAAATTTCCCGGATACATATTTTTAGGTAACTTCAACATTTTTCGCAACGAAAGCAACGGATACCCTCAAAAATAAATATTCTTCTCTCCTATAGATCGCAGCCAGATGTTTTATAGTCAAAAGCGTTTATCGACATTTTCGATTCGAATCAGTAGAACTCTATAGCTATAATATTAGTATGTATTTAAATATTTAAGAATGTATATTATTGCAATCGGAACTCGAACCTGGGATACCTTGAAATTGTCTAATTTTATTTATCAAATTGAAACAATTTAACGACGTTAGAGAAGAAGTTAATGCATACTGCTACGTAAGATAAGGTCTCAGAGAGTAATTTGATTTTTTTGTTGCGGAAGTCATTATGCATTTATTGTTACGAACCTGTTTCAGGGTTCCGTAACAAAGAACCACTTAAAATTAAACAGTAGTGTCTTATTGTTATATTATTTCCCAAAATTAAATAAGCTTTACGTTAATTATTTAATTGATATTATCACATTGAAAAACAATACTTTAACGGTTTAAAACGCGATATATTAGTTAAACTTATTTGAAAATGATTTTTAACTTCGGCCCGACGTTTCGTATGCTTTGCAGCAGTCTTAACGTTTAACGTAAACGTAAATTTTACTAATGTATCGCGTTTTAAACCGTTAAAGTGTTTTATTTAAATGTACTAACCGCGTAAACTATAGACAGTATTTTTTTACTTTTTCAAACTGGTAAGTGTGTACTCGCGTAGTGACTTAAATATAAAAGTAAATAAATAACTTACACATCAGGTTTTTCCACACAAAGGGTGAAAAAGGCCTTATATTTTACACGTGTACGACTATTTACCTTCTTTGTTAAAATTCAGTTATCTATCAGTTCAGTACATCTTGTTTGCTCGCTATAAAATCATTAAGGAAATGCCCTTAATATTATTCTTATACTGTAATTATTTTGTTCTGTCTATAAAAACATTGCTCGTTCAACGATGTAACTTATAGGAAGTAATTGTTTGTAACACTTAGCAACGACAAACATAACCAATAAACGAATATATTTTACGTTTAAACTGTAAAATGTGTTATACTACTCGCGTAAACTATCCGACATGTATATACGTACAGTATGGTATTTCCAGGTATTCGAACCCATGAGAATTGTGAATCTCTTTCTCATAAAATATCTAACAAATATTTTTTACTCACAATTCCCATTCTTCCCAGACCCAGCGCCTTGCGACAGGACGAATTTGAAAACGGAACACAGATTAAAGAACTTCAAACCCTCCATAGTCACAGATAAAAAACGAAAGTTCGCGCCAAAATACGGTTTTTTTAATTTACTTTTTAAAACCTGACCACTGACTAGTAAATTTCTTTTTTTTTAATAATATTTAATGGCTTGGTAACAAGATCTTTAAGCCAAAGTAAATTTTCTCTTATAATATAAAAATATTATTTATACTCACAATTGCCATTCTTTCCAGACCCAGCGCCTTGTAACAGGACGAATTTAAATACGGAACACAGAATAAAAAACTTTAAACCCTCCATTGTCACAGATAAAGAACAAAAGTTCGCGCCAAAATGCGTTTTTTTTTTAAATTAAACCAAGCACCGGTCTTCAATGTCAGAACGACATCTCGTTCAGAGGACGTAGGCGGACTGATGCCACACTCAAGGTGAGGCGCAAAAATAAGTGGTCAGCGCGGAGGCAGTCTCGGAATTGGCCCGAAACATTTGCAAGATTTAAATTAAAAACCGGATAGACGCTTTATAATTCCAGAGAAGGTCGGTTTGTGCATAGTTTATCATTTGAGTAATACAAAACTATATAGGGTGTTAAATACTGTCTATAGTTTACGCGAGTAGTACACATTTAAATAAAACACTTAAACGGTTTAAAACCCTATGTCAGTACGTATTTGACCACGGCTCTGCAAATCATCCGAAACGTCGGGCCGAAGTTAAAAATCCTTTTCAAATAAGTTTAACTAATATATCGCGTTTTAAACCGTTAAAGTGTTTTATTTAAATACATAGGGTGTTGGTAGACTTATCACATCTAACCGTGCATTATAACCACGATATCAAAACTATTAAAAAAAACATAGCGCTAATTTTTATAGAAAATAAATAGCGCAAAGGTCGTTGAATTTTATCACACATGGTGTTCTTCTTCTTCTTGATAGATTTTCTATTCTAAATGGATCCCTTTAGACAAAATCACTTTAACGGTTTAAAACGCGAAATATATTAGTTAAACTTACTTGAAAATTGTATCTAACATAGTTCGCGTTTTAAACCGTTAAAGTGTTTTATCTCAATGTACACTACTCACGTAAACTACAGACAGTGTTCAAATGGAGCCTGCCAAAGTTATGTTTCAATGGGAGAGTCAAATTATGTTTTCAAAACTACTTAGAAGTTATCAACTATCCACCGATATGTTTTTCGTTAATTCGTTACTTCTCTCTTAATATAATCTATATCTATAGAATATAATCTATAAACACAGTTCGAAAACTTTAATATTTTTCACATGTTATTGCACATGATGGCTCTGTATAAATTAAAAGTCGATTATACATAAAAAAATACGATGTCATGTAGGATTCCGTAGATCAACAAAATGGTACGCTCTTGATGCCGGTTCGATTCCTGCCCGAGTCGTCATTTTTTTCAGTTTATAATCGATTTTTAATCAACACAGTAGTTAAAAAACAGTATGATCCCATTCCCGCCTATTACAGGACCGTATTCTAACAATGTTAAAATAAACATGAGTGACGACGGTATCATATTATTAAACTGGTCTAAACTAATAATATACTCGCAAGTTGTGACAGAAATAGTGAATGAAAAAACCAACGTAATCAAATTGATTTAGTATTCTTAGAATTGTTTTCCTTGTTTCATCATAAATGTGAAATCCAGTTTCCTCTAAATGGGGAAAAATGGAAACGGACACATTTCTGTGTCTGTTGCGTCGATTTAGTTTTACATCAATAGTTCATTTCTAGGGTTTTAACCCCTATTACCACTTTAGTATAGGCTGTAGTTTACGCGAGTTGTAAGCAAAAAATTACTAATATTTAAATTAAACACTTTAACGGTTTAAAACGCGAAATATATTATTTAAACTTATTTGAAAATTTTTAGACGTTTAGCCCGACGTTTTTTGAGATTGTTTTAATTTAATAAATAATATATTTTTATTTTAAGAGAAAAGAATTCACTGGTTATTTGCGGTACGCCTGAGTTCGATTTCCTGGGAAGAATAGCTTACTGTAAGTATATTTTTCCCTTCGTTTCAGACAGGGTTTAAAAGACAACAACACTCGGCGTCAAAAAAATTGCACCTTTTGAAATTCTGACTTCAAGCTAATATTACTCTTAACTTATTTATTGTATAATTTCAAAATCGAAAATAAACTGAAAAAAATACGACTCGGGCAGGAATCGAACCGGCATCAACAGCGTTCCGTGCTGTTGCTCTACCAATTGAGCTACCGAGTCACCTGAACAGTTCCAGTAACTTGAGCTGGTGTATAGTCTGCTGTTTACGCGATTAGTACACATTTAAAACATTTTTCAACGGTTGGACACGCGAAAAGTATTAGTTAAATTTATTTAAATATTAATTTGACTACGGCCCACGTTTCGGATGCATTTCAGCAGTCATGGACACGGGAAGACTAAATATGGGTGCCTCTAATGTGAAAGAACGGCTACGCTAGCGCCATCTGTTCCGTCATAATTGGTGTTTGGTAAAACTGGCCAGGTCCTTGCAGAATGGAGTAACGGTGTCTTCGCGTTCGCCGGTATACTGTTTATCGGGCTCTAGTGTTTTTAATATGGGATCCAAGATTTTGTATATCTTGAGGCCGTCCCTCCTTTAACCACTGAGTAGGTAATTATCATTATTAAGGGCTGTGATTTTTTTTATAATAAAGGAGGACAGTCAAGCATGGTGTTTACTTATTGGTGAAATACCCAGACATATAACTTCAACATAAGATGTGCTCTCGGCCTATTTTGGAAATGGTTATTTTGAATTTAAATAGCTATTCTGTAGTACGAAACTCCTTGATTTATTGCTGCGCTTAAAGACCGATGCCGATCTGACGCGACACGTCACGACACGACAGATAAATGTAGATTTGTCTTAACGCTATGCATCATGTATTATCATTGAACTATGGGAACAACAACGTTACGTCATATGTAACTTACCTAATAAATAACATAAATAATAAACAATCCTCGTCACACTAAGTGAAGAACTAAATGTATGACGTAGATAACATGTAATTATAATTAATAACTGCTAATCTATACTTTACTTACTAATATATAAAGCGGAAAAGTTTGTTTGGTTGTTCGTTTGAACGCGCTAAATTCGGGAACTACTGATTTGTATTGAAAAATAAGTTTGTGTTAGTTAGGGCACTTGTCGAGGAAGGCTATAAGGCTTATAAAATATCACGAAGATACAGCAGAAAATGAAAAAAATATGTATATATGTATAGAGTGTGAAATATAATTCCTCTTTAAATTATCTGAACAACGTCTGGGGCACTATATGTCTATCTTTTAAGATTAACTTCCAAAAATGACGGGACCCGAACGACGGGTCGCGAGTGACGGGTCGCAACCGATGTCGTGGGTAGCTTAAATTTATAAAGATGTTTGCAAAAACAAATTTAGATGCCCTGAGCAATTATTCTACGCGGACAAAGTCGCTGACACAGCTAGTTGTAGACAAGTTAACTAATTTAAATAAAACACTTTAACGGTTTAAAACGCGATATATTCATTAAACGATTTTTAAGTAATAAGTTTAACTAATATATCACGTTTTAAACCGTTAAAGTGTTTTATTTAAATGTGGAGTACTCGCGTAAACTATAGACAGTATTTAAGTTAACTAATACCGTCAAAAATGTGTTACTTAAATGTAGGACTTACGTAAACTACAGACAATACTAACTCGTCATAGTATTAAATTGACATCGATTCTCTCACTATATAATATGCATAATGTCTTTTTTTCTATATACATACTTACCTCATGTTAATTTAGGGAGTATTTTTATCATAATAGAGTGTGCTCTATTATGATAAAAATATATAAGCATGAATTAGGTACAAGGTAAAATACCAGCGATATAACATCATTATATATCATTATATAGGGTATTCGATTTTTTTTTTATTGAACTTCAGAGTCTATCAATATTGTGATGGTACATTCAAATACAATTTCAACCGCAATTAAAGCTTTTATTATATAAAAAAGGACAGCCACAGCTAAAACAAAAATCACACCATCGGTTCTTGATCGAGGGACGCATAACTATTATAACTGCTCATCGTCGCGATGCTAGTGTCCGGATATTTGTATGAACCGCCAGAGTTACTCTGTGGCCGCGACTCGCCAGAGTTCGGGGTCTGTGGCGGTTTCGCGCGTATGTCACTGTCAATGTCAAGTTTCGAGTCAACTGTCAAGGTACCAATTTCGGCGCCCACCTTCTTGTCTTTTACTAGGACGTACGCGCACTGACTGCTTCTTGTTATAAAACATCCCCTCCCCCTATTCCTGGTGGATCTGTATTTACGAATTCTTGTCAAGGTCGATCGCTTTCGACTGTCCGTTTTACTGATTCTGCTCGATTGTACGTTCTTGGAGTTTCTTAAAGAAGGCTGTCTAGAGTTGGCTGTTGTTATCTGAAAACAAACGTGCCAGTAACACAAACGGTCAAGAGCGAGTCGGATTGCGTAGAGGGTTCCGTATTAACGAGTAGGTGAACAGATCTTTTTACTTTTTGATATGAAACTCTAATCATGGGTGATTTTCAAGTTTATTTCTAGCGGCGTTAGAATTTAAGCAAAACATGAGCAGTTACTTCAAAATACTTGACTTTTTTTTAATTACTGAAATATTTATTACCAGCTGTGCCCGTGACTTCGTCCGCGTGGAATAGCGACTTGGGGTAGAATTTTTATTTATTTAGGCTGTTTATTAATTTATGTAAGGGCGCATTTAAGGCAGCCAATCTATGTTGTAAGTGCTACTTTGCCATAACACTCACTTCACATCACTCTTACTCTAACTCCCACTCTCATTCCCACTTCCACGCCCACACCTATTCCCAAAAAGCAAAGAAGAAAGTTTCATTGTTTTAGCTTCAAAAACCACGACTTTCCATTTTCCAAACTCAAACCCTAAAAGTGTTGATAGGGCTATGTCCTTTCTCAGGCTCTAAAATATCTGTGTATTAAATTTCATTTAAATCAGTTAAGTAGTTTCGGAGTTAAAGCAGGACAGACATACAGACAGAGTTACTTTCGCATTTATAATATTAGTTTAGATTCTTGAACTATGTATTGGGAATTGAATTATGTAACTATATTCTAGAACTTGAGATACATAAAGAATGTTACAGACGGGATTCGAACCTACAGTGCTGACAATCCTATCAAAGGTTCTAAGCGACGTAAATAAAAATGCACCGACATCGTGACTGTTATGTAAAGATATGGCTCGGCATATAACATAATCCATTATTATTTCATCATCATAAATCGATTAGAAGTATGTTAGATCCGGTGGGGATCAAACCTACGGCTTGTTGATTGTCAGACGTGCACAGCTACCAGAAGACCAACGATGCGTCGGGTAGTAGGTAGGTAGGGTTTGATTCCCTCCAGGTTTATAAAGTATCTAAAAACTTTGACACATTTCTGTAAATAAAGTAAAGTTCTCCAGATTTCTAAACGCACTGTTCCGTCTAGAAATCTGTCTGAAATAATGAGTCAATATCGAAATATCGTCCGCGAACCACCATCTATGGATGGATAAGTTTAATCGCGTTTCGGTTGCAGTCTGTTTCTTTCTAAATATTCGAGGCCAACATCGACAGCACGTCCTGTTAAGATTCTGTCGACCTATTTTCGCTTTGGATACGACTGAAACCGAAACGCGATTAAACTTCACGGCTTTATCCTCTGTGGGCGGTGGTTCGTCACCAGGACGGAATTTCGATATGCCTACCCTCCCATTTATTATCCAGATTTCCAACGACCAGACGAAGTCCAACATGTTTCGGAATTATAAATTGATTACAAAAATGTAGGACTCAGTGGGGAACCCACGACCCGTTGATTATTGGCCGTACTTTGCTACCATTACACCAACGAGCTGGCGTATTTCAGCTTCCACCACGCGAATCTCCCCCCCCCCCCCTATCATAAAAAACATGAACCTTCGTCAAAGAGGTGCGCTTGTTCAGCTCATCTATAAGCTTCGGAAAAGCTGCGTTGTGACGCTTCACCCTGGCAACTCGACCGATGCCGCTCCTCTTCCCCCGAGCCTCGTACTGTTCTTGGTGAGTGTCCCAAAACTTGTCAACGCCATTTTTGGTTCTCTACAATGATTTAAAAAATAAAATACAATGCTATGTTTAATACTGTAAAGAATAGTATTTTTAATACTGTCTGCAGTTTCAGATATAAAATACTTTTAAACGGTTTTAAATGCGAAATATATTCGCTAACTTATTTAGAATTTATTTTACCAACGACCCGACGTTTCAGAAGGTTTTTTTTTCAGTCCACCCCGCGACGACAGTACGCTGCATTGCATCCAAAACATCGGACCGGAGTTAAAATGAAGTGTAGATAAGTTAACTAATAGTACTGTCTAAGTATACGCGAGTAGTTCACATTTAATTATAACACTTTAACGGTTTAAAATTATTAGTTAAAATGATTTTTAACTTCGGCCCGACGTTTCGGATGCTTTGCAGCAGCCGTGGTCACGGCGAATCCCTTCTTATTTTTCAAATAAGTTTAACGAATATATCGCGTTTTAAACCGTTAAAGTGTTTTATTTAAATAACTAATAGATGTCAATGTTTAGAAAAGCGTTGTATTTAAATATTTATATGAAAAAACAAATTATCCCTGATCAGTACTTGTAACATAACTAACACTAATAAATTAATCTTTAAATTTATTTTAAAAATTAATTAATGTCTTTATTTAATACACTTTTCCTTTTCTAAACACCCTTTTTTTTTTTTTTTTTTTTTTTCATTTTTTTTTCCCCCCCCCCCCCCCCTTTTCCCTTTTCCCCCCCTCCCCGCTTCTTTTTTGTCTCCCGCAAAGACCGAAAGTCGGGACGAAGGGCCCCGGGGCCCCCCCCCCCCCCCCCCCCCCCCCCCCCCCCCCTTGATCCCGTAATCACTGCTGCTCAAAGTCCGAAACGTCGGCGAAGTAAACATTAACTAATATATCGCGTTTTAAACCGATAAAGTGTTTTATTTATATGTGTACTACTCGCGTAAACTATAGACAGTATTTAGTCTTTTATTTATTTTAAAGATTAATTAATAGTCTTTAATTAGTCTATAGTTAGACGGTTTGGGTGGACGGACTATTTGGTGTAGCAGATGACAAAGCCGTCAATTTTAATTTTATTCAGTCTCTGGATTTCCGAATAGATCCACCGCGTATTTGTTAGACGCTATAGGCTGGGGTATTTACTCCCACCAAGAGAACCCCCCGTTCTGTACTATTCTCCTTGATCATAAACTAGTGTCTAGCGACTTGTCATTGATTGTAGGCAAATAAATATGTACACATTATAAAACCTAGCCTATTCAGCGTACATCGTTTGCATGTGAATCATTTAGGAAGATATACTGTCGCGGAATTTTTTGATTTTCGATCGATTCTTTCATACATATGTATGTATTAGGGACCTTGAAGTGTTTTTGGAGCGTACGCAAGGGAAACTCTTAAAGATGAATATATTTCCCCCTATTTCTTCCACTTATTGGTCGCACCATGATATTTTATAGCCTTCCTTAATGAAGGCTCTAACCAACACCATTTTTTCAAACCAGTAGTTGCATGAGATTGGCGCGTTCAAACAAACAACCTCTTCAGATTTATATATTAGTAAAGATGTATATAGATAAGTCTTCTTATCCCCGCCCAGAGTATATTGGTGCATGGTATACCTGAGCTGGTTTGCGGTTCCTCATCGGCTGGGGCCCGTCCTCCTCCATGATACTGACGAAGCAATCCAAGATACCGGTTGGATTTTTATAAATATACTTCATGCCAAATTAATCTTTAAGGAAAAACTACATTTTTATTAAATCTTCGTTGTCGATTATGACCTTTCCTGTTTTTAGTAGTGGGGGTTGAAAAATAAAGCAATTAAAAAAAATATTTATAAAGTTCACAAACATGTTTATAGGTACGCGAAAGCTTTATATAATTCTATATTTAATTAAAAAACAAATAAACGATACGCGGGTGTCGAACCCACGATATGAATTGAGAATGAGCCAAAATAGAGTTGCTCAGTTTCCGTACATATTGTAACGTTTCTTGAATTGTTTTTGCAACGTCACTCTTTATAAGCCTAAAAATTCCTTTCCTTGATACATGGCCCAACCAACACAAAAATATTTTTTCAATTGGAACCAGTAGTTCCCGAGCTTAGCGTGCCAAACAAACAAACTCTTCAGCTATATAATATTAGTATAGATTATGTTTTCTATCATGTGCAAATTGCATCCAAATCGTATACATTTCAAATTTTATTTCTTTTGAGCTTTTAATAACTATCAAATGTCTAAGGAGGAGTCTTTTTTTTTTAAAAAAAAATTAAAATAACAATTTGGGGTTATTCTATTGGTCACAATAAACAGAGAAAATAAGCAAAATCTATAAGCATCAAAGACAAACAGTATTCTTTACTTTGTATTCCTCCATTATAACTGTAAATAATATTAAATACTTACTTATACAACTCATTTAGTCGCTGTAGCCCTCTTTTTATTTAATTTGTTCACTTTTTCAATTTTTATTGCTAGGCATCTCTCTATTGTCAATAGATTTGACAAATAATGTGTTCTAATACTCATAATTCATAAACAATAAACCTTATAGGATTTTATATAAAGAATATTTAATATTTTAACAGATTTAACAGTTCAAAACACGTAATATATCAGTTAACTTATACTATTGTTCCCCCCTATAACCACAGCTGCTGCAAAGCATGGAAACATAAGGATATATTCGAAATAAATTATCTTATACATTTTGTATTTTCAAATGTTAGATGTGTTATATTTAAAATTGTACTACTGACATTACTTTCTATTGAGAATACAGTTTGGAGGCCGGGTGATCAGTCGACATTATCTTCTGGCTATTTTGCCAATTTGCCTACAGAAGACTTTGGATTATTAAACTCTCACAGTTTGCTTGCAAAATTTTATTATTTACAGACAGTAATCAATAAAAAAAGGAACACTTTTTTGTTAGTATATTAAGAAGTATCACTTTAATATTGAAATTGTCTTATTTAATATTTATCAAATGTATGATGAAAACTGAGTCATAATTAATTAAAAAATTGCATCTTAACCTTCATTTAAATTTAATTAGTCAATGCAATTAAACAATAAATCAGATCACCCAGCTGCCGAACGAGCCAGGATGCCCTATTTCCTACAACTAGGTTGAAAAGTCAATGACAGTGACCTATGCTGCTGCTGTAAGTAGTTAAGCTACAGGTTCTCGCATCGCCAAAATACTTCACTCCATTGATAGTTGTACCTTTTGCCATTAAAGATTAGCATACATAAAATCAAGCGAGCTTGTAGGCATATTCTTATTACAATTGTACTGCAGTAGTACAACTTTGTATTCCATGTTTCTTACTTCATTATTCCACTTATACTAACACAATGAAACAATATAGATGTGAAAAGTAGTTGTTTAATCCTTACATCACATGACTTAATAGGTACTTTTGGTAGTAATTAGAAATACTTAAATGTATGTTATGGACTATCGACGACCGCGACCACGGCCTCCCCTGCCGCCTCTCGGGCCACCGCGTCCACCTCGACCTCTGCCCCTTCCGCCTCGAGTTCCACCTCGTTGGAAACCTTCGCGTTTTCCTCTACCCTTCGGTGTGTCATCTATCAGAAGTGTTTCTAGCGGGAGACTGTCTGGGAGTAGGTAGTACCGAATGTTATTCCCACGTATGCTCAATGTGTCTAGCTGGAGCTCATCTTTATTCTTCAGTGTTACCTTTACAGCTTTAAGATGTGTATTCATGGCGACATCGACGCCGGTAATCGTCCCGTGGACCACGCTACCGTTTTTCAGCTCAATTGTTACGGTCTCGTGACTGAGCTTCATTAAAAAACGTACTAGCTTCATGTTTGTTGCAATTTATCGACTTATGGGAACAGTAGAAGGTGATTTGCCGGCCTTTTTAATTAAAAAACTTGTCCAAAATACAACCTCCAAAACCAAAAACACAAAAGATGCACAATTGACAAGTTAAGAATGACAGTAGCTAACGTCAAAGGAGAAAAGCAAACGTCAGAAATATCTATGGTATATGTTGCCAGTAAATGGCAGAGTAGAATTGTAGCAGCGAGCGATATTTCGACGGAAACCTTGGCAACAGAAATACATTAATGGATCATAGCATTTTTTTATCGTAATCGAACTTTTCTTTGGTACAGCAATGAATGCTGAAGTCGTTGTGGAAGATCCCCATATCGACGCAGAAGCAGAACCAGAAGAACAGGAAATATCTGTTTGTGCGCGTTTGGTTCTCACAAATGAACAGGTCTAATTTTTTTTTATTTGATTCCTTTAAAAAAAACAATTATATGAATATTTAAAATTATTACGTATTAAAATTGAAATTATAAAATTGTGTATGCATGATAACCCCTTTTCAAATAACATAATAATCAATAATATCAAAGTCTAAAAATATCAGGTTGGCTTTTGTAACCAATAGAGGTACGTATCACGTAATGTCATTTAACAATAGGTTTCTTACAACATATAACAATGGAAAATATTGCGTTAGATTTGTCTGTAACAGCAGAGATTTCCGACAAAGAAACCGAACAAAATACAGAAACAAGCGAAGCTATAAAATTTACAGATGTAAAAGCAAAGTTAAAGCTAACGCAAATGCAGGTGCAAGGCACTTATTTAGATTTTAAGAAAAATTTAAATATTTCTTAAAATCTAAATAAGTATATGTGTATAAGTAGCGGCACGTATCTTTAGCGCTGAACAAATCCTGCGCAGAAGTTAAAAGTAAGGTGTCGAAGGGACGGAAGTGGGGTGCGGTGCGTGTGCGCGAGAGTCGATTGGTTTCCCAGTCGTGTTGTGTTTCTAGGACCAAGACGACGCTCCGCTTGTTTCTAGAGTACAGTCACGTTTTCCAATCAATTACGTTCGGGATTGTATAGATGCGCAACTATCCCCTCTACATTTTTTTCAGCGCTAAACATCCGTGCTGCGACCTAAACTAACGTAGTGGCAATTTTTATTTTATAATAAGTATTCATTACATAAATTTCAGAAAAATGACCTACATGAAGCATTCAATCTTTTGGATTACAATGGGGAAGGGAAAATCAAAGCAGAAGATTTTCGCGTTGCTATCAAAGCTCTAGGTACCTCTAACTGTATTAAATATACGACTGTAATAAGATAATATTATAATAAATTTAAATAATACATTATTTTAAGGCTATGAACCCACAAAGGAAGAGCTTCAGAAAATGATTAACGGCGTCGATAAAGGATTAACTGGGAAACTAAGCTTTGAAAACTTTGAGACCGCTATAATGCGAAAAATTATGTCTTTAGACAATGATGGCGATATTATGAAGAGCTTTAGACTCTTTGATATGGACGATTGTGGTATTTTATATTTTGTTCAACATTTTTGTAACTTTAAAACAACACTGCAAACATTAATAAAGATATTTTTATAGGGTTTATTAGCTTTGAAAATTTAAAAGAAGTAACTAAAATTCTGGGAATCCATTTATCTGATGAAGAAATAGAGGAAATGATTGATGATGCTGATAAGGACTTTGATGGCTTTGTGAGTTGAAAACTACTTTTGACAAAGTTTACTAGTAATAAAATGTTATTAATTTTTAAACTGATGTTACAGATTTCTGTGCAGGAGTTCATGAGGATGATAAAGAATTCTGTGGATATTGTGACACCTTAATTTTATTTATTGTACAATTACTTATGCGTAATAAAATATTTATTGTTAATAATTTTGTTTCTTTCTTCTCTATGGTTACAATTTTTTTACAGATGGCAATGTATAAAAAATTTTTAAAGAATAGATGTAGAGTAAATTGACATGTGACATTGTTTGGCATACTGGTATTTCAAACTGATAAAGGCTTTATTACTATAAAAAATAATATGTATTGTGTTATTATGGTACAATTTTTACTTTTAATAAGAATTTAACTATTGTAAGTGCCTTTTTTCGTTTATAAAACGTTATAAAGTACACGCATTGCATCACCATAATTAGACGGAACTGCTATGGAAATGGGTAAGTTTCTTTAAAAACAGTAATTCCATATAATAAATTCAAACCAGTCTTATTTTTCTATGTGGTAAAGAGTTCTATTATTATTTCATTTAATAGCGCCTATGGAACGAGACGATGTGGTAGATAACACAGCAGTTTTGTATTTAAACAAACAAACAAAAAATTTTTTTTTTTTTTCCCACAAAATACAAAACCTCTGTGGTTTTAACGAAAGTTAACTATTTGTTGTCTCGGAGAAATATTTTTACATAGTTTTTCTTGCTTCAAGTAGTAAGTAATTGGTCTTTTTTAATGTCCTCTAAGTGAAGAATTTGTGTATTTTTGAGTAAGGTACTTTGTGCTTAATGTGTTCTTCAAATAAAATGAACATCACAGATAATAGTTATAAATGCACTTAGTGTTTGCAACAGTATATTTGGTGGTTTCTTTTTAACATAGTGTAAAAAACTGCTTAACAATGTCTGCAAGATACACAGTAGCTCAATTGGTTAAAGCATAGAATGCTGTGGTCGTCACTTCAATTCCCCCCAATGTCATAATTTCGTTTCAATCTATAATCGATATACACTACCTGCTTACTCTGCTAGCGCAGCTATAATTAATTTGAAAGTGTATTACTACATGGTGTAACAAATATATGAACTTTAATGTAGATATTTTTGCTTTGTGTTAACAGTCACTTAATGTGAAATTGATGAAATTTTATTTTTCAGACACAGACTGCGTATCTCTACCGGAAACATGTGAAAATCTAATGATTAATGTTGTAGAAACTCGTAAACATTTCGGCAAAAAATGTTTGGAATACCACCAAAAGACAGCTCAAGTTGAACACGCTATGTTAAATTTACAGCTCAAAGCTATATCCAACTCAAAACTGCCCAAATCCAAACATCAGATCCCTAATTTGCCATACGATAAAATGATTCACGACATGGATGATTTCAAAGAGGAAATACTGGCTGCTGAGAGAAAGCTACATGCAATAGATAATAAAATTATGAACACCGAGAAAATTGTTACACAGATAATAAATGATCGCATTAATAAGCAAGCTAAAATACCTATAACAACAGAAAGTTTGATAGCATGTGCTAAAGTTTGACATCTAGAATCATAGTACTAGAGAATCATTAGAGAAGTAATGAGATTCATACAACTTATTTTAAACCACAGTTTTATTTAACATTGTATGTGGACTTAATGCTAGTTTGTCTCTGTAATTATTTTAATAAATGTATTAATAAGTTACTATTTAAAGAACATGTTTGATTAATAATTTTGTTTCCTTTTTATTTATAGAAAAAATTGGTTATGTGTGATTTTCTTTGAAAAGTAACCAACAATTCCACTATTTATTTCAATTTTAGTAGTAACTGTACATGGCACGTAAAGTCTTAGCTGTGGGGTAAATTACAGATAATAAACCGGTAAACCAGAGACAACGAAAGATATTCGTGGTCTTGAAATTATAATTTGCTTTTGCTTTGGAAAGTTTTGTAACTGAATATTCTCCAATAATAATAAAAATTCAATCTGTGGCACTAGTAATTGCCATGGTAACAGAATTATGTTTGGTCAACTATTCTAGTGTCACGGAAACGCAGAAAGTATTCCAGATACCTCATTTACTTCGTTATGTCTGATATTCAAAGCCTTTTTAAACAAAGTTGCATCATACCCGATGTAATAACTATAGCACCGTCTGAAATACTTAATATACAATATCCCAGTGGCGTCACTGTTGATTTGGGAAAGGAGTTGACACCGACACAAGTCAAAGATAAGCCTATTGTTAAATGGGCAAGTAAAAACACAGAGTATTACACTCTTGCAATGGTAGACCCAGATGCACCAAGCCGAGAAAATCCTAAATTTCGCGAATGGCACCATTGGCTTATAGTAAATATTTATGGTGGTGACTTAAATACAGGTGAAGTTCTGTCAGATTACATCGGTTCCGGACCACCGAAAGGAACGGGATTACATAGATACGTATATTTGGTATTTAAACAACAGGAAAAAGGCGATTTTTCAAAAGTACCGAAATTGCCAAGCAATTCAGGGGACAAAAGAGGCAAATTTTCAGTTGCTAAGTTCGCCCAAGAGTATAAACTTGGAACTCCCGTGGCTGGAAATTTTTATGTCGCTAAATACGATGACTACGTCCCAAAATTGTATGCCAAATTGAAAGGATAAATTTGTAATAATTCTTATTATATTTTTAAAAATCAGTAAAAAATTAACCGGTAAATCGAAACTTTGTCTATGGTTAAGTCGATAACCGTTTCCGCCTCCGCGTGCGTGACATTAATCATTTTTTCGCTCAAGTCGCCATCATCCGCCATTACATTTTGGAGTTTGCGTAAATTGGTCGTTGCACTGTCTCCGTGCCGCAATCACTCAGCGTTATCAGTGACAGTTGTTCTGTGCGTTGCATCGCAGTGTTTTATTGAAACAAAGAGTATCGACGTTATATCGTATGTCCATCCAGAATCTCAACACATTCGACCCATTTGCCGATGCTATCAAAAGCTCGGAAGACGATGTCCAAGATGGATTAGTCCACGTGCGGATCCAGCAACGGAACGGGCGTAAGACGCTAACAACGATACAAGGCCTCTCGTCGGAATATGACTTGAAGAAAATCGTGCGGGCATGCAAAAAGGAGTTTGCGTGCAACGGTACAGTCGTCGAACACCCGGAGTACGGAGAGGTTCTTCAGCTGCAAGGGGACCAACGTGAGAACATTTGCCAGTGGCTAACGAAGTCGGGCCTAGTGAAGCCCGAACAACTCAAAGTACACGGTTTCTAGACCTCTAACATGTGTGACATCATCATAGTATCGAAATCGTGCGCGTAACCTATCGAATTATGTATTTAGAAAGCACAGATATTTACAGAGATTATATTAAAAGAGGCCCGCCCCGCGCCCTGTGCCTTGCTGTCTCCCACTAATGTAAAAATAAATATTTTTGACTAATCGACGCCGTCTTCGCAGACAGCTTTAGTTGCAATTAACTCACGAAATACATAGTAAATAACTCAGTTTTGTTTTTTACGACATTACTATTAAATTGCTGTAATAAGTATATGATGTGTCTCAATAATTAAAACATGTTTTTGTATGTGCATCTTTTATTTACGCCCCAATTAATGTACAGGACATTAACGGTATTTGTGAAAGTGGATTTGCCACCTCGCACCGGTACCTTAGCAAAGTACCACCTTGCGATATAATGAACGCTTGTTAGTCTTGACTTTGACAGATTCTAATTTTAAAAAATGTCTCTTAATCAGCTGATCTTTAACTTGCTGCGTAGAATTTAAAAAAAAAATCCATTAGGACGCATAACGAGAAATCGAGCAAATATAAAAAAACCTAGTCAATACATTGAGGTGTCAATTTTATTAGTGCTATATTTCCTAGATTCTAGAAACAGGCCGCTGATGACGTAGCAAGGTATCTTTCAATACAAGGAAGCTGCGCGTGCGCCGTGACTCATGCCCTCGATTATATCGCAAGGCAAAGTTGAGGTCATCTGTATAACAAAACAAAATATTCAATATAACTTATTAGCACATACATTAAAATGCAGATGTTGTAAATATTCCTCTGTTTGTTACATACCATATATACAATAAATTAGTACAAACAATCAATTGGCAAATAGATTGTATGAAACAATAAAAACTAAATGTTTAGTAATTAAGAACTCGATGATAATAATTTTATTATACATTTTTATTTAGATTTTAGTAATTTATGTCTAATGCACTGTCTTAGTCATTCATAATAGTAGGATATCATTTTGTATTCTTAACTAGTTTATAGGCTGCATCTAGATGCAAGTATCCTATGAAATAAGTATAAGAAATGTACATTGGTAAAAGGTATGTAAACTTTTGTAGTAGCACGATATATAAAGAAACCCTTTTTCTTAAATAAAAAAATGTATCCCCTTACTTTACCTGTGTCAAAAAGGTATATATTTGTAGTCTATATTATTACTGTCAATGTCAATGTAGTTGCTGTCATATATCATAATTGAAGTTTGACGTTATGTACAACTTACAAAAAAATATACATGCAAAGAATTGAAAATATTAAGTTGGATTAAATTAAAATTATTTTCGTTTACATTGTGCAAGAAAATTAATACCTTAATATTATATCTTATTGTAAAACTAAGGATGCAGTTATTGTTAAACTGTTAAAGACACTTACTATATAAGGGTAGTCCAAATCGGTAATGACTAACATTAACTTGATCGTGTTGTAGTCCAGTTTTCGACGGATTTATTGTTAAATTCATTGATGTTTTAGTACGAAAATGTCAGATAAGCATTTGAAGATAGGACAAAGAGTTCTCGTCACAGGGAGAAATGCTAAAGGTGCCGTTGCCTATGTGGGATATCCTACTTTTGCACCTGGAAAATGGATTGGCGTTATATTGGACGAAGCTGTGGGGAAAAATAATGGAACCGTTCGAGGACATGCCTATTTCCAGGTAAACATTAACTACTCAAACCATCAGGTAGTTTATCATCACTACACCAACAAATATTAAAAGATTAAGTACTTTATAAGTTACAGCCATTTCGATATGATTCTAACTATACTATTCACTTGATTGACCTCATCATCTACTTAATAAATAATATACGTGCCCAGTGCATATTTGTTGGTCCAGTTTTTCTCTGCTAATTTGTTCTGTATAAACCTTTCTACTTTCATTGTTGTAAGAACTTAGTATGTTAGTGGTTTTTATTGTTAACACACTGGAAGAGACTAGTTGCCCACAACACAGGAAACTGTAATGTGTTAAAAATTATAAACATCATTTTTTGACTGTATAGAAATCAGTATATAAATATTGCTTAGAAAATATCTATATATAACAAATGTAGTAGTTTACCTCTCTACAAGGAGGCAATGGGTGAAGTGGTCAGCCAATGGTGTGGACCGATCACCTGACTTGCTATGGGTGTCCCTGATAGGAAATAAGAATAAAAATGTTCTAGTTATGTCGTTATTGTTCAAGCTGACTATTGATAAGAGAACTGACAGAACTGGTTATAAAGCTTGATAATAATATTATTTTAATAGTTTGCAATAGAAATATTGTGTGACCTCCTCAACTTCTGAATCTGGCACCATGAATAAGAAACAAGTTTCTAGCTACTTTAAAAAACTTTCTATTTCATTATTATCATGAGTTCTAAGAACAGAACAGAAAAATAAATATTACTCAAAGTGTAAATAGTGCAGATGATAGATGAGAACTAATTTATTCTTGTTAAATTAAAGAATGATGGCAAAAATTCTATTTATTGTATATGGTGACTGAAAAATATATCCATTCTGTTTCCGATATAAGAAAAAACAGTTTGGTTGAACACAACTCTACATTAAATTTAATTGTTTTGATTGCTGTTACTTCCTTGTTAGTCTAATGGTTGGTATAACCGCATATCCTTTGGGGGAGTCTGGATTGCATCCTGGATCTGGCAAAATATAACTTATGCATTAAAATTTTTACCAAGAAAACACATAGCTCGAGTTTCAAAGTAGGAGGTGCGATCACCAACATGTCTCAGAAAGCATATCAATTCGACCCAGTCAACAGCACTAATTTAGTCTATGTTGTGTGATGAAAAAAAAAAACACTTTAACGGTTTAAAACGCTATGTATATTAGTTAAACTTACGAGATGTCGGGTCATACTTACGATAATTTTTAAATACATAACATAATTAACTAATATATATCGCGTTTTGAACCGTTAGAGTGTTTTATTTGAGTGTGTACTCCTCGCGGAAACTACAGACAGGTACATACTTATCAATACTTCGTTGCATTCCAGTGTGATGAGAACTGCGGTATGTTTGTTCGTCAGACCCAATTGCAGTTCTTGGATGCTGAAGATAATCCAATGGAGACATCGATGACTACTTCCAGCGAAGAGAGTAAATCTTCTATACCTAATAGGAGACTGAGCAGGTACGTCTTACTTTGTGACTGAAGTCTAAATAAAATACCACTTATATTATAGTACATATATGAGAAAAAGGTTTATAAATTAGTATATGACAGATAGGCACAGACCCCGACTGGTTAAATATTAGAGGCCCCGAGAGCAAAAAAAATAATCTATACTTCTATACTAATATTATAAATGCAAAAGTAATTCTTATGACTGTCTGTCTGGCTGTAACTCCGAAACTACTGAACTGATTTAAATGAAATTTGGTACACAGATATTGTAGAGCCTGAGATAGGACATAGGATACTTTTTAATGTCAAATAAGGGTCGAAAGGGGTTGAAAAAGGGGATGAAAGTTTGTATGGAAATTCGTGGTTTTTGAATCTAGAACATTGAAACTTTCTCCTTTGGCTTTTTGGGATTATGAGTGGGAGTGGGAGTGAGAGTAAAGTGAGTGTAGGAATGAGAGTGGGTAGGTCGGATGTTCAAGTAGCACTTAAACAAGAATTGCCTGCCTTAACCTTACATAAATTAATAAACAGCCTAGATATTTAAAAATTCCACCCCAAGTCACTATTCCACGCGGACGAAGTCGCGGGCGCCGGAGTTAGTACTCAATAAATTGTTTTTCAATTTTAGTAATTATTTCATTCTTTTTTTCTTTAATTACCTATACTTCTGGTGGTCATCCTAAGTACTTAATTTGCCTGAGTGGCCCGGGTAGTCTTTAATAATAATTAGTATAGTTGTTTTTTTAATTTAATGATTATTTACTCATCTAGCTTTATAGTTTTTAAGTTCTATTCAACACGACGATAAAATAAAAATATTAATTATTTATTGATAAAAAAAATACAAACATTACATGGGAAAATGTTTGTGCCTTGAAAAAGCTCACCGCTGTGGTGACTGTAGTGGAAGGGCCAAGCAATTAAAATACATTTATGAATATTGGTGCAGAATTATAATATTTACCATTTTAACAATATCTAAATCCAAAATAGGTTGAGGTAATATGAAACTTATTTCACTATCAAGAACCGTGCTTGTTCATCCATATAACAATTATTATAACAATTACATAAAAATGTTTAGCATATATTTAGATCAATGTTTCGTAATGTAAATGGCAAATATATTGATTTGTTATATTAAATTATCTTTTTAAAATAAAGGTAGTTTTATACAGTTTTATTTAGCTCGACTCGTACGGAATTTATTTTATGGGTCTAAATTAGAAATTTAAATTTAAGCACCTTCTCGTTCTCGGATTGATCTAAAATTCGGTACACACATTTAGTTTAGATGACAATACTATATAATAAAATCAATAACATTATAAATCCAAGATGGCCGCCGATACAAAATGGCGGATTACATATTTTTCCATAACCCCCTCAATATGGGTATCAAATGAAAAGGCTACACTGGTAAAACACGATGATTATGTCAATTTTTTTCTTGTAGTTTTCAGTGCACGAAAAATAGAACCGTTTAACTTAAAAGTTTTTCTAAGTTGATACTTGTTTTTATTATCGTTAGTATGGCGACACATTTCTGTTAATCATCTAGGTAGGTAGTGTTGCCATTATTAACTTTTAATACTGGATTTAATTAAAACTTATTTGTTAGTGCATCTATAAAAAGACCATGCCTGGACTCCGGTAACAAACGTTATACAAAGCAAGTATAATAAATTAGCTAGGGAAAGCTATACTGAGCTATTTTGTCTGTAACACAGCTAGAATGGTTTTTTAGTAGAAAATAATTTGAGTTACAAAGTTTCGAGATTATAAAAAAAATATGATTTTGTATTACTTTGTTTGTTGCTCTCATCACATCTATAGCGTAAGGCGTTAGGGGTCCTGGATTCAAGTCCAGGAGAAACAATGTTGTTAAAACCGAGTAGACACAGTGTTCGCCCCATTATCCATGGGGAAAATGGGATTTTAATTTTATGTCACTCATTGCTCCGAAAGGGTTAGACCGATTGTTATGTAATCTGTTTTGTGTCTATCGGTTACTATTTGTTCTACACACCCAAATTTATTTTTTTTTTGTATTTAAAATGAAATTAAAATTTATGTACAACTAAAAATGTTCACCCCACCTGTCGCCAAAAACCAAATTTGAATAATATCTTTATTTATCCTGTCATTACTCATACCCACAATACGTTAGTTTTTTTTCTACATTAGATTTTTTTATTTAGCCATAATATGTAAAAATAAGAAAGTTATACATGAGAAATTCAATTTTCAAGGAAAAACAAACTTAGATGTAGACGATAGGTGTAATGTTTTTGTTGTATTTTTTGTAGACATTAAAACCGTTTTAACGGTTTAAAATGCGAAAAAGAACTTGTTGAAAATTTTTTGACTAATACGTTACGCGTTTTAAAACGTTGAAATTGTTTTTAACTACTTTTTTGTAGTTTCTAGTTTTAACTGATAGTGTGTGTTTGTTTGCTAGTATAACAGTCGCGCAGAGATGTAGACCAACTACGTAAGTACTTTTAGATCTATAGATCACGCTTGGCTTTGCGCACCTAAGCTTAATGTATAGTTGTCAGAGAGTAGTAATTTTAATGACACAAGCGGGATTCGAACCAATAGAACATATGTGTTAAGGTAGTACAATTAAGCGCAAAAAACAAGTCTAAAAGGTTATACTAATACATATATAGTACATCATATGTATTTGGCACGACACGTGGGTTCGAGTCCTATCTGTTTCATGCGTCTTCAATTTTTTTTTCAAGCTAAGTAAAAACTGTAACGAATTTATGACTCCAAAAAATTATAGCAACTTCTCTGTAGTTTTTAAAATATTCCAAATAAAAAACTAAACACTTTTGTTTAGTTCTTTATTTGAAATATTTTTTATGTTATAAAATGGCGGGAAAAACTAAAAGAAGTTATAAAAGACTTTGTCTATGTTTTTTACAAATTGTATGAGATTGGCTTAAAGGTCTAGTTACCAGGCCATAAAAAAGTTATAAAAAAAAAATTGCGGCCATATTTAAATGCTACTCGGGTTTTTCATAGATTCGTCGTGAAAGAAAAACATCTTCGATCGACGAACAGTTTCCAAACCCAAGTAGATTTTTAAGTATTGTTTTTTAAGCCAGTCTTTTAAATTATATGAATACTTATATTGCAATGTTGCTTATCTGTTACACAGCAAATATACGGGTTGCACCATGGTAGTGCCGGCGGAAGTAAAAATGTTGTTATTAATATTTTGCATTTTTTTATATTTTAGAATGTTTAGAATATAATTTTTTACATGAATTGTTCTAACCAGTATAGTATGTCTGACTATGTAATAAAATCAATAACATTATAAATCCAAGATGGCCGCCGATGCAAAATGGCGGATTACATATTTTTTCTTAACCCCCTCAATGTGGGTATCAAATGAAGGGCTACACTAGTGAAAAGTTGTAGTTTTGAGCGCAAAAAAAATAAACCGTTAAACTTTTTATATTCGGGCATTACGCAAAAAAATGCACAACATCACAAAAAAAGATGTCACACCAAAACTAAATGTATTTTTTATCTGTGTAAATGATTACAAGATTGCTATTTGTTCTGTACGATTAATGTTTTTTTGACTTAAGAATTGGTTATTGCGATTTACCTATGGTCTCGTGACCACGGTGTATGTCGCGTTTTCAACCGGTAAAGTATTTTATTCCAATATACCTTTAAGGTCGGATATTTGTGCATTATGTAAACTAACATACAATTTAAATGAAGGGTGCGTCGCAAGGCGTCGCCGGCGCAGTCCAAAGCTGGGACGTTGTCGATGTCAAGGTAACGATTTAAGCTGATACGCACTTGTATGCTATGCACAATATTGTATCTGTATGCTCCATAGTCTATCTTTCTTTTTGCATATTTTACTTTCAAAGCTTCACTTTTAGGGGGGGGAGGGGGGGGTGTTAAAAAGCTTATGTACGTATGTCATCACAGCGCCAGGCATTGTTAAAAGCATAAAAGGTCTCAACCGAAACAATACACACAATGTTACAGATACGGACACCATGAAGTGGGAAGAGGGGGGGCGTGGTGTAAACATCCTTGTTACGTAACGCGTTATGACTTCAGTTCAATGTATTACACTTAAGCTACCTTGTTCAGTCCAATTAGAAAGGGTCTTTTTAAAACATAAGTCCCAAGTTATGTACAGGCTGTTATTAAAAAAAAGTATAAATTGGGGTGGTACTAAATTTGACCATAGATAATAATGTCAATTATTATATTTAAGTATTGTTCAATTAGTGAAGTAGCAGCTCGAGTGTGGTCGTAAGTTCGAGAGCCGCCCATATTATTTATTTTTGCTCACAACCAAACGTCTAGTAATACATTTGGCTGGCTATTTGTTGAAAGCACTTAGTAATTATAGTGCATGTTAGGCATTACTTTTTGATTATTTAAACGCATTTTCTGTCACAGCGCCAACTTTTGTAATCTTAGACCCCCCCCCCCCCCGGCGGCGGGGAACCAAAAAGCCCCCCCCGGGGAAATTTTTTAAAAAAGGGGGGGGGGGTATTTCCCCGGGTTTTAAACCGGGGGGGGGTTTTCCCCCAAATTTTCCAAAGGGGGAAAAAAAAAAAAAAATTTTTTTTTTTTTTTTTTTTGTTTGATTTTTTTTTTTTTTTTTTTTTTTTTAAAAAAAACCCCCCCCCCCCCCCCCAAAAAAAAAAAAAAAAAAAAAATTCTCCGGGGGGGGGGGGGGGGGGGGGGGATTTTTTTTAAAAAAAAATTTTTTTTTTTTTTTTTTTTTTTTTTCTTTTTTTTTTTTTTTTTTTTTTAACTTCAGTCCAGGGTTCAGTTCTCGATTAGAAGATGGAAATAAGTGTTGTCTGTAGTTAAATGAAATAATTTTGACGGTTTAAAACGCTAAATATATAAGCTGACTTATTTACAATTTATTTTAACTACGGCCCGATGTTTCGGATGTCTTGCAGCAGTCGTGGTAACGTTGGGATGGTATATAAGGTAACTAATATATTCCGCGTTTTGAACCGTCAAAAGTGTTTTATTTAAACACATCAACATGATTCGCCAATTATATCCGTTTTTACGAAATCTAAAAGTCGATATAAGACTGTATCACTTACTTGACAATTGCCCCTCTTAGTATCTTACTTTACTTTTTCTCATTTGCACTATTATTTCAAAGCTGTTTTTGTGAACAAAATGTACTTGCTTTATACATGTGCTAGTTTAATATTGTTTAGAATATATTGTATTGTATAAGCTTTCCCGGATATTTTTTAGAGCTACTTAGATTCGAGCTAGTCGGTCGTCGTCCGTATTCATTCACTGTTCGTGTAACGTAATTAAGAAACGTCGAAAACCGTCTCTCGATTACGACGGTTTAACATGTCGAAACCAAAGTGAAACGGTTGATCTGTTTGTAGTCAAGAATGCCTTCTATTGAAGAATCACCAGCTTCGTAAGTCTTGTGATTTAGTGCACTCGACTGTAGACCAGGACGTGTCGGGTTCAAATCCTGGCGGAGGCGAAATACTTGTGAATTTTTAGAAACAGCCCAAGCTTGGAACTGAGTGTGATTAAACTCAATGCTTCGAAAAGCTCGCTAAGCTGTCGCTAGTAAGTGGCGATAGTTTTTTTAGCTTGTCGACCTTGTTGTTGCAATAAGCGTGGTAGGTCTGGATCAGCTGTGGGAAATAAATGTAACGATAGCATAAGCAGTTAAATTTGTTTTTGATCTTCAAGTGTTTCACGCTTTTTCACCTTAGAACATTATGAGACATCACTAATATTCACAGCTCCAGAACATCACTGGCCAGCAGCCGCCAGTCCCTTTCCTCGTTCGTGTCCCCCACCGCGGAGAGGGCCACGTCACCAGATCTCACTAAGCGGGCCTCTTTTGTCGAGGTCAGTTGTCAGTCGTGGTATTTCTTTTAATAGATTGTGGAGGACGGACTAGCTTGGAGTGCTCTTGATGGAAGGTGGAATACCCCAGCCACAGGGCTCCGTCAATAAATCAAATTATAGATAAAATTATATCCGTGCATGGATGATCAAGATTTTTATAGCTGATCGATCTTTGTTGGATTAATTCATAAATTATTCTGTGCACAGTGTTTTGATACAATATTCTTTACCCAAAACTCGAATCCAGGTCCGGGCACCTGAGATCAGGGGCAAGACATTTGTCTAAAGACTTGTGATATTGCAGACCGGGTTTGTGGAGACGTTGACGCCCCAATTCACGTTGGGGCAAAGCATTACTTCTCCTCTGCCAAGCTCGACAGCCGTAGAAGACAAGTTGGCCAATATACAGGCTCAACAAGAGGTAAGCAAGAGATGCTTCTGGTGTAGGTAGAGTTTGTCTCTTTCTTTCAAGCGAAGTAATGTGCATGACAGAGACAGATAATGTTAGCTACGTCTTTAGGTAGAGTTTAAGTGAAGGATATAGTTTTCTTATTTAAATAAATGAATTTAACGGTTTTTAAGACGAAATTTATTAGTTAAACTTGTTAGCAATTAACTTTAACAAATAGGAGTTATATAAGGTTTCAACGGACTCTTGAATAGATAAAAGAAAGTTTATAAAACAATTTGTGTATCTAGTCAATTAAATAATTAATTTAACAATTCTTGAATCATGGTAATTATATTGTTATCGTGAATTGATTATTCCTTTAAAGACTTTGAACATTTTATGAGCCCTAGTGTGGCTACAGGGGCTCCCAATTATCGTTAGCTCAATTGGTAGAGCAACAGCTCGAAACATAGACGTCCCTAAGTTCTGTCGCGGACTTTTTTTTAGATAATTTAAAGAGAAATAAATCTTTCATACATATATTTTGGATATCGTGAACCGTTTTCGCAGCGTACGCAATGAAACCCCACATCGATGCATAATTTTCGCTGTTTTTTCGCCCCTATTTTCAATTTTTCAATTCGAAGCAGTAGTTCCTGAGATTAGCACGTTCAACAAACAAACAAACTTTTCAGCTTTATATATTATGCATAGATTTACTTTAGTAAGCCTCTTTGAAATAAATATACCCTATATACGTTCGTGCGTGTTGAATGTTGTAGTGTAATAACCACACTTATGATAACTGTAATAAGTGCTAGAGTTCAAGATATATGCTTGCAGATAACAAACCTCAAAAGTGAGGTGGAAGACCTAAAGGAGAAGTTGGAGACGCTCAGGATCCGTCGCGCCGAGGATCGGGAGAAGCTGCGAGAGCTGGAGAAGGTCCGCCTCCAGCTGGAGCAGGCCAACGAGTTCAAAGCGAAGATTATGGAGTCGCAGGCGCAGCTGCAGAGGGATCTGCAGAGAGCCAAGCAAGAGGTAATGAGGGGAAGGGGGGTAGGCTGCCCATGCAACAGATGCAACGGAAGACAGGCAAACATGGGTTTCTCTTGGTTGAAGGCGAAGCACCCCAGGCATATAGCATATTAACAAGATGTCAAAATCAAATCAAAGTCAAAAATATTTATTATGTAGGTAACTATTACCTTATGAACGTCACGAAATAATTATAGAATCTAACTTTACATTTACTACATCTCAAATCAAGCGAAACGAACAGAAGAATGATAAACTCGCCGATTTACTTTTATACAGAACATATTTTTCCTTTAAAGCGGGTTCCTCCAACCCCAAATTTTTATCATTTAAATATTATTAACAGATAATAACCGTTTCAACAGTTTTTGTTTTACATACGATTTAAACCTATTTATTGAGAGTGCTTGCACTTCGCTGGGGATTTTATTAAAGTATCGTATGCAGTTACCTTGAAAAAACTACTACTTTTATGGGCCTTTTGTTGGTACACTTATTTTGTCCTTATTACGCGTATTGTGCTGATGAAAGCTGCCGTTTGTTTTAAAAGTATCTACGTTTTTCCTCATGCGTTCTATTTTAGCTTTACATGTTCGAAGATCCACAAACAACACTAAAACGTAATTGCATCTTTTTTTTATAATGACGAAGGAAAACAAGACAACAGGGGTGTATAAGATATTAGCAAGATGCGATGTCGGCCTATTTAGCTTTGCCTATTCATTATTTCACAGACTGAAACTGAAATGTGATAAAATTTCGGCTTTTATCTTGACTCCCGAGTTCGTTAGAAACTACTTATTTAGAAACCCGGTGGGGATTATTAGCTAACACTATCACCATTATGCCACCGAGTCCATCAAATATTGTCCTTGGACATTCGTAAATCCACAGACTTGAACCGGTTAAAATATTTTCGCATTTAATTCACAGGTTCGTGAAGCCCAAGAGGCGCTGGAAGTTCACAACGACGAGACAGCGGAGCTGCAGGAAGCTGCTGAGATGGCTGCTCTGGATAAGGAAATGGCGGAGGAAAGGGCTGAGGCGTTACAACTGGAACTGGAACAGTGCAGGGAGAAGCTGGAGGAAGCGACCCTGGACCTGCAGCTCATGAGAGCCGAGATGGAGGCAGGTGGAAATATACGTGAGTGTCTAAGTTTTCTTGGGGGAATGAGGGTAGAATACAAAAATGCTTTTGTGTGGAGTGAGGGTAATTTATGAATCTAATTCATATAGCTAGGTAAACGAAATTTAAAACTTGTTATATGAATAATAAAAGAAGTATGTAATGTAAGGCTCCTAGAGGCAGAGTGGCCTAATAACAAAAAACATGATTTTCAATAGGGTGGAAAATAAATTTTTCCCCCCTTTTTTTTTTTTTTTTTTTAAATTGCGCAATTAACTTAGGCGAAATGAATTTGTACTATTATTCGTGCAAGAATGATGTTAACAATTTTCGGTCACTGTACTCTTGTGGATTAACATTTTTAGACTATAAATAATATATAGTCAAGTCATAAAATTGAAGTTAGTTACTCTGCGTCTAGCAGCCTCATATATAAATGTTTAGCAATGACGGTAGTTGCAAATAAAACTATTTCAATAGTGTAGGTAACATTTTTGCCATATAAGTAAGACAGAAACTAATTCAAAACTGAATTATCTTTATCTCTAGTTTGTTGCGGTTTGTATTTATTTAAATAAAACACTTAAACGGTTTAAAACGCGACATATATTAGCTAAACTTACTTCAAAATTATTTTAACTACGGCCCGGCGTTTCGGATGCTTTGCAGCATCCATGGTGACGGGGAGACGGCGTCTAGCTCATATATATCACGATTTAAACCGTTTTAAGTTTTTTTTATTTAAAGTGTACTACTCGCGTAAACTACAGACAGTATTAATAATTACTTTTCAATCTTAAATTGTCTGAAGTAGAAATAAAAGTAGTCTTTGGGATATTTAAATAATAAATTTCAAAAATTATTGAACTTTTTGGCAGCTAATATGGCGCAGGGTTTTTCAAATCGTAAGTTGAAAAGGCATTTTAGGTAGGTGACTGTAGATAGGTGCATTTACCCATACCCACCATTTTAGGGGGGGAATGTCAAATGGTCTTGAAATGTTAAGATGTAATTTTGTCGAAGTTAGTGTTCAATCATTTACTTCTTAAGTGTTAATGAGACATTAATAAAAAGCTAAACACGATACTTTTAGATTGTTCGTGAATTCCACAAAAAAAAACTATTATCAAAAAAGTCGACAACCTATCTTCCTGGAAGCTCATGCTTATCATAAAAAGCTGATTTTGTATGTTAGGTTGCAGTATAATATAAATCAATGTGTGATCATGATTTCTTCTAAAGTATCGTGTTTGCGACCGTCTGTGTAGCATGAACGTATTTTTAAACAGTATAAACTCTTTAACGAAAGTCAAGGAACAAAGTATTTTTATCGTTACAGAGTTGTCGTTATATGGAGGGAATTTTTATATGGAGTTAAAATCAAGTGTAGTGTATTTTTTCTTACTTGGCACTTTTGGTCAACAAACACTTAATTTATATGAAATCGTGATTGTTTCACAAAGCTAACATTTATTTACACTAAAAACACTTTATAAGATTAAAGTCACTTAGTAAAAATTATGCTAAAATTAATACATTTTCTATAAATTAATTTAAATAAATAGATATTATATTCCTTTAGTTTGATGTGTACATAAAGATGAAATGTATGCAAAGTGAACGACAATAGAAGGTCCCTGCTGTTCTTGCATGATCGCAACAAAAGGCGTTCATAAAAGTGATTTTCAATATTGACCCATATATTGTAATCGATGTTTCTTTATCCCTCTGTCACCTGTGCCAACAACTTCACTCAATCAAAGGTAGTTCTATATGTTTGAATAAAACACTTTAACGGTTTAAAACGCGATATACACGCGGTTTGCAGCGCCGTGGTCACGACTGCTGCAAAGCATCTGAAACGTCAGGCAGTTAAAAATCATTTTCAAATAAGTTTGACTAATATATGGCGTTTTAAACCGTTAAGTGATTTTATTTAAATGTGTACTACTCGCGTAAACTATAGACGGTATTTAGTTCTCTATGGTTTGAAATCGGCCATATTTGTTATGGTCTTTTGCCAAGTTAGAAAAAATACAATCAGAAACTAAGAAAGACGCGATATTTTCTTTTTTACACATTTTGCTGTTATAGAGTGAATTTAGAATGTTTGTCGTTATGAAGAAATTTCGTATGTTCGTTTAAGATTAGCCAACAGAATCGCGATGTATTTGTTTGTCGATATAGGGTTTAAGCTGAAAGTAAGGAATTCGTGATCGATTTCTATGTTATAGAGACTTTATCGTTATAAAGAGTTTACACTACATGTTGCTTATTTATTTATTTATTGAATATTTATTTTATAGACTCGTTCGCACAACTAAAGAGTGTACGTACAGTGTGTCATGTGATCTAGTAAATTTGAATTGAGCAGTTATCTTAATACATATATATATATATATATATATATATATATATATATATCATATATATCGTCAAACATACCTTATACAAATGGATATTGTTTGTGTGTAAAGCCAAAATAGGTCTATCACATCTTAGTGGGGCGTTACACCAAGGGCTTATCTGTCCTGTTGTATATACATATAATAAGACTAGATCTCAAACAATATCTATGTACAGTTTGAATTAACATACATTTTATGTTGCATGTTGTTTTTTGTGTGCTTGCGTTAACCGGCTCTCTTGACCCGACCAACTTTGACACAACTAAAAATGATGCTGAACGACAAATGTTGACCCAACGAGGCCTTTTGTAGTGGGGGGGGGGGGAGTGCTGTGCTGTACCTAAACATTTCTTATGTCTAAAGACACGACACAATTTAAACGAACCAGTGTCGAACTCGGGACTTTTTAAATCTATAATAAATCTATTCGGATTGTAAACGAAATAACGACGCGGGCGGGACTTGAACCGACATCAACAGCGTTTCGTGCTGTTGACCTAACAATTTGATCTACCGTGTCGTATGACCTTGACTTAGACGCGCTGACATCTACCTGACCGACTAAAGACCAATCTAAGAGAGCCAGCATGCGTCCTCGTCCATATAAAGAGTGCCTCACGTCCGCTGACCAGAGCACCCGTACGCAGCGGGAGAGGGCGCCACCGGCTACGAGGTTCGTCAGCTGCAGCAGCAGAACGTCCGCCTGCGCGACACACTCGTGCGGCTGAGGGACCTCTCCGCCCACGACAAGCACGCCATGCAGAAGATGGCTAAGGTCTCCCCATTTTAATACTCATAGTCTAACTTCAGCCACTGGAACGATCAGTATGTGTGATAGTTTTTGAGTTTTTCTATATAAAAAAATAACTGTTTTAAACGCAAGACACATTTGATTGTATTTAAAATTTAAACCCGGCTAACTGGTAGTGTGTTACCTGGTACTATCGTAGAATCCCGGTCTAAGATCAGCGCAATAGATAAACTAGCTGTGTTAGCGACTTCGTCCATGTAGATGTTGAAAAGGGGATAGTAATTAAAACATCAATCGTGACACATATTCGACAATAATAAAGAATATTTCAAACTACGACCCGACGTTTTGGATGCGTCACGAGGGGGCGTCCCTAATGTCGAAGGCAAATCTACTAATCTACGCTAACGCCATCTGTTTTGTCGTAGATGGTATTAAAATATTTAAGAATAGAACGTTTTACGATTTTAAACATGTTCAAAAACGTATTAGATCGGAACGCGAGCGCCATCTATTTTGTCGTATTTGATATTGCTATATTCTTTATAAAACATTTAACGATTTAAAACGTCAAACATATTCGATAACATGTTTTAAATTACGACCCGACGTTTTGAGTGCGACACAAGGGGAGCGGCATTAGGACCTAACACATACTACATCTAAACAGTAGGAAACGTAGATAGTTTCACAAAACGGCGGCGGAAATCTTGGACAGTTAACAAGTTTCTTTGTTACCTTATTAAATTATGATTTGTAGGACTTGGAACAGAACAAATCAGAGATAGCGGAGCTCAGCAGAACGAAGGAGAAGCTCTCAGCCAGGGTCGAAGAGCTGGAAGCGCAAGTGGCCGACCTTCGCGAGCAGGTGGACGCGGCGCTCGGTGCTGAGGAAATGGTAGAACAGCTGGCCGAGAAGAAGATGGCTCTGGAAGACCAGGTCAGTGGTGTTTGGGACAGGTCTGGAAAGTTACTAAATGATACAATTCTGGCGTCGTGTGGTCCAGAGGTTAAGAGGAGTTTGCAAAACTGAGCGAAATGAGTACTTGAGATAAATTGTTTAATCGAAAGATAAAAGTTAGTTTAAAATAGGGAATAAACTTAACATTTTTCACATGCTAAGACTGATGTAGCACATGATGGTACTATGTCAACTAAAAAAAATACGACATGGTACAGTTTTTCAATTTTTATTCACACGGCATTTAACCTTAATACGCAAGTGTTAAGGTCGAAATTACATTGCGCGAGAGGTGCATGTGTCAATAGGTTGAAAAATTCGACGATGAGGTGTAGGACTCGGTAGCTCAATTGGTAGAGCAACAGCACGGAAAGCTGACGATGCCGGTTCAAGTCGTGTCCGTGGCGTAATGTTTTTTTTTTTTTTCAATTTACATTCGGTTCTTTATCGAATCGTTCTATATGTTTTTTTACGCGCAATTGTAAACGTGTTATATTAATCACAGGTGGAGCAATTGAAGCAAGATGTCCAAGAACTGGAGGCGCTGCAGGAAATACATGAACAGCTGGTCGAATCCAATCGGGAGCTGGAGATGGACCTTCGCGAAGAGTTGGAGATGGCGCACGCGGCCACCAGAGAAGTTAGTTCTACTTTATTTAACTCAGAGTTTTGAAGTACCAGACGTTACACAAATCTGATGAAAATCTAACCTATAGAGTATCTATAAGTTCGATTATCCATTATATCAGTCATTATCTATAAAGAACATATATTATAAATATAAAGAGTTTGTCTGTCTATAGTTTACGCGAGTCCGCGACATTTGTCTATCTTTTAAGATTAACTCGCAAGAGCGACGGGACGCGGACGACGTCGTGGCTAACAGCTTAAGTTTATAAAAATTGAGGAGCTTTGCAAGAAACAATTTTTTGCCCAAAACTCTACATGGACGGTGACGCTTACACAGCTAGCTTATCTATTATTTCTATTGCAGGCAGCGAGGGAGAGAGAAGCTGCGCTAGAGACGATCTTAGACCGGGATTCTACGATAGTTAAGTTCCGCGAGCTGGTTCAGCGCATGACGGAACAGTACAATGAGATGAGGAACCAGCTGGACTCCAAGATAGGTAATAATCAACGGGTCATGGCTCCCTACCGGGTTTAATATGTCTCCAAACAATTTAAAAAATTTGAAACATGTTAGACTTTGCCGAGATCTATGAGGCTATAAAATGGATATTCCTACCACCGCCCTCAGATGAAAAAGTTTCGCTTTGAGTCTGTGGATTTCCGAATATTCAAAGACAAAATAGATAGACATCACATCTTGTTTAGATGTTATATGTATATTATATGCTGTAGTTTACACATTTAAATAAAACACTTTCATGGTTTAAAACGTGAAATATATTAAATAGACTTATTTTAAAATTATTTTTATATACGGCCAACGTTTTGGATACTTCGCAGCAGCCGTCGTTGCGGGGAGTCTCCCCATTTTAAACCGTTATAAAAGAAAAAATCAAAAGTTTCAATGTTTCAGGATCACCAGCCCCTTCAGAGCAGGAGTCGACGCCGGAACCGGTGTCCAGGTCTTCGCCGCCCACGGAGCTGGGCTCCCTGGTGCAACAGTCCCGAGCCTCCACTCGCTCTATCGACCTGCAACTGCGGTCTTTAGAACTCAGTCAAGCGAGGACCCGCGCGACCATGCTGGCTGCTTGTCTTCCGGACCACTTCATGAGTAGTGGTGGTAAGTGACCACTCGTCTTGTCTTCTGTGTTTGTAGAGTTAGAGCGATAGCACGGAACGCCGTGGACGCCAGTTCAGTACCCGCCCGTGACGTATTTCTTTTATTAATGTGCTAATCTATTCAATTCCTATGTCAATGTTCCAGGCGACCACGACGCCATCTTGTTCATTCTCTTACTCCAGCGGTTGAATGCGAAGGCGGAAATCATTCTAGGTCAGATAAGAGAGAGGTAAGTCCGTATATATTTACTAGCTGATCCGGCGAACGTTGTTTTGTTCTTTGCAAGATTAATATTTATTATGAGGCCGCTAGAGACAGAGTGGCCTAACTGCAATTTTACGGCTTGACTAATTTATTTATTTATATATAGTGACCAAAAATCGTTAACACAATTCTTACACAAATAATTGTACTAATTCATTTTCGCTTTTTCCTCCTTATGGAGAATCATGTTTTTTTAATAGGCCACTCTGCCTCAAGCGGCCTCATATCATTTAAGTATTTAATTAAATAAAACAATTACCAATTTTAAACGGTGTTATTAGCTAATTTTTATTATATTTCAAGTACGACGCAACGGTTCGGCTTCTTTGAAACTGTGGTCACGGGTCGAAATTAATTTCCCTCATATATTTGACGTTTTGAACAGTTAGAAGTGTTTTTATTCAAATGTGTAATACTCACGTAATAAATTACAGATAATACATAAAGGTTTCAGAAGACAGGGGATAGAATAATAGATAGATAGTGTGATCAACGAATTCTTATAACGCCTATAAATAAAATTTGTGGAGGAAACAAAGAAATTTTTTTCTCCCTAAGGGATCCATAAGGGATTTTTATATACAAATTCACAATTAAAAAAGTAGTAGTCCCCCCCCCCCATTCCTCTTGGATTATATTTGTAGGTGAATTGTATATTCATCATTGTTCTTTGGCACCCGTCAGATTCCCAGCGGTGAACGTGTGGGACCGAGAGGCGATCACGAAGACCCACACGGCGGTGCAGTACAGCTTCAGGTGCCAACTGGAGTATCAATTGATGATGATTCAGGTGCAATGATGATGATGTAAACTCTTTTAGACGTAGACTCGTTTATACATTTCAGTTTTATCAAATAGCTGGACTCGTAGACCCAATTTCACTCTTATCTGTGGACGGTGGTTGGTGATTCGGACGCTATTTCGATATAAAATACCGTCTGTACTTCAGTTTTAGTAGTGTACAGTATGTTATGTATGCGAGTTACGTTTTAAACCGTTAAAGTGTTTTATTAAAAGGTATTTCGATATTCCTGCCAGCCATCTAATATAGTCAAACCCGACCTATTGATTTGTAACCTTACATAGGCAACAGGTCATTTGAGAGGGAGGGACGCCGCCCAAAATGTTCCCTAAATACCATTATACCAACATGATTCAGACAAAAAAACGAGGGACGTCTCACTACCCTAATCTTAAGCATATGTATAGCTAACGCCCCCGTTGTGCCCATTAGCCACGCCCCGTTAATTTTAGTTTGTATTGTTCTTAACGTAGTAATCTTAGGGACTGTCAAAAAGTTTCCCAAATACAATACTATTTGAGTTTGGTTATCCTGTGTTCCAGTGTATGGTGTGCATGTGGAGCAGTGCGCTGGAGCTGTGCACTCCAGAGGTGCTGCTGAAGGCGGCTTCAGCGTTGCCTGATGCGACTGCGCAGGAGCGGGCCCTAGATGGCGCTGCGCAATTGCTGAAGAGCAACGAACTAGACGAGAACTGCGCGCTCGACGGTGAGCACAGTTTTTATACAATTTTGACCCCTTTAGGATTCTAATACACAATGGCCTTAGGTATGTTCCGAATAAAAATCACAATTTAAACCGACTATATTCAAATCACAAAATATAAAGCACTGTCTGTAGTTTACGCGTGTAGTTAACATTTAAATAAAACACTTTAACGATATAAAACACGATATATATTAGTTGAATTTATTTAAACAATAGTTTTAATTACGGCCCGACGTTTCGAACGCTTTGCAGCAGCCGTGGTCACGGAGAGACTTATAGATTATTTATTATAGTTAATTTTCAAATAAAATTACCTATATATCGCGTTTTAAACCGTTACAGTTTTTTATTTGAACACAAAATACAACTTAAAAGAATTACTATCAAATACCAATTATACCATTGGACGACCAACCAATTCGAAAGAAAAATCGAAAAGTAACTGATAATTAATATCGGACAATAGTGTCGGCCACACATACTCATAGCAATAATCTGCAGCAGCATTTAAGATGGCAATGTATGCCCCTGCCTCCCCCCTGCCTCCCCCTGCCTCCCCCTGCCCCCCCTGCCTCCCCCTGCCTCCCCCCTGCCTCCCCCCTGCCTCCCCCCCCTGCCTTTTATGGTGACTACAATGGTGAAAAATACAAATTCTTACGAAACGCGTATTTTGCTTAATGACAGTTTACGCGAATAGTGTACATTGAAATAAAACACTTTAAACGGTTTTAAATCCCTTGCATATCATCCGAAACTTAAAACTTAATATCTTCCATTTAAACAGTTAAGTGTTTTAAATAATCGCTTCTATCATGCTTGATCAGTTTTTTGTAATATTCTTAATAACTCTAGGTATCGAGAGATGCTGGACGTACCTATCGGCGATGTGGGGGGCGCTGAGCATGTCCCGAGTAGAGGGGGCTGGATGTACAAGGGAGGCTGTTCTGCACGCGTGCGGGGCACTCGACGCGCTCGCGAGGGCGCTGCACGCCGACGCGAGTGCGCTTACGCAGATACTGCAGGTATACAAATATTTTATCTCTACCTTTTGTACTTATGTATTACTGGTTATTTTCGTGTTAGATTCATGTATTCATAAATAAATTAAATTACGCTTAAATACTGTCTATAGTTTACGCGAGTAGTACACATTTAAATAAAACACTTTAACGGTTCAAAACGCGATATATTAGTTAAACTTATTTGGAAATGATTTTTAACTTCGGCCCGACGTTTCGGATGCTTTGCAGCTTTGTCTCCCCGTGACCTCGGCTGCTGCAAAGCATCCGAAACGTCGGGCCGAAGTTAAAAATCATTTCCAAATAAGTTTAACTAATATATCGCGTTAAACCGTTAAAGTGTTTTATTTATATATTATCCTTTATTTAATATTTGACTCGTTGTCGGCCTAATGGTAGCAAAGTATCTGTAATGTAAAACAGTTTGAAAAGTAAAGTTATATTAAGTTAAAGTTTAAGAGGGAGTCGAGATAAATAAACCCACTGAGTGCTGTTTTGAAATCCCGTTTCCCCCTTCTGGGGCGTGGGGCGAACACATTTCTTCGTCCGTTTCACTGATCACTTCTTTTTAACAGGCGAGTAGTTAATCAGACTTCTGTGCCCTACCCGACCGGAACAACTTGAGATTCGAACTCAGGACCTCTCGCGCATAAAATGCTAGGCAATACGTTTAACCATTTGGCTACGGAGGCGGTCAGACAGCTGCAGCTTGCTACTGATTTATTTCATATAAATTTAATTTTGAGATAATTTACAAGAAAGGTCTAATAAACACTTACATATGCTACCTATGGTATATAATATTATAATGAATACGCAATAAAATTGTTTGTCTGTACAGCATCTTTGATTATTCTCGACCGTGTTGGACTTCGTACGTTGGTAGGAATGAAATCTATACCTTTTGGATTTCAGACTGGGATTTCCGAATATCCAAAGCCTTTGGAGATCTCGGCAACCACCATTTTGTTCTAGATGTTCTATGTCTCAATTATTTCACCTGAAGTGAAAACCATTCTTATCTGTCCTGCTTAATCATGCATTTTTTAGTTTGGTGTATGTATATACATTAATTTTCTTATTCGTACTTTAGGCAGCAGACCGGCAGCTAGAGCTGGGCCTGCTGCACGAAGCTATCCAGTCGAGCTGTTCGTCCCTGCAGCAGCAACTGAAAGCCGTCCGCCGACGGTTACCAGCTGGTGTCAACCTTCACAATCTGCCTTTGGATCTGCAGGTACTCGTAACATCGAAATATTAAAATAATGTAAAGGTACCACAATTTTTAAATAAAAATTTTAACGGTTTACAACGCAAAATATATTAGTTAACAATGTTTCAAAATATATTAGTTAACAATGATGCTTTACCGAGCGGGTTGGTAATATTTTAAAAGAAAGTTTGTCTAATATATTTCGCGTTTAAAACCGTTAAAATGTTTTATTTAAATATTTACTATTCGCGTTAACTATCCACAGTATTTACTATAATAATTTTATTTCCAGCTGGTAGAACGTCTTCGTGGCGATAGTGCCGTGGCGCTTTGGAAGTGTGCGCGCGCGACTTCGTTGGCAGCGAGGGCTGCGTGCGCTTGCGCATCCACAGCTGGGGAGAGGGGTGACGGCGCGCCTCTCGCCCACCAGGCCCTCAACGCCATCTGGACGGCTGCTACCGACAAAATTTATCAACAGGTACATTTATTTGCGTATAAAAGATGATAAGGGTAAATATTGTTGTCTTATTAAACTTAATGTTTTGAAAATTGTCTAAAATACTCTCTGGTCTCATGGTAGCATTGTATGGCCTATAATCAATGGTTCCTTTGACACTACTCTGTCAGTGGTGTCACTTCCATGGTAATGCGGTTTCCTCTGGCATTTTTAACTTCAAAAGTATAGGAATATCGTATGTCTTCTTTTATAGCAAATACAACAATTATAAATATTGAATGATCTAGATCACATTTTCTCTATGAGACACAAAATATCAAATATATTATATAAACATTCATATTACAAAATATATAATTATAGGACGATCACGGCCCGGTGAAGACGATCAAGCACGCGTTGTCTGTCGTGTCGAATGACGTCGGCAAGTTGGCTGCCTTCACGCAAGACAAGGAGTATGACGTCATGTCGCTCACCAACGTGGCGCAGGACAAGGTGAGCGCGATCGGGACGGACGATTTTCTGTGGCTGTTTAAAAAAATTGTGACTAGTTGTCAGCTTATTTTGAAGCTATATGAATATGAAGGTTCCGTAGTTAATTATAACGAGAGATTTGACGATTTCGTTGATGTTGTGGCCGGGTTCAGGTCACGAACCACCGTCCACAAATCAAAAAGCCGTCTGGATATCCGAATATCCAAAGCCAAAATAAGTCGACAGCGCTTCTTGTGAGATGTTGTATGGTATTTCAACTACCATCAAGTGATCATAAAAAAAAGAGTTTAGCTCCTTAGGCTGTCGTGGGCAAATTTTAATGTAAGCTTTAATGTAAATAAAACACTTTAAGGTTTAAAACGCGATGTATTAGTTAAACTATTTATTTCCCCGCGACCACGGCTGCTGCAAAGCATCAGAAACGTCGGGCCGAAGTCAGAAGTCATTTAAAAATAAGTTTAATATATCGCGTTTTAAACCGTTAAAGTGTTTTATTTAAATGTGTACTACTCACGTAAACTATTGACAGATTTAATTTAACCACGATAGCCTCATACACACTTGCTACAATACAATTACATACATACTTATAAGCAACTTGTTTTAAAATTTGTATTTTTTTTTAAATCAAATTAAATTCGTAATTTTAGACATCTTTGAGTGTTTTTTAAATGCGATATTGTGTGTAATAAGAATGTTTAATATGTTCGTATGCGTATTTTTACAGCCAACGCCACCTATCGTGCTCCGCGCGCAACACGTCAAGAAACAACTAGAAGAAACGAAGACGCTGACAATTCGTCTAGAGAACAAGGAAGCGGATATCAAAGAACTGAGGAAAATGCTCAAGGTCAGTCTGTTATTAATTAATAATAGTTATGCCCTTTACACACAAGAAAAACGAATTTTAAATCTACTTAGAATGTAAGGCATTTCGGTTACTTACATTTTTCTATGTGAAAAGAGTTATACATAATGCCATCTTGCGACGTTAGAAATGGACCGCTAAAGACAGAGAGGCCTAACTGCAATTTTTATGGCTTGACTTTATATTTTCAGTCTAAAAATGTTAATCTACAAGAGCACATTGACCGAAAATATAAACATAATTCTTACACAAATAATAGTGCAAACTCATTTTGCCCTAAGTTTATTGCACATTTTATTTTCTTTCTTATTGAAAATCATGTTTTTTTTTATTGTTAGGCCACTCTGCCTCCTCAACCTCATATATAAATATAACATTAGCTATTAACAAGAGCGATGTTTCTGTCGTAAATAGGCCTGAAATAACTTAAAGCTTTTCCCGTAGTGTTTGAGTTAATATATAAAAATATGCTTAAATTATAAAAACAGGCATACTATTTCAATTCTAAATTCAAATATATTTATTTTGGTCTATTCCGTTATTTCAGACGAAGCAAGAGGAGTTGTCAGAGATGCAGATACGCCGTGAGCTGGGCGAGAGGAAGCTGAGGGCGGTGGCTGATGATGCAGAGCTCAAGGCCCAGGAAATGCAGAGGAAACTCGAGGATGTCACCAACCAGCTCAAGAGGTTAGTTGGACAAAATCAATATTAAAGTTATCCTAGTTCTTTTTTTATGATAGAGGGGGAAAAGATAAGCATGGGAAAATACCCCAAAAAAGGTCATCAGCATATTTAAACAAGAAGTTTTTTGATAGTATGGTTGACCGGGTTTAATTTCCGTCGGGCCCAAGTTGTTTCTATATTTTTTTCATAAAAGATATTGAAAAATCTAGATATTAATTAGGTGGTAAAAATATCACACCGAACCACCGTCCATGGATATACCGCGTAAGGCATTTACAAAAGCAAAGTCAACGACAATAGAAGGTAGAAGTCCCACTCATGCATGATCGTTGAAAAATAATGACACGAGAAATTAAAAAAAGCGACATAATAGTGTTTTTAAATGTTGAGGTCGTCTTCGTGCATATATATTCTATGTTTCTTTATAATGTTTGTCCATTTGTGGTAACAGATTCGCGCTATAAAAGATCATCACTATTTCTCTATGGTTTGAAATCGGCCATATTTGTTGTGGTCTTTTGCCGAGTTATAAAAAATGCACTTCACGTGGGATAATTAATATTTCTGTTTAGGAAGGAGAAAGAATTCGAAGAGACCATGGACCACCTTCAGCAGGACATCGACTCGTTGGAGAGCGAACGGGGCGCGCTGCGGGACAAACTCAAGATGTACGCAAAGGGACGCACGGGTACTCACCACGGTGAGTATTTTTTTTTAGATAAAGAAGGACAGAGAAGCGTGTGGTTCATTTGATGGTAGATGAAAAAGCCCAGCCTGTAACATCTAAACAAAATGCGCTGTCGGCCTATTTTGGCTTTGGATATTTGGAAATCCGCAGACTGAAACCGAATGATTTCTACTATTTACCTTGATTTAATGTTATACCGTTTTTGACATTGAGAACGAACAGACCTCACAAAGGTTCTCAAATTATATTGTGTAGCGTTAAATTGGTTTCACGTGCGCCTGCGCATTTAATTAATATTGAGTTACAATGCAGCAGTGGCGCCGCCCGTGCCGAGCTTGCGCGACTTCTCACGTAAGATTATGTTGAATGTTGTTCTAACGCATGCATGCAACTACGAGGGCAAAATGGACTGTCAAATTTCGCAATATAAAACAACTTTAACGGTTTAAAACTGATTATTAACTGCTACGAGTTGTTAAATATATTAATGTGTATGTCAACATTAATAAAACGCGATTAAACTTCACGGTATTTTGATATTCCTAGTTCCTACCAACATTTAATACTCAAGAGTTCAACATGTACGGAAAAATATGGTCGATGAAAAATGTGTTGATGACATGGACCCGGTGGGGATCGCACCCGCTACCCATTGATTATTAGCCGTATATTGGGTACCAGCCCGTCAAACAGGATCTCCGACGTTTCAGTGGGTCAGGGCACAGAAGTTAAATCGGCTTTTTTGTAGGGGAGTTGTGGTTTCATACATTTTTGAATGGAATAATACTGGTATTTAAATAAAACACTTTAACGGTTTAAAACGCGATATATTAGTTAAACTTATTTGAAAATGATTTTTAACTTCGGCCCGTCGTTTCGGATGCTTTGCAGCAGCTGTGGTCACGATACGTGGTTCAAATAAGTTTAACTAATATGTTGCGTTTTAAACCGTTAAAGTGTTTTATTTAAATGTGTACTACTCGCGTAAACTATAGACAGATAATATAATACTGGTATGTGTTCAAGAACAATGTTGTCTTATGTAATTCACAGTTTGACAGTTCCTCGCCCTCGTGCATCCTAAAAATATAACACATCACCATAATAATTCGTGTTATCACTAATTCTGTTATACAAAGCTACCTGTCTTGCTCGTACTCGGTTATTTCGCATATGTGCGAGTGAGACAACTCTACGAATCACGAGAACTTATTTGAAAAAGTAAATAAATGTTAGTTAGTTAGTTTCCAAAGAGATACACGAGCCCAAGGGAAATTCGACTGTGAGATTTTTTTTAGATTGTCATAGAGTACTTGTTGGCTAGATTTTATCTTTTTATGTAGGAACAAAAAAAAAACTAACGTTACGACGTTACGTTACGTTACATACCCAACGGTTTTATTATGAAATACTAAATTAGTGGGGGAAAGGGATAGTTTTAATTTTTTTACCCTATGGTGGTGAATTTACAAAAATTTTTTAAAGCACTCTAACGGTTTAAAACGCGATATATAATGCTGCAAAGCATCCGAATTGTCGGGTTATAGTTAATAACAATTTGAAAACAGGTTTAACTAATGTATTTCCCGTTTTAAACGGTTAAAGTAAATTTAAATTTAAAATTAAATGTCGTTTTCTTAGTTACTATATTGGCTGTCTATAAATAAAAAATCTTAACTTAACTACGGCCCACATAAGTTTTACTTCGTTTTATTTGAATTTTAATAGTCTGCAGTAGCTTAAAAGAAAATATGCAAGCAATCATGGGTCTTAACAATTTCAAGCAACAATTAATTTTATAGTTTTTCCAGAAGCTTTTCACGTGTAATAGAACAAAATACTTTGAGAATCTTCAGTTCTTTCAAGAGATGAACTAAGTTAGACGTGTTTGTATAACAGAATTAAACATCGTCATTATATTATTAAATTTATAATTAATATTTAATATTAATTAATTGTAATAATATTTTTTTTATTCTCGAAAATATGTATACATTAACGTTGGATAAAAAGATATTTCCAATCCAATATTGGCAAATTTATAAAAAAAAACTTATATGTCGTCTGTGGTTTACACTTTAACGGTTTATAACGCGAAATATGCTGCTCAAATGCATCCGAAAGGTCGGGCTGTAGTTAAAAACACTTTGTAGATAAGGCACTAATATATTTATTTATTCTTCATTGCATAAAACATAATAATGATACAGAGTAAAAACTTATACACTAGAATCGAGTGCAATGGGCGAATGGAATATTTCGCGTTTGAAACGGTTAAACCATATTATCTAAACTTAAATGACTTCTTCCATAGTATATTGGCAGTTTAAAAACTTTAATATATATCACATTCTTTAGGTTACAAAAAATACGATCACTGGTAAGAGACGGTAGCTCAATTGGTTAAAAGCATACCGGTTCAAGTCGCGCCCGTGTCGTAATTTTTTTTTTCAATCGAAATAGATTTTTAATTTATATTATTTATTGTATTGCAATCTTCTTCTTATCGTTTGAATATTAGTAATAATTATTTTAGTATATGTCAAACGCATACAGCGACTGTCTTGTATATATATTTCTTGAGAATACATAAAACTAATAATACTATGTATTCTAATCCATCAATAAAAATTTCGATCGCGGTATGCACATATCAATGGGTTGAAAAAATTCGACGATTTCTCGTAGGAGAGGGTAGTTCGATTGAGCAGCAGTTAGAACAGCAGCTCGGAATGCTGCGGATGGCGGTTCAAGTCCCGCACGTGTCGTCAAATTTTTTTAAGCTGATTTTTTATTTTATTTTATTACTGACAATCAAGAGAAGTTACAGATGTTCTCTGTTAAAACACAATTGTCTGACTGTATTACTGTTCACTTTTGTCTATTGTTGTTACATATTTTTCTCTTTACATAGCGGTGGCAACACCAACGCCTCCAATCAAGGAGACACCACGTAAGATCGAAAATCTGTATGCATGGAAACGTTATTTTCCTCGACCTTTTGTTGCGATGCTTAACCAAATGTGATAGCATATTATTTTAATTCGATTGGAATATGGAGTTTGTACATAATTTTATGTGTTTAATGGATGTGAAATGCAGTCGTCTGATTGTTTAAATAAGTAAAATTTGCACATTGAAATGTTAAGTTTATTTAAAAGAATATTGATATGCACGCCATCTAGCGGAAAATGGTGAATCCCAATGTTTTAATCTCGAATAGAGATACCATTGTCATATTTGAAAACTTCGATATTTTTGCACAAGATGGCATTGTATAAATTAAAAATCGTTTATAAAGAACGCCACGGAGCGTCGTGGGTGCCGGTTCATGTCCTGATCATGTCGTGAATTTTTTTTCTATTAAAAAGCGTTTTTGATTTATACTTAATCTCAGTGTGCATTAGATATAGATTACTTGCTAATGGTGAAATTTACTTCTAACGAACAATCCAACAAGACCACTGTTTTTTTTATTACATTGTATTAGACGTTTAATAGTTTTGTCCTTCTTCTCAAGATAAGTAAGACTATCGACTGCACGCAGAAACGCCTGCAACAGAGAAAGGGCGTGTGGCAAGCCCAATTGAATTATTATGCCTTTTGCTTGTATATTTACTCCATATTAAATACTTTAGAAGCGTCTGCGTCGATTTTAAATGTTAGACGTGTTGCAGTTTCTTGACATTTTTATTACGATTGCATTTTTCGTAAGGTATTTTTACAGCAAGTAACATTTCATATTCCGTATAGAACTGGTAAATAATATTTAAAAAAATGGATAAATCACTAATATGGCTCTCGACTTCCACCTCCTCAGCAAATAACCCATGAGTCATTTTTTATTACTTAGAAAATAGTAACATGCATGAACAGGGCGCAAAATGTTACGCTTTATGTTTTAAATAACTTATTTACGAAAATGGCATTTATTTCTGCTTCTTATATGTCTATTGTATTACGTCCGTTCTCATACTAACAGTATCGCTTTTTTGTAGAGGAAACGCCAGTGAAGGTAACATCGGGTGTCGCAGCCGGCGAAGTGAACGAGGCTCTACAGCATCAGCTCAAAGTCCTCAGTTGGTAAGGGTTCTCGTTCGTTTGTAGTGATCTTATCGGTAGGGCTTTGATTCTGATTCTTCACCAAAAACTTTGTCACATTTTTACATAGATGGTTTTTGTAAAAATTATGTGGTTCTTCGAGCCGGACCTTACTGAAAGTGTAACTGTTTGCCGCGCAATAATAAATTATAAAGCATCTAATCGATGATTGTTTGTATTAGGCGCGTAGAACGCGAGCGTGCAGCGAGGATAGCTGCGTGCGCGCGCGCAGAACGCGTCGCCGTGCGTAATCTTCGGCCGCTGGAACACCCTGCTGCGCCAGCGGCGATCGCTCGTCGGCAGGCCGCTTCTCAGCTTGAAGCTCAGCTAGCTGCCTTGCACACGGTGAGTATTTAACTTTTATTTAGCGACATTTAAAACTATTGTTGAAACATTATATTGTTCCCTTATTAGATTTAATTGCTTCGATTTTAGATTCAAACTATCTTTCACGGTTGGTCGTTCGAGTCCCAATCTTTTAATCGAACATTTTCAACGTAAATTTGGTTTCTGACAATAGGGAAAACTAAATTACAGAAATGTAGTTGATCGGGCTTCTGTGCCCTGCCCGACCGAAACGATTTATTGTATCCCCAGGATTCTAACCCCGACCCCTCGCCTTCATCCTTCAACGATTTGGCTACAGAGTCCGTCATACTGGTAATACAAACGTAAGAAGTTTAAAAACGATTTTAAAAGTTTAAGAACGACGAAAGTAAATCTAGATATTGTTTGAACAGTCGATTTTTCGGTCGTTTCAGGAATGGACGCTGTTCGTGGCTCGTTCGGGCCTGGTGAAGTTCCCCGAAGAGCCGAGCAAGTACGCACGCGCATTGCACCAGCACAAGGAGAGGCAGCGAGAGATTAGGAGGCAGCTGGAGGTAAGGTTTTTTATGGATAACTTGAAATAATAAATGTTCAATTATATTTTGTTGTTTCGGATCCCCCCTTTCCCTTGACTGACGAAATGTCTAGACCTAGTTAGTAATAAATTTAGCAATCTTTCGTGTTTTAAACCCCTAAAGTAATTTTATTTAAGGGTAGGTAAGTGGTATGATTTATCAAACCGCAAGCATGGGCGGTCGTCCTATTTCGGCTTTGGATTTTCGGTAAACGCTTTTTTGTTGCCAGGAGAGACTGTTCGCTCTGCAGCAAGAAGCACGCCACTTGATATCTGTCCACAGACCCTGGCGTTGTGTCGAAGCGGACCTCACAGACTTCCCGGCGCCGGAGTTGACAGCTGTGAGTATCTCCACCAACTACCCACCATTAATTTATTGAACTACCGCTTATCTGTGTGAAATTTTAATTCAAATCAGTCCTAGAACAAAATGAGAAAAGACTAGTATTAAGAAAGGGGAAGATAATATGGGGCAGCAAAATAACGTCTAAACGAGATGCGCTGTGTCCTATTTAAAAGAGAGATTTAAACGCGATCACACTTTGCAGTGGCTAAGGACACGTTATTTCTATATTTCTACAACACATTTAATATCCAGATTTTCCATGTAAAGTTTTCTTGCAAATGTTTTTTACAAATACTATAAATTGGTAGACCGTCGACTGTAGTGTAAACTGTAGAATCAGACCCATTAGGGACCGTTCAAGTATTACGTAAGCACTATAAGGGGGTGGGGGGGTCTTTGTTTTGCTTATTTTTGATTACATGGGGGCTAGGGGAGTCCAGATGATGCTTACGTCATCGATATTTATTTACTTTCTGAAACAACTTTCTTATTTTTAAAATTATCATATAAAAAATACATTTTTAATTGAAAAAAGTTTACGTAAGCACGGGGGAGAGGGTCAAAGCTTTGCTTACTTTTGCTGACAAGGGGGATGGGGGGGTCAATAATTGTAATAAATCTGCTTACGTAATACTTGAACGGCCCCTTACTGATGATTAATAACTAGACGTTGATACCATTGGATCATTGGATTGGATGAGACCGTCTAGAAATGTACGTTTATGAATGATTTTTTCCCCATATTGATATTGTATTGCAAAAGACAAGTAAGTTAACGTGAGACAGACTATTGTATCTCTTTGTCCGACAGATGGCGCTGTTCTTAATTTTTCCATCACTAAAACGAAACGTGTCCTATTTAGGATGTGGGGATAAATCTATTGATTGTTGTAGGCGTTAACTGCGCAAGCGATAGACATCGGAACGATAAAGTACCCGGCGCCTGCGTCAGGGCTTTCAGACGACACGATATACGTCACCCCCGCCCAACTCGCCAAGTGAGTTGTTTTTATTTGAAATTTGAGCATTATTTTGACAACCTCTACGAGATAAATCGAACTTGCTTAATATGAACATAATATTATGTGTAAGACGAAGACGGATGATAAATTTGTGATGTGGTTCCAGGATCAGGGAGTTGGTTGAAGAATTGAAGTCTGATGATGTTAAGCTGGATTTGAAGCCGCTAGAGCAAACCGTCAGCGCAGCTTGAACAATCTGGTTGCGTTTGCGCTCGAATTTAATTGGGACTGGAGTCAGAAATTTATAGACATTTAATTTAATTTTAACTACCACTGAAAACATGTATATCTTCTTTCTTCAACAATTACTAAAATTTAAATAACACCATTTTAACGGTTTTGAACGCGAATTTTATTCGTTAAGCTATTTTCAGAGATGTGACCGATGTACTGCAGAGCATCCGAAACGTCGGGCTGTATGTTAGAAATAAATTAACCTGTTGTTTCGCGTTTAAAACCGTTAAGTGTTTTATTTAAATGCGTACAAGTCATATAAACTACGGACTATACCTATAAAGATATTTTTTTTTATATATTCCTTATCTTTATTTAGATTTTTTATATTGTTTTTAAAAATATTGATGAAGGTTTCTTGTAAATAAGTTTCTTCGTCGTTTTCTGTAGCTTACGCGAGTAACATTTTAACATTTTAATTATTAAAACACTTTTAACGGTTTAAAACGCGAAATATACTAGTGATTTTTTAAGTTTATTTCAACTACGGGCCGACATTACGAATGCTTTGCAGCAGCGGTGGACACGAGGAGACATCTTATGCATTTCGCGTTTTAAACTGTTTAATTTAAATACAACTACGTTTATACGCAATAAAATAGCCATATATATTATGTTAGCGGTTTATTAGTGAACTTCTCGTCTTTGCAGCTTTTAATACAAATTTTAATTGGAATAAAATTTAATTAGCTTATTTATTTTTGGTAGATTTTATTAGAAATTAAATTGTTATTTAGTTAAAATAACAGTATTTACGAAAATAACGTTATCTGTGTATATTATGAATTATCATCGAGGCCGCTAGAGACAGAGTAGCCTAACTTCAATTTTATTTATATTTTCATAGTTCAAAAATGTTAATCTGCAAAAGAGCACAGTGAACGATAATTGTTAATACAATTCTTACACAAACAATAGTATAACATTTTCACCTAAGTTAATTGCGCATTTTTATTTCCCTCCTTATTGAAAATCATATTTTTTAGGCCACTCTGCCTCTACCGGCCTCAATTATTCTTGTAGCTTGAAACTTCCATCTATAGTCCAGTCATTTGTATTGTATTTGCTACTCTGTGATTAACTATAGTACTATAACGATGAACCATAGAGATTTTTTGCAGTCTGTGGTAAGGGCTCGCACACTCTTTAGTTTATAGCTAAAGGAGGTCGTTGCGTTCAACTTGCTTCTAATATTGTACTTATAAAATAAACCCTTATTTATTACTGAGATGTTTTTTTATTTGTTTTTTGGTAGAGTAGGGTAGGTTATTGAATTCTTCTCCTTTCATAATCTTTGCTTGATACGACACGTATTCCGAAATAAAAGAAATGATGATTGGAAATGTCTTTTTATTGTACTCTTAAGAGGATGCATGAGTTTTATAAAAAACTAAATCGAAAAAGTTTAACTTACAGGATGTTAAATACTGTCTATAGTTTACGCGAGTAGTACACATTTAAATAAAACACTTTAACGGTTTACAACGCGATTAGTTAAACTTATTTGAAAATTATTTTTAACTTCGGCCCGACGATTCCCCGTGACCGCGGCTGCTGCAAAGCATCCGAAACGTTTTTTTAATTTTTAAATAAGTTCAACTAATGTATCGCGTTTTAAACCGTTAAAGTGTTTTATTTCAATACAGGATGTTGTAAAAAGATTCAGAAATACATCAATCTTTGCGGTTTCTACATCTGTGGACGGTGATTTGATTTAATATATAAGTTTCCAGGCAATGTCCAACATAGAAAAAGTAAACTAATTAGACACAATCTAACCCACGACCCTTTTTTTGGCCATTGCTACCATTACACGAACAAGCTTGTAAAAAATATATAATTCTTTATAGTAGAAAGTTATAACCTGTATAAGGGTTGAACAGCTTTCACGACACCGGCGGGTCATGAACCGGCACCCACGGCGTTCCGTTCTGCTAGTTGGTTCTTTTCTCAATATAAATATATTTAAATAAGACACTTTAACGGTTTTAATCGCGATATTATTATTTTTATTATTTTGGAATTTTGAAAATTAATTTTGATAATTATTTTACCTATGGTCCGACGTTTAAACGGTTACAATGCTTTCTTTGACTACTCCGTAAAATCTAAAGAGATCTTTATGTATTTAAATAAAACACTAACAGTTTAAAACGCGATATGTGAGTTAAACATAGATGGCGCTAGCAATTTTTACTTTGACATCAGAGATATCATCCATCTTTAGTCTCCCCGTGACCACGGCTGCTGCGAAGCATCCGAAACACCGGGCTGAAGTTAAAAATAATTTTCAAATAAATTTAAGTAATATATCGCGTTTTAAACCGTTATAGTGTTTTATTTAAATGTGTACTACTCGCGTAAACTATAGACAGTATATCTTTATGTAATGCCATCATGTGAGGAAAAATATTAATGTTTAAAATTTTCGATAGTGACCAATTTTACAATATTAGTGCGGAATGCGAAATTATTTCAACACTTTAATAAGCAAAACGGATTCCACGAATATGCACTTAATATCAAAATCGCGCAATGATTAAAAACATCCCGCTTCGCTCATTCAATTTGGGCATAGTTCATCGAAGTTTGACATCAAACGAGTGAAATTATTTCATAAGCCGGCCTTTGATCTTTTTATTAAAAATGCTCGATAGATTTGGCGGGAACAAAGCATACCACAGTTAATATTATAATGTTTTATACGCCACAGACAGATTATATATACCTATGACGTTTATTGTTCTGTGGCGTACACAGACACAGATTATAATATATTACGCATATAATACTCTGTGGCGCAGTGGTTAAACGTGAAAAGTCCTTGATTCCAATGTTTGAAAAACATAAGATCGTGTTAAAATCGTGTATGCTTCATGCTCCGTGGCCCACGCTGGGGATACGGGATTATTATCTATGTGTATAAAGGCCTAAATGCGCTTTATTTGCGAGAAACGTCTTAAAGCTAGAAACTGTAGGTTGACGAGCCCCCATCAATCATTTTTTCTTTCATACAAATAGCTACCTCTGGAAAATCTAGATATTTAATATGTCTAATGTAAATATAGTTACGAATATCGTAATTTTGTCCGGGTGACAAACCACCGACGATCAATGAAAAGATCATTTTTATCGCAAGGATTTTTTAAAAAATCAGACTTGCAATGTAAATATATATGTATTTTAAAAGGTTTTTTTTTGTATAGGACAGACAAGACTTTAAAATCACATGAATATAAAACTCGTGAGGCATGAAGGAAACTTCAATTGAACGAAACTTTCTTTCAGTTCACAGACCGTTTTCTTTTTACAGGCAAGTTGCAGCCTTCCGTGCCCTCCCAGAAAAATCTATTGTTTCCCCAGGATTCGAACCCAGGGCCTCTCGTGCCTAACACAATACTTATCTAAGAAGGCGGACGGGGTGTTGGAACATGAAAGTGAATATCGCCCTGTGCGACCTATTTTGCTTTAAAAATTCTACGACTGAAACCGTAACGCAATTAAACATACTTTAAATTACAACTAAATATTTGTAATTTGTAAAAATACTAAATAGTACTACCACCACCACAAGTGCTTATAAAAAATTCAATAAAAACTCGTTCACACTGTAACTGCAATAAATAAAGACTATCAATCATAAATTGCCCTATAGGGGAGGGTTTTTTGCTTGCAACACTGTCGCTGCGGGGTAATTATTACATTCCGCGAATTTATTTCGCGATAGAAATCCTGGCTATATTGCGAATATAACCGGTCATGAGCGTGTCGGGCAACCACGAATAACTTTTCAGTAAATACATAGATATCAAAGTAGTAACTTTACACACAGGTAGTTGTTAAAATAAAAAAAAGAATTTATTTAAATAGAACACTTTAACGATAATATCGTGTTTTAAACCGTTAAAGTTTTTTTTAATTTGTACTACTCGTGTATATATAAAAAAAATATTTTTTATTTATTTCAAGTTTTTACTGTTACCATTTTTTATGTCGTATAGACGCAGCCATAAATTATATTTTGATTAATTCTCTATTAGGTAATCATTTTTATAACTTGTATATTAAGCTGAAGAGTTTGTTTGATCTAACGCGCTCATCTCAGAAGCACGGTACGCTGACGATGCCGGTTCAAGTCCTGCCCGAGTCGAAATTTTTTTCAATTTATTTTGGATTTTTAAATAGTATTGTAGTTTTAATATCTTGTATACTTTATTGTATTTGTATGTAAAATTATTTTTCTGTAACATTCGTAAGTATATAAAAACCAAAGTTACATGGAAAATAAATAATAAAATCAACCGTCTAATTATTGTATTTGAGACACACTGGTAGATGGACCGACCCACAGCGATCTTAGTAATTCCGATTTCACTCTTATGATTACGGAACCCTAAAACGGTGGTGACCCATAAAATACGCGTTCTGTCATAAATATTTTATTTTTTAATCTGCTATATACTATTGAGAAGTACAAATAGTTTGAGTGATAGAAATTGTCAATCAATATATTGTGTCCCTTCGTCGCAGCTTATATGAGTTTTGTTTATTGATATATTTGTTGTATGTACGTAGAAGTTTTAAAACGTAACGTAACGTATATCATAATATAACAAGGGGTATACGTGTGAGAATGTTATTAAAAATATAAATACAATATATTTAATTAGATACAAGAAAACAACAGATACAAAATGATACCTATAGGTAAAAAACCATAATAACGAGTAAAGTCTTAAACGTTTGATAATCTGTGGTCTGACATCGAACTAACACAGACAATACAAACTCCCAGTTTTTCTATTACAATTCTGTATTATACATGCATAAAAATAAAACGCCAATTATTACAACAATAATATTAATTATATATAAACTATATTAAATAAATAATTATTTAATTGCGTATCCAAACTCGCGACATCCTGGTTTTCATTTACTGCCACCGAAGTTCGGTCCCCGCCGGCCAGTATTTGCCTTGATTAATTATTATATTGTTCACAGATTAATAACAACGCAAATCCAATTTGCCGCGCAATTAATAATGGCGGGGAACTGCGGTTACAGATTAATAATATTTTGCATTATTATCTGTGTTTTATACGAATATTAAATGAAAATGATTTATACTGGCGCATAATGAAATTATGTTTCGTAGTTGTATCTGTTGCGATCGCTTTTACAAATAAATTAATGCTAACTATTTGTAATGTAGGTAAACTAAATAGTATTTTTTATTATTTCAAAACTAACCAACATAAAACGATATCTTTAATCCCGTGTATACAATATTAAACTTTCAAAAGATAATAAAAAGTAACTTGTGCCACAGATAACATATTTAATTGTTTTTTCTGTCGCGTGTCGGCACTTGAACAACATGTTTTCGGCCTTATAACGAGGGTTGCCAACAATGGATGACAAATTGGCCGACGACAAAGGAATCAGGTTTATTGGGATACGTTATGAGGGTACTCTGCGAGTTTGTTGGCTACGAGTGGGGTGGAGCTGACTAGAGAAATTATTAAAATATTTTTACATTTTCGAATAAATTACGAAAGAACGAGGGCAAAGGAATAATGTTACCCTTTGAAAACTTTAATATTTATCGAATGTTATTGCATATGAAGGCACTATGTTATTTAAAAATAAAAAAAATAACTCGAAAATTTTTTCACTCGGGCAGGACTTGAACCGGCATCGTCAGCGTTCCGTGCTGTTGCTCTACAAATTGAGCTACCGAGTCCGATAATATTACCCTAATAAAATAAAAACATTTATTTTAATTAAAAAATGCTTTGATATAAAATTAAACTTCTAGATTGAAAAAAAATTTACGACACGGAAGGACTTGCCATCATGTAAAAAATGCTAATGTTTTCATATGTCTTGATCCACCCTCTGGCATAGATTTATTATATTTTTTATAATTAACACTACTCAACCGAACAAGTATCCTGCCTCACCGTAAACACTGTTACATGCTTTCGCGGGATTCGAACCTAGCACTCTTCACTTTGATAATATTTTACAATGAAAAATACCAGTTTTCATGTATTAATAAAATTGCTTAATAGAACATTTGAAATCCCAGGAGAAACTAAAATGGCAGCTCCATGCATTTTGTGTTCATCTCATGATACAGTAGGTATGCAGATAATGAGATAGTAAGCTATGTAAGCTGTAATATTGCCGTCGGTTATTACCCGAATATTATCTTGCGACAGCAAACAGCTGTATGTAGCCACACTATATTATTTACGCCAAATATAGCTTAAATATTACAAATTTGTTGTCTCTCTTAAGTTTTTATTGAAATTACGTGTTGAAATGGTAGCAATGTATGTCTAATAATCAACGGGTCCTGACGTCTATCCCCACTGTGTACAACATTTTTCTAATAAATTTATAATTTTTCTAAAACATGTTTTTAAATGGAGGGTAGGACACGAAATTCCATTCGGGCCACGAAACACCGTCCACAGTTGAAAAAGTCGTCAAATTTAATCGTGTTTGGGTTTCAGTCTGTGAAACTAATTTCAGCTAACATCCAATGCCAAAACAGGTCAACATCGCTCTTGTTTAGATGTTATATGGCAGGAGTATGTCATCTAACATTCTCCTCCATCATAAAAAAATATAGTAAATTAACGTAAAGCTTCTTTTCTGCGAAGAAGAAAGTCAAATATCACAACTCATCTTATTATGATATTATATGCCCAGTTTACAATAGCATACATATACACTGATCTTCATGCTTGCCTGACTTAATCTGTCATAAAAAATATATAAGTAAGTTTTATTAAACAACATTAACAAAAATAAGAATATGACCAAACTATTCACAATTTGCCTGTCTTATATTTTACACTAGCTGTTGCAGACTTCGTTTGCTAAGAATCGTTATTTTGAGATTGAAATTCATTTTTGCAAACACCTTTATAAGATACTGTCTATAATTTACGAAACATTTAAATAAAACACTTTAACGGTTTAAAACGCGATATATTAGTTAAACTTATTTGAAAATGATTTTTTAACTTCGGCCCGACGTTTCGGATGCTTTGCAGCAGCTCCACCACAGAAGTGACCACGGGCCGAAGTTAAAAATCATTTTCAAATAAGTTTAACTAATATATCGCGTTTTAAACCGTTAAAGTGTTTTATTTAAACACCTTTATAAACTTAAGCTTTTACCCACGACGTCGGTCGCGTCCCTTCCCGTCGTTCTTGCAAGATTATCTTAAAAGATAGACATAAAGCGTCGCAGACTTTTTTCAAGATAATTTAAAGAGGAATCAATCTCTTTTACATATTTTTTGTGTATCTTTAAACCGTTTTTGCAGCGTACGCCTCGAAAACCCATAATAATTAATAATTTTCCCAATTTTTGTCACATTTCTCGCTGTACCTTCGCTCTTATTAGTCTCAGGTTGATGTTTTAGCCTAAAGTTTTCCTCGATATATGCTCCAACCAACACAAGAAGAATTTTTCAATTCGAACTCGTAGTTCCTGAGATTTGCGCGTTCAAACAAACAAACTCTTCAGCTTTATATATTAGTATAGATATAGATTTACACTAACACTTGCAAAACTACTCAATCGTTTCAAAATCAAACCATTTATTTCACAAGAGATAACTTAAATATTATTTAAAAAACTACATAAAAAATAAGAGAAATAAAAAAAGCGCTTCTAAGCGGCTTGCCAATAAGTGCAGAACAGGTGACTCTCCCTGCCACTGCTTTGTCGATAGACATGGTGTAGAACGAGGGGTGTCATTTAATAAAATAACAATAAATACGTCAACTCCCGCAATAGTGCATCTAATAAACGCGAATATTAGTCGTTGGAATTTTAATCACTACTCCATGTTAAACGCGGCTTAGGGTTGTCAAAAATAATTTTAACAACACAATAATATAAAATATAAAATGATTTTAACAACGGCCCGACCGACGTTGCGAATGCTTTGCTGCCGCGGTCACGGGGAGACTAAAGATAGAGGGTGTCTCTAATGTCAAAGTAAAAGCTGTTAAGCTAGCGCCATTTGTCCTGTCGTAGTTGGTATTTTGCTGTACATGCATAAATTTAACTAATATGTTTCGCGTTTTAAACCGTTACATAGTTCATTTAAATTGAGAATGTGACTTAAACATTGTTGTCATCAGCGTAGTAGTAGTGCTAAAACCCACAAACATGTACGTAAGCTTTTCCACTATTACTAATTATTTTATGTTTAGTTATTGAATTGAAAAAAGACCCAAGGTACGGGTTTCAAAGGCCTTAATAAGCACTCATATACACACCTGTCTTCAATAACCTCTTAAGTCCTTCTATTTCCAATGAAAATATTATTCTTGTTAGATTTTGCAGAAAGGGCAGTTGCCTTCCCCCGCCCCTCGCCGCACAGGATATGAATTATATGAGGCCGCTAGAGGCAGAGTGGCCTAATAACAAAAAACATGATTTTCAATAAGGAGTAAAGTAAAATGAATTTAACTTTTAGATATTTGTGTAAAAAATATGAAAACACTTTCGTGTAATATGTACCTAAACAGGTCACTGTGCTCTCGTAGAATAAAATTTTTAGCCTATGAAAATATAAACAACTCAAGTCATACATTTGCAGTTAGGCTACTCTGGCTCTATCGGCCTCATATATTAATATGAACACACAAAGGACTATTTACCATTGACTTGGTAAACTAAGGCCGGTGCACGAAAATCTAACCTTTGCTCTAATTTCAAGTACCGACCGTTTATTGTTCTGAATGTTTAGCAAAAATGGTGTTTCTTAAACATCCACTTTCTTTTATATCATTGTTACCTAAATATTACAACTGCACTTGTCCGTACATTATAGTATCCGATTATTATTTTTTATTAAATTAAGCAAATTTTATTGTCCAGAAGTGACAACCCTCAGTTAAGGGTCGCGAATCACCAAAAAAGCGCATCATGAGATTGTGGGGACCCTTCTGTTTCGTTCACTTTTTGAAGCAATCAATTTCACAGTACCGTCTAGAAACGTCCGTTTTTACAGTTAGCGTTTTTTTTTTATGGGTGTCATTTGAGTCTTCTGATACTTGATAAATGTATACTAGTTGGTGCGTAAAAGGACGAACTGTTAAGCGGTAAGTGGACTGTATAAAGAACAATAGGATAGGACTCACGAAGATTCCTTGTACTCCTCGGGTCCTCTTCTTTCGTGAGGGTGCCTGCAAATACCCCAAAAGCGGATCTGCGAAAAAGCAGTTAATTCACATGATTGGAAGACGCTGTTAAACTGCCAACATCTAACATAACATCAAGTTCGCAACCAGTACATTGTTGCCATTTGTATGTTTGAATGTAAACTTTGCGAAATCACTAGTTCTTTATTCAGCTTTGAGAAATTAAAGTTTTGGGAACGAAAAAGCCAATACCTCCCCCCCCCCCAGAAGGTATCTGGGGGGGATGAGGCGAAGCGATGTTCTTACGCCGCCGCTGAATTATTGGATATGGGGCTCGGTCTTTTTTTGCGCGACTGTAAAAGTGGCCACTTCAGAACGATTCATTACATTGTTCACCCTCACAATATTGTATCCGCTTTTCATGGATATTAGCGAAACTTTATTTAGAGCTACGTTTGACGGGGACAATATTTTTCGTATTGAATAAAACACTTTCTTTCTCTCATCGGCGCAATGAAGGAAAGGCTAAAAAGAAATTCGGTTCCATATGTTTCAAAAAATATATTTTTTTCTGAAACATGTTACACTGCGTCGGAATTTTGGGACAGTGAATGGTTATTTGGAATATCGATATTAATTCCGTTTCTTGTGTGACCTTCTCTATCATCTATACTATTAGCACGAAGCTGATGAGTTTGATTGTTAAAACGCGCTAATCACAGGAATAATTTTTAAATGTAATGAATCACTCCTTACAAAAATCACTTTTTACGGTTTAAAATGCGAAACATATTTTATTAATTATTTATCCAACATCCATTAACCGTTTCTGATGTTTTGCAACGGCCGTGGTTACGGGGAATAAATGAGGATATCCCTAATGTGAAAATCAAAATCTGCTAGGCTACCACCATCTTTTTTTTCGTTCATATTTTGGAGACATATTAAAAATAAGAGATACTAAAAAAACGGTAAATGTAGTCAGCTACTTTTTCAAAATATCAAACAGGTGGCGCTAGCATATGAATTTATATTAATTTTACATGCCCATAAAAAATAAAACATTATTAACGGTGTAAAACGGGAAATATTAAATTTAATTTAAATTTTAACAACCCGTCTTTTGACGTAGGGGTCCTTTAGTCCCCCACGTGACCAGTTCTTGGTTTCAACATTTTTGTCCAATACGGACAGTATTGGACAAAAATGTTTAAATGCCTTTCTTTATACGTATTATTCTATATAAAATTTTTTTTTTAATAATTTTTTTGGATATAGGATGTGGTGTTTGCATATTTAAAAGCTTAATTTATAAGATCTCAAATACTGTCTATAGTTTACGCGAGTAGTACACATTTAAATAAAACACTTTAACGGTATAAAACGCGTTATATTAGTTAAACTTATTTGAAAATGATTTTTAACTTCGACCCGGCGGCGGCGAGACGTTCTCCCCGTGACCCCGGCTGCTGCAAAGCATCCGAAACGTCGGGGCGTAGTTGAAAATAATTTTCAAATAAGTTTAACTAATAAATCGCGTTATAAACCGTTAAAGTGTTTTATTTATAACATTTCTCTTATATATGTGTATCTTCTGTTTAAGCCACATCTCGAATTATTATAGCTTAGTTATGTAAATTTAAAAATATGTTTAAATGTTTACCGTCTTAATTAATGTTGTAACAATGTGTGGAAAATGCTTGTATGGAAGTAATGTTTTTAGATTTTGTTCAATTGTTTTTAAAAACCAACCATCTTTCAGGGAATATAAAAAATTAGCAATACATATCGAGATTTGCGCTTCATTTGTCTATTGATATTCTATTCGTACGAGTTTCAAACGGTTGAATCTGGTTTATTTATTACGTACCAGTCGCGTCAACTACGAGTACTATTTTTTACTATTGTAGTTATAAAGACTAATTAAATCAACTTTCTTCTCTCTTGGTGTTTTCCAAGACCCAAATGTCAAAGATTGCGAATTCTTTTTTACACGGAGGATGTAGGATTGTGTTGAGCAATAAATATTATGTCTATTTCAGAAAAAAAAATTTTTTTAAAATTTTTTTTTTTTTTTTGTTTTTTTTTTTTTTGGAAAAATTTTTTCCCTGGTTTTTTTGTTTGTTTTGGTTTTTGGGGGGCTCTCCCCCCCCGTTTTTTTTTGGGGGGGGGGGTTTTTTTTTTATTTTTTTTTGGGTTTTTTTTTTTTTTTTTTTTTTTTTAATTTTATTTTTTTGGGGGGGGGCCGCCCCCCCCCCCGGGGGGGTTTTTTTTTTTTTTTTTTTTTTTTTTTTTTTTTTTTTTTTCCCCCCCCCCTTTCTTTTTTTTTTTTTTCCCCGGGGGTTTTCTTTTTAAAAAAAAAAAAAGGGTTTTAAACGATTATTTTTTTTTTTTTTTTATTTTTTTTTTTTTTTTTTTTGTGTTGGGGGGGGGGGGGGGGGGGGGGGGGGCCCCCCGCGGCCCGGGGGGGATATTTGGGGTTTTTTTTTTTTTTTTTTTTTTTTTTTTCCCCCCCCCCCCATCTTTATAAATTATAGTTTGCACCACGTCAGCTGCGTTCCTCTACTATTGCTACTTAATCTTAAAAAACTGACGTATACCTTAGAGAAGAACAATTGTTTGATTTGTATTTTTATATAACCATTATCGCAGCGAAGGCAACAGAAGCCCTCAAAGATAAATAAAATCCCATATGTTTGTTCCACGATTTCTTAATGCTTTTTCTTCGCTCCAATTGGTGAATTTTAAAGCCTTTCGCGATAAATGGTCCAACCAACTAAAAAACATTCAATTCGAAACACTAGTTCCTGAGATTAAGGCGTTCAAACAAAATCTTTAGTTTATAACCAATATTAGATACATACATACTAATCACACCCATATGGTCGTTTTAAAAATAAAGACAAAAAGGAAGACTTACTGTAAATTCTCGTTTCTCCTGTTTGGGCCATGGGGTAGAAGGAATTGTGCGCCCATTTATAATCAGACAAGCAAGTCTAGACTTCTGTAGTCTAACGACCAAAATTATTATAATTTTCTCGGGATTCGAACCCTGTACCTCGCGTTTGATTATTCAGCTTCGGAGGCATGAAATTTGACGGAATGATGTAGACACGCTCGTTGGTAAAATGGTAGCGAGATACGACGTATTCACAACCGTTCGTGTATTCGATTCCCATCGGGTCCAACATTTTTCTAATAAATGGATGATTTTTCCGAAACGCGTTGGACTTCGTCTGGAAATCTGGATAAATATTAAAGCGTGGTAGGAATATGGAAATTCCGTCCGGGTCCCGAACCGTCATCCACAGATGAAGCCGTGAAGTTTAATTAAACTTCGGTTCTAGTCTGTGGACTTCCGATTACCCAAAGCCAGGATATTTTGTTGCTATAGGCTGAGGTATTCACCTACCATCAAGTGATTGCTTGTCTGTACGCCTCTATCATTAACAACATTTATATTATAGTATTTGTTTAAGCAGATATATAGCAGTCGTGTTATTGATATTGTAATATTTACGGTGCTCATCCAATATTTCGCTCAAGTGGCAGATTATTAAATTAAATTGTTTGAACAACGACGCGCCACCTGCCTCCCTGCTCATGGCGCCCGCCCTCCGCTCCCGCCCGCCCAACGAGACGGCCTGGTCCGGATTAACATTACTGCAGCTGACTATAGTTTCCACGAGTAGTACACAATTAAATAAAACACTTGGACGTGGTCTCGCCGTGACCACGGCTGCTGCAAAGCAACACGAAACGTCGGGCCGTAGTTAAAAATAATTTTCAATCAAGTATAACTACAATATATCGCGTTTTAACTAAATCACTGTAGCTTAAAAATTAAAATGGAATGTTTTCTTTTTTGTATAATTTGGCACTAGCGTAGCAATTTTTTACTTTGACGTCAGAGACATCCTCCATCTTTAGTCTCCCCATGACCACGGCTACTGCAAAGCATCCGAAACGTCGGGCCGAAGTTAAAAATCATTTTCAAATAGTTTAACTAATATATATCGCGTTTTAAACCGTTAAAGTGTTTTATTTAAATGTGTACTAATCGCGTAAACTATAGACAACTTTCCGTTTTGTGTCTGTCTATAGTTGTTTCAGACAATTTTCTTTTTTTAACTATTAAAAGTGTATTTGTTTTAAAAATTAGTAGAATTTCCGTAGTGAAATTTAAGTCGTCTTAATCTATTCTAATATTATAAATCTGAAAGTTTAAACGTGTGATCCTCATGAACAAGTTCGAATGGATTTTAACGAAGAATACTTTAGTTATAAAATATCAGAATGCGACCAATAGCAGCGAAGAAACAGCGGGAAATGTGGAAAAAACGCGAACAAAATTTATTCCTCTTTAATTTTTTAATTTTTCCAAGATGTTCCTTTAAAATAATTCAAAGTTCATCTTTGAAAACGGATCAAGATACCCAAAAAATATGTATATAAAGGTATATGTGTAATGATTTAAGGTTAACTCGCAAAAACGTTTCCTAATCAATTTATAATATTTCCGAAACACGTTGGACTTCATCTGGAAATCTGTATATTAATGTTTCGGTGTAAGTCCGTGGATTAACAAATCACTAAAATCACAAAAGGTCGACGGCGCATCTGTATAAGATGAGATTGTATGGCTTGGATCTTTCACCTTCCATCGAGTGAAACCCACGTTCGTCTGTCTACTACCATCAAAACTTGCTTTTTCCACTACCTGTTTTTCCTGTCCCCATAAAAAAACCTGATAATATAATTTAAAAATCGAAAATGAATTGAAAAAATTTTTCGACTCGGGCAGGACTTGAACCGGCATCGTCAGCTTTCCGTGCTGTTGCTCTACCAATTGCGCTACCGAGTCCTACACCTCATCGTCGAATTTGTTCAACTTATTGATACGTGCACCTCTCGCATCCATTTATTTTCGATTTTTAAATTATATAGTGCCTTCATGTGCAATAACATGTGAAAAATATTAATGTTTTCAAACCATTGCATACGATATTCTTACATTTTTAAGACGACATTTTTCATATTTAAAAATGAATTTTACGCATTCGAGATCTCACCAAAATCCATACCTGCCTCAATCAAAGATATCCAGACCGCAAATCACAGCGCGCCCCACTAAATCTGGCCCCGCCCAGCGGCGCATGCGCGGCCCCAGCCAATCGGGCGTCTCACCCCCCGGGGGCACAATCAACCCTCAATTGAGATCCTGCCCTGTCATTTTTTCCTCCACCGATCGTCTGGCCCCGCCTCCCTTCATTTAACTTCGTCATAACCGCAATCGGCGTCAAACTGTCAATGAGTGAAGTGAATTATTTAATAGACCTCACCTGACTATGTGTAATTATGTTATAAAATGGACCGCCAGTTTCCGAATCTGACCGACCTGCTGTACCAGCAGAACCTGGAGCGGCTGAACGAGTACGAGCACCTGGGAGGTGAGAGACTGGAGAAGTATGAGAACGACCGGTCCACGTCGGTTTCCCTGGAGGAGGAGGACTGTTCGTCGCCGTTCGGGGTGGATCTGAGCGGGAAGAACACCAGCTTGGGCGGGAAATCCTTCACGATAGCCGCGATCCTCGGCCTGACTAAGTCCGAGGAGGATGTGATGAATTTGAGCGTTCAAGAGAGGCTGCATCAGAACCAGAAGCATTTGCAGAGTTACCTGTACTCGGGGCACGACGTGCAGCGGATTAATGATGGATTTTGCAGGGTCGCAGTCCCGTCGGCGCTACGGCAAGGTAGGTTGTCCTTCTATTTAAAGGATCTTGTGTGACCACAAAAAATGTTGTGCATGTTGTTAACACTTCGTTTGTCTCATTTGATGCAAATTCGTATAATTAACAATTAACGGTTTAAATGCATTATATGTTAAACTTGTTTAAAAATTGTTTTTTACTACGACCCGACGTTTTGTTTCGTTTATTTCTATATTTAAAACTTACTTAAGTAATTTATTTATAAATAGCCTTGCAATAAACATATTAAAAGCGCAACAAAAAAGTTTTGTCTGTAGCACACATTTAAATAAAACACGCTTAACAATTTAAAACTCAAAATATATAAATTAACATACTTCTTTCTTACTTTCTTCAAACGGCCCGACGTTTCGGTTCCTCTGCGTCCATCGTCGCAAAGTGTAGGAAACGCTGGCCGTAGTTAATAAAAATTAAAATTAAGTTACATTATATATTTATTAATTTCTTCAATTTATAGCTTGAATTAAAAATAAAAGGTAATTTTTTAATGAGCAATGCAAAGATTAGCTACAATTAATGTGAACTTGATTAGATTACTTGCCACAAAATAACTACGTACATAATAGTTATTATAATTTGTCGATTTCTTTTTTCTCTATTTTATATTATCAATATGTTTAAATAAAAGTAAAACTTTAGTTATCAATATGTTGTTATACATCAAACGTCTGCAATATACCTATTATGAACACATTTGCTATACAACATTCTGCATACCTATTCTAATATCAAAGCTAAACAGTTTGTTTGTTTGACACGCTTATCTCGGGAACTACTGGATCGAATTGAAAAAATAATTTTGCGTTGGGTAGAACATTTCTCGATGAAGGATCTAGCCTTCTTTTGACATAACATCACGTTGACCAGTAGTTCATTAATAAAATGACAAAATCACTTCTATTTGTTCTTCGTTATTCGGTTTGCTTGTTTGAACGGCACTCTCAGGAACTAATGGTTCGAAATGAAAATTATATTTTTGTGTCGGTTAGACTTTAGAGCATCCCGCTCAGAGAGTCTCCCCGCGACCACGGCTGCTGCAAAGTATCCAAAACGTCGGGCCGAAGTTAAAAATCATTTTCAAATAAGTTTAAGTAATATATCGCGTTTTAAACCGTTAAAGTGTTTTATTTCAATAGAAGATTGCTACGCGTACGCAGCCGCTGGCACAGCTAGTTTATTAATATGAAGATATAGTTTGTATTCCGAGCTGGTAGAGTCCTACAACTTACAGCCATAAATACGATTCTATATATCAATTATAAAAATTTAAATTTAAAAATGTTAAGTTAAATAAACTAAACAATAGAGGATCGGTCTAATTTTCAGAGACTTTAAAATTAATTTTAATAATCTTTCAAAGCGCCACACGAATTTATAACGAAGCACAGTTGGTTAGAGCAAGAGCACGGAACGCCGTGGGCCGGTTCAATTCGTGCACTGAACTTAATTTTTTTAAATTAAGTTTAAAAAATTTGAAATTAAAAATCGATCATTCGCTTTTTTAATTCACGTAGTGCCATCATGTGCAATGAAATGTGAAAAATATTAAAGTTGTGATAACTTTAATATTTTTCACATTTTATTTTATTTTTTTTACTGAATTGTGTAATTAATTCTTTATTAGCTTATGTTTAAGGTATGTATGTATTACTAGCTGTGTAAGCGACTTTGTCCGCGTAGAATATCTTTTTGGCATCCAAATTTATTTTTGCGAACCTCTACATCTTTATAAATTTAAGCTGCCCACGACATCGGTCGTGTACCGTCGATAAATTATTCTTACATAGTACATACATATGTTTTGGTTGTCTTGAGCAGTCCTCGCAGCGTACGCATCTGAAACCCACAGAGATGAAAAATTTCCCCCGTTTTGTTCACATTTCCCGCTGTTTCTTCACTTCTATTAGTCACAGCGCGACGATTCTATAGCCTAAAGCCTTCCTCGATAACTGTTCTAACCAACATAAAAGTAATTTTTCAATTCAAACTGAGATTAGGGGCCGTTCAAGTATTACGTAAGCAGATTTATTACAATTATTTACCCCCCCCATCCCCCTTGTCAGCAAAAGTAAGCAAAGCTTTGACCCCCTCCCCCGTGCTTACGTAAACATTTTTCAATTAAAAATGTATTTTTTATATTATAATTTTAAAAATAAGAAAGTTGATTCAGAAAGTAAATAAATATCGATGACGTAATCATCATCTGGACTCCCCTACCCCCCATGTCATCAAAAATAAGCAAAACAAAGACCCCCCCCCCCCCCCTATAGTGCTTACGTAATACTTGAACGGTCCCTTAGCGGGTTCAAACTCTTCAACTTTATATATTAGTATAGATTTAGCTATTAAGAATACCAAATAAATAAAGAAATTGCAAAATATCAATCCGCAACGTTAATATTCCAGTATTTACTCACCAGCATTAATTGTATTTTTTGACAACTAAAACAGAACCCCAGTCAGCACGCATGACAGATCAAAAGTGTTGCCAATCGCAAATAAACGCGGGAGACAATCGTATTAGTTCCGCCGTCGAAATGTCCCCCATAATATCCGTGTCATTTTATATTAGATTTTTCTTTATTGGAATTCCAAATAACAATTAAATTTGTACCATTAATAGTTGATTGGAAACCAGACTGTGTAAACTAGAGGTCTAGACAGGCATTACAGGAGGCTGTCAGAGGCAGAGTGGCCTAACTGTAATTTTATGACTTGACTCATATATTTTCATAGACTATATAACAATATTCTTACAGAAATAATAGTACAAATTCATTTTCGCGTAAGTTAATTGCGAATTTTAATTTGAATAGTTTTCCCTCTTTTTTCCACATTTCCCTTTTTTTCTTCTCTCCTATTGGTGCTGTTTTATAGCTTTGTTTGTTTGAGCGCGCTAATCTCAGGAAATGCGTGATTGAATTGAAAAATTCTTCATGTGTTGGTTAGAGTATTTATGGAGAAAGGCTATAGACTATCGCGCTGTGACTAAATGAAGCAAAGATACAGTGAGAAATGTGAACAAAACGGAACGCAGCGAAAACGGTTCAAGACACTGTCTATAGTTTACGCGAGTAGTACACATTTAAATAAAACACTTTAACGGTTTAAAACGCGATATATTAGTTAAACTTATTGAAAAATGATTTTTTACTTCGGCCCGACGTTTCGGATGCTTTGCAGCAGCCGTGGTAGAAAAAATAAAAAATCGTAAAAATCATTTTCAAATAAGTTTAACTAATATATCGCGTTTTAAACCGTTAAAGTGTTTTATTTAAACGGTTCAAGACACCCAAAAAATATGTATGTAAGACTCTTTAAATGGTCTGAAAAAATATACGCGACACTATATTATGTCTTTGAAGATTAACTTGCAAGAACGACGGGACCCGATCGACCGGTCGCGAACGACGGGACCCGATCGACCGGTCGCGAACGACGGGACCCGATCGACCGATGTCGTTTAATATGGTTTAGACTAAAGTAACACAACTTAAAAAAAAACATGTTTAGATAATTTACTATATACTTTTGAAAACTTTATTATTTTTCACATGTTATTGCACATGAGGGCACTATATAATTTTAAAATCGAAAATAAATTTAAAAAAAATTTCGACTCGGGCAGGACTCGAACCGGCATCGTCAGCGTTCCGTGCTGTTGCTCTCAATTGGCAATAGAGCAACAGCACGGAACGCTGACGATGCCGGTTCGAGTCCTGCCCGAGTCGAAATATTTTTAAATTTATTTTCGATTTTTAAATTACTACATACTTGATAAATGTTTATAGGTATTTATAAATTGCCTAATTAGCAATCGGTAACGAATAATTGCTCTATTAAGCTTGGGCACAGTTTTAAAACAGATGCCTAGCATCAAATGGTTACCGAGAATAGTTAAGATCTTAAAAAATCTTCAATTTAATTACTAAAAAGAATAAATACTAGCGGAGTCCGCGATTTCGTACACGTAAAATAGATGTTTGGGTATCAATTTTTGGTTTTGTAAATCTTCTGGCCAACTCGATACATTTGAGCTGTCACCCACGTCCGCGTTGTCTACGTCTTGCTAATCTTACAAGAGAGGCGTATACTGTCGGAGAGTTTTTTAAATCATTTCAAGAGAGATCACTCTTTGATACATATTTTATCTTGAACCGTTCTCGCACTGGCAACCCACAGAGATGAATAGTTTTTCATTTTCACGACGTTTCCCGTTAGACCTTCGCTCTTGTTAGTCATAGCCATATAAATGCTCTAACCAACACAAAAATATTTTAGTAGTTCCTGAGATTAGCGCGTTCAAACAAACATACAAACTCTTCAAATTTTTATATTTGTATAGATTACGACATGAATGTTAACGAGTGGTTTAATAAAATATAACTGTCTATAGTTTACGCGAGTAGTACACATTTAAATAAAACACTTTAACGGTTTAAAACGCGATATATTAGTTAAACTTATTTGAAAATGATTTTTAACTTCGGCCCGACATTTCGGATGCTTTGCAGCAGCCGTGGTCACGGGGAGACTAAAGATGGAGGATGTCTCTGACGTCAAAGTAAAAAATTGCTACGGTAGCGCCATCTGTTCCGTCGAAGTTGGTATTTGGCGAAACTGGCCGGGTCCTTACAGAATTGACTAACGTTAGTCAATTCTGTAAGGACCCACTTTGACGTCAGAGACATCCTCCATCTTTAGTCTCCCCGTGACCACGGCTGCTGCAAAGCATCCGAAACGTCGGGCCGAAGTTAAAAATCATTTTCAAATAAGTTTAACTAATATATCGCGTTTTAAACCGTTAAAGTGTTTTATTTAAAAAATATGTCATTCTCAGAAAGATTATAAATTACCTAATATTGGAATTAAGTACAATTTAAGTGTATGTATAAATTGGTTTTTGCAACAACATTTTACATATTTTCTAAATTATAAAGCGAAATGGTTTGTTTGTTTTTTTGTTTCATGGCGGTAATCGGGTATTACGTGAAAAGCTGAAAGGCTGCAAAGCATTGAAAGCGTCGGCCCGTAGTTAAAATAATTTTTATTATATATCGCGTTTTAAACCGTTGAAGCATTTTATTTTAATATAAATTAAAGTCTAAAATTGCAGTTAGGCTACTCTGCCTCTATCGGCCTCATTACTAGCACAAATCGGTATGATCTTCGATTGTTCTCTTTTTGAATACCTTATTTTGTTATAGATACCCCAAGATCTGAGCTCAGGCCGCAGGCTCAATTGAAGAGTTCCAGGTCACACTCCATATCCTGTTCTAATGGGTAAGATCTATTCAATATGAACTCCGATGGTGTTACCCCACTTGATGGAAGGTGAAATAACATACCACCGGAAACCGGAACACGATTAATTCCTACCTCCCTTTTAATATCCAGATTTCCAAACGTAGTCGAATTTTCCAATTCACAATATAGATTTAAATTGTTTTTTTTTTGTATTTAACATGTATATACAATAAATCTAAAATAAAACTTTGGTTAATATTTTCGAAAAAAAAACATCAATGTCTATATTTGTAGCACCTACTTTTTTTAGACAGTTTTAGATACTGTAAATTACATACTATATAAATTACAAATAATTTTAGAGCTGGAAGAAGTAAGCGAATACGAACAATCTTCACACCGGAACAGCTGGAACGGCTTGAAGCCGAATTCGAGAGGCAGCAGTACATGGTCGGCCCCGAGAGGCTCTATTTAGCTCATGCTTTGCAGCTCACTGAAGCTCAGGTAAGAGTTTAAAATATGCAACTACCCTCCAAGTTTCGTTTAAAAACATTGACACAAACAATGATAGGACTTATTGTAGAGATGGTTTTTAGGGTTCCGCGTAAATGTTTGTATGTTATATATAAAGAGAAAATTGATTTTAATGCATCTTAACGAATGCAGTAAACACTGAACATCTAAACATTAATATCTAAGCATTACAACTTTGCCGAGCCATGTTCGGGGTTCGAGTTCTGGAGAAATAATAATAAGTTTCTATAAGAAAGGCAATATATATATATATATATATATATATATATATATATATATATATATATATAAAGGTATATATAAGTCTAATCAGTAATAAAAAAACACAAGAAACGGTTTAAAACGCGAAATATAGTACTTAATTTTATTATAATTTACTTATTAATTTCATAAACAAGCAACTACGGCTGCTGCAAAGCATCCGAAACGTCAGGCCGTAGCTAAACCAAATAAACATTAAGTTAACTACTATATTTTGCCTTTTACACCGTTAAAAGTGTTTTATTTAAATGTGTACTACTATAAAACTAAATACTGTAATCTGTGTATGGATTTAGCTTACAAGGAGGTGTGTGATCAAACTTTTATGCCCTAACCCCCGACTTTAATGTGTTATTCGATTCCATTTGTTCCAGGTGAAAGTGTGGTTCCAGAACCGTCGTATAAAATGGCGGAAACACCATTTAGAAGTGACGCAGCAGAGGCTGGCCGTCCTGCAGAGGCACAGGCCTGAAGGAGAGGATATCATGTAGATTAGGGTAGTTGTAAGGATTCACGTTCTAGATGTTTCTAAGCGCAAAAAATATGGGCGGGATTTAAAAGCTACCGTGTCCTAATTTAAATATTTGTTAGAGCAGCAGCAACGCTGTGGATGCCGGTTCGAGGCCCGCTCGTGTCATAAATTTTATGTTCGAAAATATTAAACTTTCTAATTTCGAATTTGAAAAGACAAGATTCTTAATTTAAATAAAACACTTTAACGGTTTAAAACGCGATATATTAGTTAAACTTATTTGAAAATGATTTTTAACTTCGGCCCGACGTTTCGGATGCTTTTCAGCAGCCGTGGTCACGGGAAGACCGAAACGACGGGCCGAAGTTAAAAATCATTTTCAAATAAGTTTAACTAATATATCGAGTTTTAAACCGTTAAAGTGTTTTATTTAAATGTGTACTACTCGCGTAAACTATAGACAGTATTTAAGATTCTTAATTTCAATAATAATGTAAACTCTCTAGACTAAAAGATTGATGACACAAGTGGGAATCGAATACACGACTGACAGTGGTTGATGAATTGAGAAATTCCATGATCACAAACAGTTAGTAGACCTCTGCTGCTGATTGTCGTGACTTCGACTCCCGGAATCATACATAAGCTTTTATGGGAAAATGTCAGAAGAGAACAGACAAACATGGAGTTTACCTGAAGGAAGGTGAAATACCCCAGCCAGAAATCGAAGTTGTGATGCCGACCTATTTTGGCATTGGATATTCGGACATCCACAGACTGAAGCCGAAACACGATTAAACATAGCCCTTCCATCTGCACGATGGTACGTGACTCAGACGTAATTTTAATTGACATCCAGATTTTCCACACGTCCAATGTGTTTTAGAAACAAATTATACTGGTTACATTGGATTCCAACCCACGACCCGTTGATTTACATATACAGCTACCATTAGACCAAAGAATCAAGCCCACACCGACTGTATGTAAACTGGATGTTCGGCAAATAGATTCGATAAACAGAACTAAACACTTGATATTTATTTAATTACAATTGTAATGATTACTGTTTAAGGAGTTATAATAACACTATTCTTATTTAAAAAATACGCCTAATAACTTTTAATAGCAATGTAGTTTATTAAATTTCTTTAACATGCACTTAATACATACTTACTGCGCTGGCGCAGCGACCTAAAGTGAGACTTGGCCTCCGAAACTAATGAGCGCCATTTTCGCCGATCTTGCGCTGTTCGCCATTCGGCCGCACCGAGCTCGCGCAGGTCTTCCACGGCGTCCTTCCAGCGATATCTTGGCCGACTGCGGACCTGTCGGTGGGCTGGGTTAGTTGGGATTCCGATATACGCTTTCTTGACACTCTGATCATCTCCCAAATCCTTGGAGGGACCAAATGGTCAGGTCAAAGGGTTTTTGGGATTTTGCTTCCATAACCCTAAAACTGAGAACACATTTTTTTATCACAATCGAGGCCGCCAGAGGCAGAGTGGCCTAATAACAAAAACATGGTTTTCAATAAGGAGGAAAATAAAAACGCGCAATTAACTTAGGCGAAAATGATTTTGTACTATTATTTGTGTAACAATTATATTAACAATTGTTAGTCACTGTAGTAATCTTGTAGATTAACATTTTTAGACTGTGAAAATATAAATAAGTCAAGTCAAATTGCAGTTAGGCTACTTTGCCTCTAGCGGCCTTAAATTTGATTGAATTATTTCAAACGCGGCTTTATTTTATAATACAATTTTAGAATTACCGTAATCGCTTGATAAATTCGCGTTTTAATCAGTTAAAGTGTTTTATTATACCTTTAAAGTGTTGTTATAAATTGATATTGTTTTGCGTTTTTTTTAAGTCTAAGAATTAGGTATGTAACACGCCAAAGTTGGTAAGAGATTGACTAGCACTGTACATTAACTTGTAAATTATATTTAAGTATTTATAAATAAATTCGTCAAAAGATTTGGGTGTTTTATTAAATACTAGCTGTGCCAGCGACTTCGTCCGCGAGAATAGTTGTTTTGGGCATCCAAATTTGTTTTTGAAAACTTCTACGTCTTTATAGACCTAAGCTTCCCACGACATCGCTCGCGACCCGTCGATCTTGCAAGTTAATCTTAAAAGATAGACATATAGTGTCTGGAACATTTTTTAGATAATTTTAAGAGGAATCATTCCTCTTTACATTTTTTTTTGGTGTCTTGAACTAACTATCACTAAGCAGCTATCTCTTCCAGGCAACCTGAAGTACGGGAGAAAAGAAATAGTAAAAACCAATTACGTGGGTATACACAGCAAGTAGGCGAAAAACTAACATAAGAGTTGGAAAGGTAAACATTGTTTAAATAAAACGCTTTAACGGTTTAAAACGCGATATACTTATATTAGTTTAACTTATTTGAAAATTATTTTAACTACGGCCTGACGCTTCGGATAGATCATCTCCCCGTGACCATGGCTACTGTAAAGCATTCGAAACGTCAGGCCGAAGTTGAAAATAATTTTTAAACAAGTTTAACTAAAATATACCGCGTTTTAAACCGTTAAAGCGTTTTATTTAAATGTGTACTACTCGCGTACACTCGCGCCTGTACTTTATCTGGACGTCTAGTAAGGCTAGTCCGATCATCACTCATATAGTGGTGCTAGTCGTTAGAGCCCACTAACCCGCGTGGGAGCAGCGTGGTGGGTCTAAGCTCTTAATTTTAACGGCTCACATGAAAGATTTATAGGTTAAAGTTACTTTACTTAAATTTAAAATTTTGACTGAACAGTCCCTTGTATCGCGGAACGATTAGCCTAGCTCTTAAGCTCTCGCTCATACTGCAGTGCTCCAAGCTGGGGCAATTTCTCCATTTAACCCCATTTGCCCCCTTTGCCCCATTTGCCCCATGTGCCCCCTTTGCAACCGTTGCCTCTTTTGTCCCATTGCCTTTGTACGATTGGTCTAGCCATATTACGCAAAAGCGTTTCTGTCCAATAAAACAATAAAGGACGTAAAATAATGTCATTGGTTGACTTCTGATGACTTTTCCTGGTACCTAGCCTTGAAGACCTTAAGGCGCAAAAACTACAAATAATTGTAGTGAAAATCTCACACTCACAAATTTTAATAAGATAAATCCAACTTTATTTCATTTTTAATTAACACTTAAATGTTATTCAAATGTTTTTGTAACGTGTCGGCGAAGTTTTTTTGGCCATCAATATTTGGTTTTGCAAACTTTTTATTTTGGTTCCACATTTCCCGCTGTTTCTTCGCTTCTATTGAACGCATGTTTAATGGCCTAAAGCCTTCCTCGAACCCATACCCAAATGACTATTCTACGCGGACGAAGTCGCTGACTCAGCTAGTTAAATAATAATTTCCACGGAGAAGTTGTCTTAATGAATACTAAAAAGTGGTTCAACCATTCCTTACGTCATTGTTACGTGTCGTGATCGCGTATTTAATAATTTGTTAGGAAAGTGAAATCAAAGGAAACCGGTTCGTCTATGAGCTAATGTTGTTCGCGTGTCGATAGGTTTATGTCGATGAAAGTTATAAGTGTAATGTTGGTTGTGTAAGCTTGTAATAGATCTAGTGTTACCTAGCTGTGCCAGCGACTTCGTCTGTTATTTTGTGTCAAAATTTGTTTTTGAAAATCTTCTCATCGTCGGTGGCGTCCCGTCGTTCGTGCAAGTTAACCATAAAAGAAAGACATAATATATATACTGTCCCTGACATTTTTTTACATGATTTAAAGAGGAATAATTATTTCATAGATATTGTTTGGGTATTTGGAACCGTTTTCAAAGCGTACACATCGGAAACCCTAAAGTTTAATAAATTTCTCCGTTTTTTTTTTCATATTTCGTCACAGCGCGATGTTTCCACGATAAATGCTCTAACGAACACAAAAATATCTAAAATTAGCTCGTTCAAACAAACAAACAAACTCATAATTATATATTACTATAGATAAGAGTGATATTTCAATTTTCATTACCGAAGCCACTCCATTATTTATTTATAAATTTTACTATTAATTTTACATTATTTACAAAAAAAAAATGTAGTTTAGTCATTAACGGCAATGCATTGCGTTAAATGCGAAAGGTTCAAGTGCAATATTTTTATTCGGTAACGCTGGGCACAGAAGTTTAAGTATTTGTCACCTACGAGACACAGATCTTCACATTTTTTAAGGAATATTTTTTTTAAACCCGTTTATGGTACAAAGCTAGCAAAAATTATACAACTTAAGATGTGTGTGTTTTTATAACACAATTACGTATTTTTAAATTACTACACACGTGTTAAATATTATAATACAAAAAAACTTAGAAGTAATTCGACATTAAAAATGGCCTTTAAAAGAGTAAATACATTTGTTTATAACCCTACAATATTATCTGTAGTTTACGCGGGCACACATTGAAATAAAACACGATTATCGATTCAAAACGTGAAATATTGTTAACTTATTTACAATTAATTTTACGGGCTAACGTTAAGGATGCCTTGTAGCAGCTGTACAGAACGACGCTTCAAAAATAAAGACAATAGACTTAACTTATGTCAAGTAAATGCGACGTTAGCGCCATCTATGGAACGTTATACTAAAGTTAGTTAGGAAATGAATGCGTCCGGTTTGTTGGATATATATGGCAGGAATGGAACCGGCATCCACAGCGTTCTGTGCTGTTACTCTAACCAATTGAGCTACCGTGTCTTACACGGCATCGTCGATTTTTTCAAAGCCATTGATACGTTTATTTATTTAAAAATACATGCCTCTCTCTCTATCACCTCTCGCGCATGCTAATTTCAACTTCGCCATTTTAATTTTTAATCTTTTTTAGTTTTTTTTTCATCGCAAGCAATGTGTAGGTACTTTGTGCTAGATACTAAGTTCTAAAAATAATGCTTTATAGATAAGATATGTTTTATTTCTTTGCCGATCCTCTAAACGCTATAAGGTGTGTTTTAACGCGAACCACTCACTGAATTTAATTAACTTAATAAAACTATTTATTAATAAGCATTTACTCAAAAAATAAAACTTATAACTTTTTTTTTTTGAATGGACTATTCCGTATTGTGTTCCTAAAGAGCCACGAATACTAACCGGGTGTTTTGGGCGAGCGCGACAGCGCTCGCGGTTGCGGCAGACCAAGGGGTGCCCCCGAGGGGGACACCGCCCTAGGCTTGGACCGCTGCAATGCGTTGGGAGCTTGAAGAGCTGGACGGAAGCTCACCCGGGTGAGCGGTACGCGTAGCGACACCTTGACCTCGCCTTCGGCCGGTTTTGCGGGGGTTCGGCGCCCCCCGGTGTCGATCGGCGCCGGTGTGGGCGATCGCATAGTGACGAGAAAATCGACGGCTTTCGTTAAGTCGTCGTCGGGGTCGGTGAGAACGTTACGCGGCCTTCTCCAGCGTGTGTTGACGGGAACGGTGTAGTTGGCGGCCCGGGCCACCAGTGGGTTCGGATGCGTCGCGGCTTTTTTAAAGAAACGTTCGGACGTTTCCTTGAAGTACCGACTGAGGGTCGGTAATTCGAGATCGGCGTGAAGATTTGCATTCCGCACGCACCAGATGGCTCCAGTAGCGGTTCGAGTGAACCGACTCTGAAGCACGAGAGCCTGTGGAGTGTTTTAGGGGCGGCGTGGGCGAACGCGACGCTGGAGTAGGTGAGAATCGGACGAATACAAGTTTTGTAAAGCGTAACCTTATGTCGGAGGGACAGTTTACTACGCGCACAGATCAAGGGATAAAGCCTACTCATGACGTAGTTGGCTTTACGAGAGACACGACAGACATGTGCTCTAAAGTTTAACTGACTATCAAGCGTGACGCCTAGATATTTTGTAAACTTTTGCTACGGTATGTCTTCGCCCGACTTGTAAATTAAAGTTATAAGCCTATATGATTCTAAGGAAGAAAATTTATAGCGAGGTTTGGCTATAGTCAGCGCCATCTAGAATTTGAATCGGTACTAATACATGTGATATGGTTTTGAACAAGGTGTTTTAAAAGAAAATAAATAACAAAAAACATACTTAATTTTTAAATTTATATTAGTCTATGGATTTCCGAATAGTATATGGTTAAGTGGGTTTAATATTGAACATTACATACCTTCAGTCCGTTGGTTGTCTGTTGTATCGTAACATGGATAAAGGGTGCCATAATTTATTAAGGACCAAAAGGGGGGGTATCAACTTTCGTCATCACGTAGTAGGTATGTGGGTACACTGAATTTACAATAACTCTTAATAACGAACTGGCCTGGCGAAAATTAAAGTGATAATGTTTAGATTTCTAAATAAAACCAAGGTTTATTTAAAATCTATTTAACGGTTTAAAACGCGATATATATTAGTTTAAACTTATTTGAATTTAACTACGACCCGACGTTTCGGATGCTTCGCAGCAGCCGTGGTCGCGGGGAGACTAAAGGTGAAGGGTGTCTCCCTCTAGAAACGCCCTCCATCTTTTAACTAATATATATCGCGTTGAATCGTCAAATTATTATTTTTTTATACTACTTTCGTAAACTACACACTGTCTTTATTGATGGTTTTTAACTACCCTCAAATTTATTACTTGGGCATGCAAATTAGTTTTGCAAACCCTTTGTAAACTTTTAAATAAATCACTTTAACGGTTTAAAATGCGATATTATTTGAAAATGATTTTTAACTTCGGCCCGACTAATTTAAATGAAACATTAACAAACAAGTTTAACTAATATATCGCGTTTTAAACCGTTAAAGTGTTTTATTTAAATCTGTACTACTCGCGTAAACTATAGACAGTATTTAACTTTATAAACTTAAGCTGTTACCCACGACGTTGGTCGCGTCCCTTCCCGTCGTTCTTGCAAGTTAATCTTAAGAGATAGACATAATATATAGGGTCGCACATTTTTTTAGATAATGAGAATCGTTCTTAAATAAATATTTTTTGGGTATCTTGAACCGTTTTTACAGCGTACGCATCAGAAACCCATAATGATGAAAAAATTTCTTGATTTTTATCACATTTCTCGCTGTATCTTGGCTTGTATAAATCACAGGGCAATGTTTTATGGACTATAGCCTTCCTCGCATAAATGCTTTAACCAACACAAATAAAAACAAAAAATAATAATTGCGAACCCGTAGTTCCTGAGATAAACGCGTTCAAACAAACAAACTCTTCAGCTTTATATATTAGTACAGATTTCAAACACATAGCGAACTCCCGTTTACCCCCGGTGGGGCATGGGGCATTTCACCATTTCATGAAATTATTTTACAGGCAAGTAGTTCAGACTACGCCCTGCTTGAGCGAAATAATCTATCGTTTCACTGGGGCGCGAACCTAACACGTTCACATAATTTGGCTTTAGCGGCGGTCGGACTGTAGACTAATAGGAACGCAAAGTATATAGACCCACATTGTATGCAGGTACGCAGAAACACGACGTCATTGTTGGCGCTAGCGAGTTCCTCACATTACTATCTATTAAAAACGTATGGAACAATTTGGTTTAGAGAATTCTAAACATTTAGCACAATACATGGTAGCGTACAACAAAGTGCGAACAAAATAAAGCATTAACGGTTCGAAACGCGAAATAAATGAAATGAGTAAACTACTATTAATTTTTAATAAACTAGCTGAACTGACAAACATTCCTTTGCCGCGGTCTTATTGACTGGCGCCTTGGTGTAGTGGTAATGTCTGGCCAATAATCAACGGGCTGTGGGTTCTTTCTAAACAAAATATAATTTTTCTCAAACGTTGGACTTCGTTTGGTTATCTGGATGTTGAATGGGCCACGAAAAACGTTCACAGATAAAAAAGCCGCGAAGTTTAATCGCGTCTCAGGTTACAGTCTGTGCATTTCCGAATATCCAAAGCTAAAATAGGCCGACCGCGCAACTTGCTCAGATGTTCTATGGCTGGTGTATATTACCTACCATCAAATGAACTCTATGCTTCTCCTCTATCATAAAACAATATTGATTAGATACTGTCTATAGTTTACGCGAATAGTGCACATTTAAATAAAACACTTTAACCGTTTAAAACGCGATATATTAGTTAAACTTTGACAACACGGAAACTCGTGAAATTTAGTGAAACTTTGAGAACACGGATGCTTTGCAGCAGCCATGGTCACGGGGAGACCACGGCTGCTGCAAAGCATCCGAAACGTCGGGCCGAAGTTAAAAATCATTTTCAAATCAGTTTAACTAATATATCGCGTTTTAAACCGTTAAAGTGTTTAATTTAAACAATATTGATTGTTTATTTGTTTCTGTGTTAATTATTATTTTTTATCCTTATACCTTGTGCCTCTCTTACCTTAGCGGAAGCCCGCCAGAGAGGGAGCTGACATATTTCTATGTCCGTTTCATCAATCGATTATTTACAGGCATTAGTTTTTCAAAAATGTCCCACCCAACCGAAAATTTCCCAGGGATTTAATTGAAAAAATTAACGACCGGGGCAGGACTCGAACCGGCAACCACAGCGTTCCGTGCTGCTGTATTAGCTAATGGACAAACCGACACTGACGTGTCGGTTCGTCCATTATCATCAACCAATCGATTCATGCATCTCTTGCGCAATTTAATTTCAACTTTAAAAATTAAACATATATTTGTTTCATTCACGCATCAAAATAAATGCAGGCACGTCGGAATTCTTGGCTGGCGAACGTGCTGCTGTCAAACGTGAGATGAACGGCATATCATTATCTGTGCTTTGCTGTTACCGCTTCCACCGCTGCTATCGATAATTTGGGTAAAAATGCAAATATTGCCACTTAAAAAGCTACTTATTTGAAGAGTTTGTTTGTTTAGTTAGTTGCTTGTTTGTTTGTTTAAAGGTGCTAAACTCGGGAACTATTGGTACAATTAGAATGCAATTTGTACCTAATTTATTATTGAATAGATTGTTTTTGTGTTTGTTGGATCTAATACTGTCTGTAGTTTACGCGAGTGGTACACATTTAAATAAAACACTTTAACGGTTTAAAACGCGATATATATTAGTTATAATTGGTAATGTTTTATTTAAATTAGTTGGATCATTTCACGAGGAAGACATTAAACCATAAAACCCTAGGCTGCGACCGATATTAGTAAAGATAAAAGAGAATTGTGGAAAAAGGGGAAAAATTATAGATCCTTGTGGCCTTCCGTTGCGTACGCTTTGAAAAGGTACGAGATAACCAAAGAATATTGATGAAAGAATGATATCTCTATAATGATCTAAAAAAAATTACGACAGTACTATGTCTATCTTTAAGATTAGCTCGCACGATCCGTTGTTATGGTAACTAATAGAAATATATTAATAAGAAAATCTATATAATTTTCTTTGAAAGTTATGTCACGGGCGAAAACCCACGATCACAGTGTGCACGCTGTTCATCGAGCGATCGAAATACTGTGTCCCAAGCGACATTGGTTGTGTAATTTCAACCTTAAAGCATCAAATTAAGGATAAATATTGTATGGATTTGATCTTAAATGTATTACAAATATGTATTAAAAAGTTTTATCGCTTTAATTTTTTTTCAATAAAGAGGAAAATTTTAAGTTAAAATAAAAAAAACAAAACGATGTGCTATTTATAAATGAAACGGTTCCCGACAAAGATATATTTTTCCTAGTAGTTAATTAAAGAACTCTCGCTGAACGAGACAAACATTTATATATATAAAATATGTTTTACCAAATCTCTTCTTTAGAAATTACAGCTGTTACCCACGACGTAGTCGTTCCGTCCGTCGTTCTTGCGAGTTAATTTTAAATGATAGACAGACATACTTTTGCGGAGATTTTTTTAGATCGTAGGAATCATTGTTCCATACATATACATACTTTTTTTTGGCTTCTTCGCAGCTCACGCAACGTCTGCAACTTCCAACTAGTAGGTCCTGAGATTACCGCTATCAAACAAACTCTGCAGCTATATAATATTAGTATATTATATAGCTGCAGAGTATAAGGAATTTAAACGAAATATATATTTTTTTAAGAAATTTACGTCTTTGTACGATATTCGGTTTGTATCTAAATAAAAGGAATTATTATTATAGTTATATTAGATTTACAAAAATTGTTTCTTTCCTCTTTCTTTGAAAGCGAAGGTCGTAGGTATATGCAGTGAACATTATGCAAAAAAACGAACCCCATCGTCTATATAAACTTTCACACAAATCGGTCGAGCCGTTTCGAACGTAACATGTGACAAGAAAATTCTACACGTGCTTAAGTAATGACAGGAAGTAATTGTAAATTGTTTTTTTTTTATTATTTGAATGGTATTGACGATCGTTAAAACGGGGTCTAGTTATTTTGTTTATAACCTGTAGAGTTAAATGTTAAAACACAACCATTTTTATTTGTTTGTAACGAACTTTAAAGGTTAAATTCAGTGGTAACTGGCTAAAAAATATTTTTTTTTCAAAAGTCGACTTAAATAAATTTGAATTGAAAGAATATCGAGAATCGAATCCGTGACCTTCGCCTGAGCACTATACTATAACCAACTGAACTAATGGGTCGATGACACGTTTATCTAAAACACTAGCTGTGCACGCTACTTTGTCCGCGTGGAAGAGTTAATTTGGGCATTATATTATTTATCTTTACAAACAACCTCCTTATCTTTATAAACTATAGGCATTTTATCGCCATTCTAGCTTTGCGTAAAGCGTGGTGTCCTAAGTTCGAATCCCAGTTAAGTAATATATTGTTTCATTGTTTCGGCACGGCAGGGCACAGCTATTTGATCAATTACTTGCCTCTAAACAAAACCTATCGATGAAACGGACACAGAAATACGTTCGCCCCACGGGGGGAAACGCGAAGTTACCGTATTAATTAATTTATAATTGTAAAACGGAACCAAACGACTTATGTCTGTCTGACAGACAATAATTATACATATTATTGTCTTTCGGGCTGTTCGGCCAAGGGGGGCGAAAGGGGGCCCGCGGCGTTCCCCCCCCCGGGGGGGGGGGGGGGGGCGGCGGCGGGCCCCCCCCCCCCCCCCCCCCGCCCGCCGGGGGGTGTTTTTTTTTTTTTTCCCCCCTCACCTTTTTTTTTTTTTTTTTTTTTTTTCTTATTGACTCAAGAGAATCAAATGTATATTTTTCATAACATCGTATGTCTACTCAGTATTTATCTCAAAATAATTAAATTACTAAAAGCACAATATAAAATTTGTGCTTACACTAAATACTGTCTGTAATTCACATTTAAATAAAATTCTTCAACGGTTTAAAACGTGATATATGTAAGTAAGTTATTGGGAAATTATTCTCACTACAACCCGACGTTTCGGATTCTTTGCAGTAGCCGTGATCATGGGGAGACACGAAACGTTATCCCGTAGTTAAAATAATTTCCAAATAAGTTTAACTAATGTAAGTCGCGTTTTAAACCGTTAAAGTGGTTTTATTAAAATGTGTACTACTCGCGTGTTTAGTTTAAGCACAAATTTTATATGGTAATTTTTTAGTAATATAATTATTTTTAGATAGTTATGGAGTAAACATAGTATCGTGTTTTAAACCGTTAAATTGTTTTTAAATCATTTTCCTTGATTTGCGTATATCGTTTTTATATATGTATATCGTTTTTTTTCTCCTAAATGACAAGAAATCTCTGTCCAGGCCGACCGAAATATGATTTTTCCTAAAGCGCCGTGAGTTTAAAATTAAATCACGGAAGAGTACCGCCTTAAAATATGCGCAACTAAAAAACTAGTTTTAAATGTCGATAACTCGGCATTTATCGATAAGTGTTGCACATCACTACTGAATAATCAGTGAACTTACGTTATCGCGTCAGTATTTGTTTACATACGTAGTGAGGCGCGCCACCATATTGTTTATTGTTTGTTTATTATTGTTTTTAATTTTTATTCCCGTAATGGAAGCGCAATTTGATGGTAAGTGGTGAATAAATGTAATTATTAATAGTGGATTAATTAAATTCGTATCTTATTCTTTCAATTAATAGTTTTAAACCCGTTTGAGGCTTTATTAAAAGTGTATCTTTTAAAAAAAAATGTAACTTAGAACGAGTTAGGGCCAATTTCCTCTACGTGGGCTTGGGGCATTTGTGATTATTCTCATTGTTCACTTTTATTTACGATAAATTCCGTTCTCTACTCGACCGGAATTATGTATTGTGTTTAACCGGGATTCGAACCCGTAAATAGAATAAATGTGAAACAGACATACAAATGTGTCGGGGTTGGTACAAGCCATGGGGCTTGTTTGTTTACTTTCTTTTGATCCTCGACAGGTCTGATGAGCTTCTAACATCAATTTAAATTTTCATCTATTACGTGAACTATCATCCTGTCATAAATTGTTTTACGCTTTATATTTCGCGTTTGAAACCGTTAAATATGTTTTTTTTATGACATTGCCAACAATGATATTATATTCACAATTTATTGCTCCGCGAGTTATCAAGAGATAAAAACAAAGGGACAAAAACATAAGTCAAGTAATTATCTTAATTAGAAGCAAGATATTTGTGTTGGTATCTAATGACAAAGTGTAATAATTATAATCATTTTAGGTACGATCTCGATGCAGAGAATGGGCAGTTTTGATGAGATCTACACAGATTTCGATAGTTGGGTGACAAAGTTCGACAAATACGTCAGGAGAAGGTAAGTAACCCATATGCATTCATAAAATAAAATGTACAAAGTGTAGTAGACATTTAAATAAATCACTTTAACCTAAACCGTTAAATATTTTAAACCGTTTTAAACCGTTAATGTTTTATTTGAAATTAAAAAAAAATCCTAATTATATTTCTTGATTAGTCGAAAAGTTTAATTTATAGCGATTTTTCTAGTTTTATCGTAATAATTTTGCTTAATGGTAAGTAGCATTTACTTATGTAAGTAAAAAAATGGGGGTATCTACATTTTATCGTCCTTTACTAATTATGTACCACGGCTGCTGCAAGACATCCGAAACGTCGAGCCGTAGTTAAAAAAAAATCGAATAAGTTTAACTAATATATAGCGCGTTTTAAACCGTTTTATTTTAATGTACGCTACTCGCATAACTGTAGACAGTATTTATGTAAGTCAATATTATATTGCCTCAAGCCTTAAAAAATATATGTAGAAGTAAACACGAGTTAAATAATATGTGTACATTAACAACTTATACATTGTCTAAGAAGTTAACACATGAAAATATATATTTATTTTATCAATGAAATAGTTATTTACCTTTAAAACTGTCCATGAAATGTACGCTTTTGCATCCGGAAATGTATGTCAGGGTAAACTTCTTTAAACGACCGTTCATCTTTCACAGGTCAAGTTACTTCAAGGCGGAAGTAAATAAAGACGAATTCAAAGCATTAAGACTGCAAGTACAAGAGCACGTCAATATTTTTATAATCGGCCTTTTACAAAAAGTACAAGCCGAAAGACGCGCGGAACACGAAAACCAAAATGAAGGCTGCAAACTTGGCGCGCTGGCGCATTCAGACTTCGTTTATTACAGATTATTAAGCCATTATAATTTAGACAATATACGATCAAAACTTTATTTTTTAACTTTATTTCACACCTGCGTTGTTCTAATCCCCGAATTAAACTAATTAAGAATATTTACAATCGTACAATTTTTCGTTTTTCGTATAACTGTTTCGAATTGAAAAAAGTCGTTTATTTGGGTTAAACCATTTATCGAGGATAGCTATAGTTTAAAAAACATCGCGATGTGACTTATAGAAGCTAAGACACAGAGGGACTAGTGAAAAAAACTGATAAAATCATTCTTCCTTGTGTGTTTCCGTTGCGTATGCTACAAAAACGGTTCAAGAGCCAAAAACATGTAATAAAAAATGATTCTTCCTTAAATGATCTAAAAAAAGTACGCGACGGCTATATTATGTCTATCTTTCAAGATTAACTTACAAGAACGACGGGACACGGGCGTCGTGGGTAACAGCAAGATGTCGAGGGGGTTTGCAAAAAGAAGTTTTATGCCTAAAATAACTATTCTACGCGGACGAAGTCGCTGACACAGCTAGTTTATAATATTATTTTGTACATTTGTATGAATTAATTTTACTGCTATCTGTGAAATAATCACAAAACCATTTAATCTGTCATGTCAATGTCACATTGACACAAGTAATACAGTTGTCATATACAATTCAAAATTTCCAGTTATCTTATTTAACTTACGTCATGTATGTATTAACCAGTACGAGTCCATGTGTATTTTATAACTCAAAAACATGAGTCACACCGTTAATTATTACTTCAAACAATCTCAATTTTATACTACACGACAGACTTAATAAGACAGAATGTGAAACATTACAATACATGTGACGTCAACGAATGTCTGACGATAAAAGAATTCGCTCAAAGTACAAAGGGTTTTATATCTTTACGCTTAATTCCAAGAGCAGTCCAAACTCCAAAGATTGTCATAGCAGGAATAAAACACGATATGCTCGCAGTGTTTGCCTCACAAACTGCGGTAATGTAGTTTGTTCTACGTAACCTTCATAAGTGCAAGTGCGCGATGAACTTCCAGGAGTGGAATCTAAAGGTGCCATGGGGTAATCTTGCACGTAAGTATACGATTTTTAATCATTGGTGTAATTTATTTTCTATAGTAACTTATACTTCTGGAACTAATAACTTTTTCACATTATAAAGATTCTTAAACAATAACTGTAGTTTACACGGGTAGTGCACATTAAATATAACGAATTATGACTAAGGTAACTGATTTTTTATTAATTTTAACTATGCTAAAAAGGCAAAGTAACATTAATTAGAACTAGTTTTAATATAATGTTATAACTGTATTAAATTAATCTAGATGTTGCATCTACTAAACCCTTTTCTAGTTATTTTGCACAAACTTAATAGATTACAACTTTTAAGTATGCACTTCTCATAATGTGGGTAGTTTGATGTTTAAGATACTACCTCTGTTGATTACAGTTAAACATGTTGGTAAACACTGCATTAAGCATAAAAGAGGCTTGGCTCAGAACGCTAATTAATTTAATGTATTTGTCCCACGCTCCTAAGGGGAAACTGACATTTTATATGTGTATAAGAGTTTAAGGTAAAAAAACATTGCATAAAACTCTTTGATTGCTTGCTTTTGTTTATCTAAGAACAAGTTAATTGTTAACTAAACTAGTTCTACGCTATTAATCTTTATTAAAATAAGCATTAAAGTAGTTATACGTTTTTATTCCGTTAAGGTAATTAAAAACATGTTTAAATTACATTTATGAGTTCAACAGAATTAATTATACAATATGGCAATATAATGATAATCCATGACCTTGACGTCTAGTTTATATTGTTACATTAGACTTTCCTTATAATACTAATAATTCTGTGCGTAGTACGTGTTTAAATAAATGTTTTTAACGGTTTAAATTCTGATCTGGCTCTTTGGCTTTTTAGCAACCATGGTTACAGCAAAAGTACCAATTTTACAAAATATTTTAACCCATTAAGATTTTTTAATTGATACTTATTTTCTCTTTACCTACTTTTGCCCATAATTCTCTAAGTGATTTAAGAATTTAGCAGTTTTACAAAAAAATACATAAATATTAAGATTATTTTTTTTGCTAATTCGTTTTTTTATCACTTCTGCTGTCATAATTGAGAACTAGTTCTCAAAGCTTTGCTATCATCAGTGGATGACATCATCAGATCTTCAGAACTTCAGTCTTGTGATTGAGAAACGTAATAACCATATTTTTTGCAGCTTAAGTGCTAAAAAATCTAAGTTACAAATGAATGTAAAAGCCCTCTAATTTTATATTGGTAATTTGTTAAAATTAAATTCATAAATTATTTTGTCTATTCTGATGTGAAAAATGTATAATGGAAATTATTCTGTTTTCTACTGTTACACTTAAAATATCTTGGCCATTGGGCGAACATGTATTGATCAGATTTCTATGCTCTACTGAAACAGTTTATAGTTTTCCGATATTCAAACCCTAGACTTCTCATGCTCATCAAAACTAACTAATATGCTTAACCATTGAGTTGTGGAGGCAGCAGTAAAGAATTTTTAGTACATTATTTTCATAAATCCACAGACATCAAGAACGATTCAATAGTATGTATATTAAATACTGTCTATAGTTTTCGCGAGGAGGAACCCCTTTAAAAAAAACCCCTTACGGGTTTAAAAACCCCATTTTTGGACAAGGGCCCAATTTTTTCCCCCCCCCCCCCCCAAACCCCCCCCCGGGGAAAAACCCCCCCCCCGGGGGGGGCCCCCCCCCCCCCCCCCCCCCCCCGGGGGGGGGGGGCGGCCCCCCCCGCGCCCCCCCCCCCCCCCCCCCCCCCCCCCCCCCCCCCCCCCCCCCCCCCCCCCCCCCGGGCGGCCCCCCCCCCCCCCCCCCCCGCGGGGGGGGTTTTTTTTTTTTTCCCCGGGGGGGCGGGCGCCCCCCCCCCCCCCCGCGGGGGGCCCCCCCCCCCCCCCCCCCCCCCGCCGCCCCCCCCCCCCCCCCCCCCCCCCCCCCCCCCCCCCCCCCCCCCCCCCCCCCCCCCCCCCCCCCCCCCCCCCCCCCCCCCCCCCCCCCCCCCCCCCCCCCCCCCCCCCCCCCCCCCCCCCCCCCCCCCCCCCCCCCCCCCCCCCCCCCCCCCCCCCCCCCCCCCCCCCCCCCCCCCCCCCCCCCCCCCCCCCCCCCCCCCCCCCCCCCCCCCCCCCCCCCCCCCCCCCCCCCCCCCCCCCCCCCCCCCCCCCCCCCCCCCCCCCCCCCCCCCCCCCCCCCCCCCCCCCCCCCCCCCCCCCCCCCCCCCCCCCCCTTTCTTCCCTCCCCCCCGGGGCCGGGGGCGGCCCCCCCCCCCCCCCCCCCCCCCCCCCCCCCCCCCCCCCCCCCCCCCCCCCCCCCCCCCTCTTTTTCTCCCTTTTTTCCCCCCCCCCCCCCCCCCCCCCCCCCCCCCCCCCCCCCCCCCCCCCCCCCCCCCCCCCCCCCCCCCCCCCCCCCCCCCCCCCCCCCTTGTGTTGTTTTTTTTGGTTGGGCCGCCCCCCCCCCCCCCCCCCCCCCCCCCCCCCCCCCCCCTTTTTTTTTTTTTTTCCCCCCCCCCCCCCCCCCCCCCCCCCCCCCCCCCCCCCCCCCCCCCCCCCCCCCCCCCCCCCCCCCCCCCCCCCCCCCCCCCCCCCCCCCCCCCCCCCCCCCCCCCCCCCCCCCCCCCCCCCCCCCCCCCCCCCCCCCCCTCTCCCTTTTCCCCCCCCCCCCCCCCCCCCCCCCCCCCCCCCCCCCCCCTTTTTCTTTTTTTTTTCCCCCCCCCCCCCCCCCCCCCCCCCCCCCCCCCCCCCCCCCCCCCCCCCCCCCCCCCCCCCCCCCCCCCCCCCCCCCCCCCCCCCCCCCCCCCCCCCCCCCCCCTTTTTCCCCCTCCCCCCCCCCCCCCCCCCCCCCCCCCCCCCCCCCCCCCCCCCCCCCCCCCCCCCCCCCCCCCCCCCCCCCCCCCCCCCCCCCCCCCCCCCCCCCCCCCCCCCCCCCCCCCCCCCCCCCCCCCCCCCCCCCCCCCCCCCCCCCCCCCCCCCCCCCCCCCCCCCCCCGGTTTTTTTTTTCCTTCCCCCCCCCCCCCCCCCCCCCCCCCCCCCCCCCCCCCCCCCCCCCCCCCCCCCCCCCCCCCCCCCCCCCCCCCCCCCCCCCCCCCCCCCCCCCCCCCCCCCCCCCCCCCCCCCTCCCCCCCCCCCCCCCCCCCCCCCCCCCCCCCCCCCAGTATGTATATTGTTTGTTAAGTGAAAAAATTGTGTATGCAGTTTTTACTGTAAATTGCCTTTTTGTCAATCTTATAACAATTAAAATCTCATTATAACATAAATTTTTGCCTTTACAAAATAATTACCGTTTTTTTTTGTGATTATAATTTGATAGTTTTTGCCAGCCAAAAACGGCAAACTAAAACAGATAATAACTTAACAAATATATTTTTGAAATCTTTAAAAACTGTAAAGGCAAATTATGAAATTTTTTTCTGTAATTGACTAGTTAAAGTCACTTTACTTAATTCTTGCAATTAAATTTCCAGTTCTATCATATGGCAACCCCAGTGGAGATCCAGTATTGGTGGTCCACGGTCGACTGGACAGTGCGGCAACATTCATACCTCTATTAAAATTGCTTCCAACCAATTATCACTATGTCCTGTTTGACATGCCAGGACACGGGAGGTCAGATCCGTTTTGGAAAGGTATGAACTATGTCAATAAGTTTAAATTTTATGTTAAACAAAAACTGCTTGGAAAGGGTTATTATAACGTAAATAAATATATAAATGATAGAAATGCTTGGGGTGTCGGAACCCGCTCTATCAAGGAAGAAATGGACACAATGAGTGCGTAAGGAATATAAGGAAATGTAATAAAAACTTGGCAATTAAAAGGAGTGGCGGCGAGTTTCTCGCCAGTTCTTCTCGTTCGATCTACACCCTAACTTGGGAACTGGTAGTAACTGTAAACTTAGAGTTTTAAATGTTTAATGTTTTGGCGTTCATAAGTGTACTAAGCTACCTACATAAATAAATGATTTTTGTTTTATGTCAAATAATCTTATGGGTATTTTAATAAACCACTTTTAACGGTCTAAAACGAAAAATAATAATAACTAATTCATAAAGTATTTTTAACTACGAACCGATGTCTAACGTGACTACAGTTAAAGTTTTAAAGCACCTGACACGTCGAGTTAACAAATAAATTTCGCGTTTTAAACCGTTAAAAGGGTTTTATTTAAATTTGAATATGTTTTATTGTGAATCGTTACTATGGGAATATGGGAAAGTTTTACTTAGATATAATTGACTTTGATACTGAATAAAAAAGAAACTGGTTCTAAATCTAAAATTTATTTTTATTGTATTTATTTTCAGGCCAGTTGCCTAACCGTTTCTTAGGGGTTCCTGTGATCGAACTCGTGGTAAAACACTTGCGATGGAAAGAATTCATCTATATCGGACATTCCCTTGGCGCAGAGCAAGGTAAAATTTACAGACATTTTTCATCGATATAAATAATTTTTGTTTCTTCTTATGATAGAGGACATAGGCATAGCGTAGTTAATAGAAGGTAAAACATCCCAGCCATATAACATTCTAAACAAGATGCGCTGTCGATCTATTTTGGCTTTGGATATCGGAAATTCGGAATCCGAAATGCGATTAAGGGTCTTAGCACACATATGGGATCGGAAAGGGATCGTAACCGTAACGCCTTTCGCCTCGCTGTCAACCAGGCGTCAACCTACCGTACGCACGTAACGAAAGCGTATCAGCAGCGCCTGTACGTCAACTCGGCTACGGCTAGGCGACACCGCGCTTACGCCTCGTCGCCCGAAAGATATTGGGTACACAATATGAATAAAGCAAGGAGGACGCAAGCGCGGGGACGGAGAGACGTAAGCGCGGGGACGATGAGCCGTAAGCGCGGGAATTGCAAGTTCGGAGCCTGTTCCTAGGCGAGGCGATTACGTTATGATTCCGATTAGTGTGCGTTGCAGTAGGGAGTTTAATACAAACCATTCTGAACGGCTCGAGGCGTTACGGTTACGATCCCTTTCCGATCCCATATGTGTGCTGAGACCTTAAGCTGTCATCTGTGGGCAGAGTTCGTGACCAGACGGGATTTTCGATATACCTACCATTTAATAACCAGATTTCCAGACAAAATTCAACATGTTTCCTGAAAAAATTTGGTCCCGGTGGAGAACGAACTTACGGCCCGTTGATTAGCACTATTATTTCACCTTCTATCCAGAGAACCCCAGAACAACGAAAAATTCACTTCAAATACTTTATTTTTTTGTCTATCATTTGTGATGATATATAAATAGGCAGTTGAAATAGCAAAAAGTGAAAGCACGTTTCCCCGTCGTGCCCCATGGGGCAAACACATTTGTGTGCCCGTTTCACTGATCCGTTCTTTAACAGGCAAGTAGTTTAAATAAAACACTTTAACGGTTTTAAAACCCCATTTTTTTAGTTAATCTGTTTGAATGATTTTTAACTTCGGCCGAGTTTCGGATGCTCCCCGTGCCCACGGCTGCTGTGTCGCCCGACTCGCCGTTAACAAATTTTCAATGTTTCTAATATCAAAAATCGGGATTCGAACCCGTTAAAGTGTTTATTTAAATGTGTCCTACTCGCGCTTCCAAGTAGTTGATCAGACTTCTGTGCCCCGCCCGACCGTATGTCGGGTTCGAACCCAAGACCTCTCGCGCCTCCCCTTTTGGTACAGAGGCGGTCAAATAGCAAAGTATACAATATTAGTGCATATGGATGCACGTTCCGTATCGTTCTGGGTAAACATGGGTTTACCCAGAACGATACGGAACCTTTTGTACGCGAATCCACCTCGATCTTCTAACCACAAAATATTGTTTCCAGGTCTATTCTACGCAGCAATGTACCCGAAACAAATAAAGAAAGCCATTTACTTTGACATCGGGCCGTCGGTCATATATTGCTGTCCGCAGCACTTTCGTAACCACTTCCAGGCGACGTACGAGGCGTATTACGACAACTATCGAAAGTACGACAGCGAGCGAACGATGACAGAGGGGGAGGCGAGACAGTCTGTCACAAACGCTCGGCAATTGAGCGACGAAGATGCAGATATTGTTCTGTCGAGGAATTTGGTGGAGGTCAGCCCGGGTTCTTATAAGTAAGTATTGAAGAGTTTAAATAAAGCACTTGAACGGTTTAAAACGCGATATATATTAGTTAAACGTTAGGCGTTTCTTTTTTAGAGTAGTCTCACTAATCCATACTAAATACTGTCTGTAATTTACGCGAGTAGTTAGGATTTAAATAAAATACTATATTACGCTTTAAAACCGCGGTATATATTGGTGAACTTATTTGGAAATTATTTTTTATATACCGCGTTTTGGACCGTTAAAGTTTATTCAATGAGTTTAATAGGGACTACTGTTTCGAATTTAACAATTATTTTTGTATTGAATAGAATTTGTCTCTTTTATTAAAAAATATATATATAAAAAGAAGAAGAACAGCGTAAGGTGCTTTATTACGCTGCGACTAATAAGAGCGGAGAAAATTGTATTTTTCATCTATCAGGGCGTTGCGTGCAATTTACGAAACGTATTCCATATTAAACGTATTGAACCTGCATTCACAGGGTGCCCAGCTTTAATTGGGCTATCGTGTGCTAAGCGCATGACATAATTATAATGTTATTCTCCCCTTTTCAGATTAACTTGGGACAGGCGTTTCAAAATACTGCCCGGCTTCAACTCGCTCCACTCCGATTTCTACCACGACCTGTTCACGATGCACCCGACGCCAGCATTGTTTATCTGTGCTAAAGACATGAGGGCCTTCTACCAGCCGTCAGGTCTGGCTGTCAAAGTCATGTCAACTTTGACAGCGCGCGCAAACGTCAAAGTCATTTGGGTGGACGGCGGCCATGATGTACATTTGACGAATCCGGAGCGTTTTGCCAGCGAGCTAGTACAATTTTTAGAGAGCGATGTAGCTAGATCTAAATTGTAGGATTTTTTAATTATATTATTTAAAATAATTTATTCGAAATATTTTAAATAATATAATTAAATTTTAATTTTAATTTAAGTTTTTTGGCGATATGGTTACGTGTAAAATTGTTAACGTAATTTATTTATTTATTATTCCACAAAAAATAATCATGATACAGAATAAATACTTATATACTAGAATGGGGTGGAATCTGCGACCTTATCGCTAAAAAGCGATCCTTCCAGTCAACCTAAATTTAATGATTACCTGTATTCAGCTGCTCTTTTTTAAATACTGTCTATAGTTTACTGTATTCAGTTGCTCTTTTTTATCAGCATTTTCAATAAGGTTACACCTAATTGCTCAAAAATATATTGGCATCAACGCCATCTCAAAAGCCTCCTTCGGTCTTTAACTAAAGTGGTATATATTATGTGCGATGGGTTTCAGAGTGTAATGGACAAACTTATCTATTTCACTAAGTGGTTTGGTGATCTCTACCTCTGTGGAGACTGTATTTCGCATATTCTTTGGTCCTTATCATATTGGATCCTTCTACACTGCAAGGAACCTTGACAGCAGCGAGGGATCTTGTTCGTTCAATATCGTAGACCGGTGCTCTGGAGACAAAGGCATTTTACTCCTACATTGAAATGTGCAAGCTAAAATGCAACACTACTTTCAGCATCTCAGAGACGAAATCTCCCACCCACCTGGTAGAATATCGATTTCTCATAATCTTTGGTCTGTCATATTGGATCCGCCCACACTGCAGCAACTTCCTGATGGCAGTTAGAACCCTGGCGGTTGTTCATACTGGGGTTACTATAGCACAGCCTTTAGTTTAGCGCCTGGACTAGTGGTACAAATAAACATTCGATATTATATGCCCTATTGATCATTTGCAAAGAAACTTGGTCTGCAGAGATGGCTATACAAACTCGCATTACCAAGCTTGGCCTGGCACCGTTAATTTATGACTTAGTAAAAAGCACACTACACACCTGCAATAGTCACTTCTTTCAACGGAGATTGTAGTCCAAGATCCAAGTATTTCTGTAGTTCTGCTCCAAGCTTGGCTTGGTACTGCTAGTTTAGAACTTAACTTACCATAAAAAGCACCAATGCTTGAAAAGCCATCCGTCAGTGCCACTGCTGCCAATGGTCACGGTTTCCAACTTCTGTGATTTGTAGTCTAAAGTCTAATTCTGTTCTGTGGTTCCGCTCCAAACTTGGCTTGGTACTGTTAGCATAGAGCTTAACATAATAAGCACCAATGCTTGAAAAGCCATCCGTCAGTGCGACTGCTGCTATGGTCCGGTTTTCCAAATCTGTGATTTGTAGTCAACTCTACTCTGTGTATTCCTATTTTAATTATAAGCCGGTTTCTCCAGCTTATCAAGAGAGGCCCTTCGACTTCTATATTGAACCTGCACGAGTTAAAGACAACGTCCTCCGCTGTTGACATGGAAAGACTTGGCGTGAGTTTATAGGTGGAGTGAACGATGCGTAAATTCTTCCCAGTGTAAATTTCCACCACCTTCTTCCAGATCCTGGTTTCCCCATATTCCTTGTTCCTTGTCATATTGGATCCGTTCACACTGTACCGAATTTTCGAAATACCTTAACTGTAGAGGTTGAGGAATATCAGTAGGCAACTCTAGCCTCTCTGGTCATCTAAAGTTTCCAAACGGTTGTCTGGAGGCTAACGCCTTAAGTGAAGTTTTATTTGCGGTACATCAAGTCCTCTTTAGCGGCCAAGGGCGAAGTTGGAGGAGTCGGACACACCACTAATTCCTATGGGTCGAAGCACTTAGGTACAGGGTTCTTCTGACCACGGGATGACCACATTCTACCTTGCCACTTTTGACTAATGATGTGTTAATATTGGCTCACAAACCGGCTGTACCAAAGTCCATCCAACTCCTGGTGAATTTCTTTGTAGCTACTTTGCCACCCCGGTTTTAAGTCCTTAGCGGTTATGGGTCAAATGACGACCTTTACCCATTTCTGTGAAGTGTTGTCCATCTTAGATATATTAAATATATAATTTAAATTATGTTTGAAATCTCGAGGTGGAATCAAGGATTTGTATTATTTATTTTTATATATTTGTATGTGCTGTATTATTACTTTATAATAAGCTAATGAATATTATACTACGGGTGATATTAATATAAATAAAGTCTTATTTGTGATCTTTTTATTGTGTAATTATTGTATTTACCATTAATATTAATTAGTTAGCATTAATCTTAAGTTTCATTAAGCACGAGTCCTGGGTTCGAATCCAGTGGAAACCAAAAGTTCGGTGAGTCTTGGTGCGAAATCTTAGCAACTACTAGATTGAAAAATATGACGGCTGAGCGGTAGCGCCGTCACCATCTTGATTTGGTGGTACAGGGTTCATTCCGCAGGCGTAGAATAATGTACACGTGGATTATAACCTCACTTTATTTGCAATGATTAAAATTAAATGGACCAAAAACGTTGGTAACCCGCCAGTTTCGTTTTAGAGGTGTGAACTGTGCCGCGTCCCGAATAGGAACTCTAATACGACTGTCCACGTGCCGCCATTACAATAACAACTGACGTCACGGTGCTTACCCCTCCCTCAGTACTACAATAGTCAAATCAGCAACTTAGTATTTAGCGATATCGTTTTCCACGACAAATATTTTAATAGCAAAGGAAGAATAATTAAAACGAAATACATTTTTCAACTTTAGCCCCGCTTAACACCAATATTTTTTTTGTCTCCCTTGACATTATTTTTTTTTATATTTCCCTAGATAATTCGGCAAACGTTGTGTTGCCATATAAATAGAAATATTTTTTATACAAATTAAAGATAGAAACCTATTCTCAGACCTGACGAAAGTATATAAAAAAATGATTAAAATCGGTTAAGCCGTGATACAGGTATTCACACACAAATCGTGAGGAGTGTATATTATAAGTTGCTACAGGACTTCGTCTAGTGAAGAATATTGCTTAGCATCCAAATTTGTTTTTGTACCTCTACATCTTCTCATCATCAGAATCTACATCAGGAGAAATCATTCTTTCATACATATTTTTCCGCAGCGTGCGCATCTGAAATCCATAGAAATGAAAAACTCCCCCCGTTTTGTTCACATTTCCCGGTATATCTTCGCTTCTATCTAGTCTTAAGCCTTCCTCGATAAATGCTCTAACCAATACAAAATAACCTAACCCGTAGTTCCTGAGATTGGCGCGTTCAAACAAACAAACTCTTCAGCTCTATATATTAGTATAGATTTAAACAATCTTAATACATACTTTATCTAAAAATCGAAAATAAATGAATTTTTTTTTTACTCGGGCAGGACTTGACCCGGCATCGTCAGCTTTCCGTGCTGTTGCTCTACCAATTGAGCTACCGAGCCCTACACCTCATCTTCGAATTTTTTTTCAACTTATTGATGTACATATACATGCATCTCTCGCGCATTGTAATTTCAACCTTAACATTTGCGTATTAAGGTTCAACGAAGACGAAATTACAAAGTTATAACGTTTGAAAACATTAATATTGTTTACATGTTATTGCACATGAAGGCACCATATAATTTATTTTCGATTTTTATATTATATGGTGCCTTCATGTGCAATAACATGTTAACAATATTAATAATTTCAAACATACTTTATCTTCAGACAAAGATAAATAAAAACCCCTTCATCATAACTTCGATTTATTCTCCAACAAGAAACCAGCGATATCATCTGCCATCAATTCAGGATCGCTAAGATGCACATCGTGGTATCCTGGTACTATTTTGTACTTATAGTTGTTGGGCCAAGAGTGAAGGTCGAACGCGAAGGGTACTCGGGAGTACACTCCGCTATCCACGATGTGTTCAGCAAATATGGCGAAGATCGGTATTTTGGTTGAAGTCAATATCAGTTTCAAATTGTCAGCAGAGCAGGGCATCGTGACTGGGTTCTTCATTCGCTGATCGTATGTGAATCTGGAATATGACTCTTGTTAGGGCTAGTTGGCGTAATGGTAGCAATGGATGGCTGGTAATCAAACGGTGGGGTCGATCCCCACCAAAAATCGTTAATAAATTTAAAAAAAATACGCAAATGAAAAATTGCTATTATATCGAGCGATTCATTTTTTATTATGATTTGACGTATTAAGCCGGGACTTCGAATACTAACCGGACATTTGCATGTTTGCGGCTAGACCAAGGGTGCCCTAAGGGAGGCATCTACCTCGGCTTGGACCGCCGCAATGCGGGTTAGAGCTTGAAGATTTGGACGGAAGCTCACCCGGGTGAGCGGTACGCGGAGCGGATGACCTCGCCGGCGAAGGGGGTTTTGCTGACGATCGACGCCGGCGCCGATGGATCGCGTTGTGACTAGCGTATCGACGGCTTTATTAAGTCGTCGTCGGGGTCGATGAGAACGTTTCGCGTCCTTCCCGTTACCGTCGCCTACACCATTCCCGTTTATTGACAGGAACGGTGTAGTTGGTGGCCCTGGCCACCAGTGGGTTCGGATACGACGCGGCTTTTTTAAAGAAGCGTTCGGACGTTATTTGAAGTACCGACTGAGGGTCGGCAATTCGAGATCGGCGTGGAGGTTGGCATTCCGTATATCGAGCGAGAGGTGCATGTATAGGTTGAAAAAAATCGACGATGACGTGAAGTAGGTACTGTGTAGCTCATTGGTTAGAGCAACAGCAAGGGAACGCTGGATGGATGGTGGATATAGGGTCAAGTCCTGCCCGAGTCGTAATTTTAGTCGATTTTTAATTTACATAGTGCCATCATAAACAAATGAAAGTTTTCAATTTATAATTTTTCTGAAACACTTGCTTCGTATGGAAATCTGGATACTAAATTAATGGTGGGAACATCGAAATTCCGTCTGGGTCACGTCACTGGTCGCTACCATACACAGAAAAAGTTGTAAAGTTTTATCGCATTTCAGTCTGTGGATTTCCGAATCATGTTGAGACATTATATGGCCGAGATATGTCACTTTTCATCAAGTGGAATCACATTATTGTCTGTCCTATATTATAAGACAATTTTCTGTAATGGATGTAAACATCGTTTTATTTAATCTGTACCACTCGCATAAACTACAGATAATACTTATTAATATAGAATATATTTATTTTATATAGCAGCATAGTTTGTAGAGTTTTATTATTTTTACATACCACAAAAGAAATAACAATCTTACGTACTTATAAATAAAGTCAAAGAGAAGAAATAGAAAAAGGCCGTACCTGTATAAATTTCCCCCAGCTGGCTCGACGTATCTATCTAAAATGTGCTCAACTGCTTTTTCGTTTAGTCTATGGGCTCGCATAACACGTTTTTTAATCTGTAATATTAGAAATTTATATGAAAGCTAAACACTGTCTATAGTTTACGCGAGTAGTACACATTTAAATAAAACACTTTAACGGTTTAAAACGCGATATATTAGTTAAACTTATTGGGAAATGACTTTTAACTTCGGCCCGACGTTTCGGATGCTTAGCAGCAGCCGTCATCACGGGGAGACGTTAAAAATCATTTTCAAATAAGTTTAACTAATATATCGCGTTTTAAACTATATGAAGGTTGTTAATTAATCTAAGTTTAACTGTAGACTCAGCGTATTCCTAATGTATCAGTCGATGTGTCCGTTATTTTATCATTTGAGGTAAAGGCAATTTCTTAAATTCGAACAGAATTTTTTTAGAAAAATTCTGGCACTAGCTGATTCCAAAAGTTATCTCTCTATCTGACAAGACACACGATTCTAATCAGCTTGTAAATTTGCTACTAAACTGCAATTAGATTAATTTTGATTCGCCATTCTAATATGTCTATACTTTTTTATGACAGAGGCAGACAAGCTCAGCTACATATATAAAACGCGTTGAGGACGTATTTCGAAAACACAGACAAACTAAACGTGAACAAAACTATGGTATCGTCGATCGAATGAAATTCTTGCTACCGAAAAGCATTAAAATCGTCGGGTCATTGGTCATTACTAATGGACTGCACTGGAAAGGACTGGAATGGACTGGAAAAGACTGGACTGGACTGGACTAGATTCTGCACTACACCCACCTCCTCCAGCGTGTACTTCGGGGCAGTTTCCTTCCCATTGGCGTGTTTTGCATACTGGTCGTCATCGTAGTTGCTGCGGTAGTATTCTTTGTACCAGGCCTGGAACGTTTCCGGGGTCACAGTGTGGTAAAGGGGTATTGGGTCCAATTGCACGAAACGGGTCACTTTCCCCGGATACGCCATGTTGTAATAAGTGCCTGACAATATGTGTGAAAGTTGTGAAGTGATTGTGAAGTGCTTGTCTATCACTTCACAATCACTTCGCTGTCGATCTATTTTGGCTTTGGATATTCGGAAATTAAACGAAAGGCTTTGACGTTGTTCTTGGCCCGGACGGAATTTCGATATTCCTATCCATTTAAAATCTTGATTTCCTTATAAAAAATTATAAAAATTTCCCGATCCGGTCTCCGAATCCGGAACGCCCTGATCTGGGTGGCTGAAGGCATTGATCCTATTTTTATTATCCTCCTTATTGAAAATCTTGCTTTCTGTTATTAGGCCACTCTGCCTCTAGCTGCCTCATACAATGCCATCATGTGCAATAACATGTACCAAATAATACCTACTTACCAACTACAGTTCCCAAAGAATGACCTATAAACATGATCTTTTCCCATTTGAAATGTTCCACCACCTTCACAACAGCTGGCACCATATCGAAGACCGTAAACCTCACTCCAGGTGGAAGGTGGTCCGAGAGACCGTTACCCGGGAGGTCCATAGCGACATAGAAGAAGCAATTTGGGAGGAGGTGGACTAGAGGCCGAAACGAAGAACAGGGTACCATTTTCCCGGGACACAGTAATACTGGTGGGTTTGAAGAGTTGCCCCAGGTCAAAGCTGGAATCAATAATTTAATTTGAAAAGTTATAATAAAATATTTGTAATTAACGCGAGAAGTACACTTTTAAATAAAACACGTTAACGGTTTAAAACGAGATCTGCAAGGATCCGACCAGTTTCGCCAAATACCAACTTCGACGGAACAGATGGCTAGCGCAGAATTTTTTTCCATCTTTAGTCTCCCCGTGACCACGGTTACTGCAAAGCATCCGAAACAACTAACCATAGTTAAAATAAATTCCCAACAAATATAACTAATATATATCGCGTTTTAAACCGATTAAATGTGTACTACTCGCGTAAACTACAGACACTATTTAGTTTAAATATTTATAAAAAACGGTGAAGAGATCGAATCCACGATCTCGACTTATTAGCCATACATCGACTACCATTAAACCAACGAGCACGTCTAAACGTGTTTCAAACCATTAAAAGAGTTTTATATTTACCTGTCGCTAAGCTATACAGATATAATATAATATAATACTTAAGTCTGACTTAAATGGCGACTTAATTTATCGCAAATTTCATATCGCTTACTTCAGAATTGCCGCCTAAAACTCGGTTACCTGCAATTTTTCCCCATTGCGCTTGTATAGTTACATTCTTCTCCGTATTAGCTAAAGAACTCATGACTCTGTAATTAATATTATTTATAATAAATTTTAAATTAAATTTACTTAATTATCATTAAATTATTATTTTTTGTTTTCAAAAAGTACAAAAAATCCTATAGTACCCTTATGTTAGGCATGAGATATGTTATACTAACATACCTTAACTTATATACATAACTCGACGGTACCTGGATTTGTAGAACAGCGCAAAGGTGGTGAGTTCGAGTCCCATCAATTTTACATTTTTTTTTAAATTATTGTGTCCTTCTCCCGTGACCACGGCTGCTGCAATTTGCCAAATGTTGTTGAAAGTGATGAAACATAATATTTCGCGACTGAGTAGAAAACTTCTTTTCGTGTTGGTTAGATCATTTATCGAGGAAGGCGCGCAGTGACTAAAGGAAGCGAAGAAGCAGCGGGAAATGTGGACATACGGAATACGGACAACATTTTTAGAGTAAAAAAAATATTCTTCTCTAAACGATCTACATAAATGTCCCCGACAGTTAATGTCTATCTTTTAAGACTACCTTTCAAGGATGACGGGAGACGACCAACCGCGAGTAACTTATAAAGATGGAGAAGACGTTTACAAAAACAAATGTAGATGCCCAAAGTAACTATTCTACGCGGTCGAAGTCAGCACATAGCTAGTATATACTATTCGCGTTATACATAAACAAAACAGCACATTTTAAACTTACTTTGTATCTAAAACTTACGTTTTTATTGTAGAAAACACTCTCATACCGCGGACGCTATAACTATTCACTAACGATCAAAATCAACAACCCCCGCCCAAACATAAAAAAAAAAATCCCAAAAAAACCAAAAAATTTTTTTTTTCCCCCCCCCCCCCCACCCCCTCTAAGATAAGTGACGTATAAGATAATTGTAGATACAGGGACGAGTGGCAGCGATTAAAGTCGATCGACTTCAATCGTCGGTTAACCTAAATTATTTTTTTAAGATTGACAATCTTGTCACGCTAGCCGATTGGTTAGAGCAGCACGGAGTGCTGTGGATGCCGGTTCAAGTCTTGCCCGTGTCGTCATTTCAATCTAAAATCATTGAAAATATTAAAGTTTTCAAACGTCGGTTAACGGACGGACATTTGTCGACATAATGTTGTTCATACTTTCAAACTGTCTAATTCAATAAATAACAATACTTCCAATAAAAATTCTATCTAGATTTTACTTTGCCGTGTTCGTAACGTGATATTAGTAATAACTGCCTCTCGTGGTAATAACTATAGAAAATTTTAGTTGGAACTCTAGTTTAACGTGGAAGGTTATTTCCGAATGACCTAAACCAGACAGTTGACAGTGCATCTTGTTAAGATATAGTTGGGGTAACACGTGTAGCCCCTGGTTGTCTCTCCACTGTTATAAAGTAAGTGTTATAAGTAAATATCTGCAATTTTCAAGGTTTTGCTTGCTTGCTTCGAAGCAAGCAAGTTAAAACGACTAGTGTAGTGTTAAAACAATACTTTTCAGTCGTTACTAGTAGCCAAAATTTGCATAACTCAAAATTTTATATAAACTCAAATAAAACATTTGAACAGTCTAAAACACGATAAATATTAGTTAAACTTATTTGAAAATTATTTAACTACCGCTTGACTTTTCGGATGCTTTGCCGCAGCCGTGGCCTTGAGGAGGCCACGTTATAGATCATTTCCACAGCTTATTTAGACACATGACATTATTTAATTAGATTTCCCCGTGGTCAAGGGATAATAGAACTAGCTGTGTCAGCGACTTCGTCCGCGAGAATCGTTATTTTGGGCATCCAAATTCGTTTTTGCACACCTTCTCCATCTTTGTTTTTTTATTTATATAAACTTAACTGTTAATTTGTGATTAGTGCAACCGGTCCTTCTGTTTGATCAAATCAATAAAACAAATTAAATATTAAAGTTCATAATTCAATAAATTTTATCATTTTCCTAAATAACTAACGCGAGTCCTTGAAATCTAGTTATTACTAGTGTTTGCCCGAGACTTTGTCCGCGTTGAATAATGATATTCATTTTTCTAATTATCAAAAGACATCTTTTAAAAGACGTGATAAACTTTATTTTCTTCATGTTAATAATTTGTAGATAATATTTTGGTAGAAAAAAGTAACTATTATGAGTGTGTGAAGATATATGTAGTATATGAGTGAAAGAGACGAAAAATAAAGATTAAAACCTATTCTCCAGGCTTTAAAAAATTTGCCAAAATTTCATTAAAATCGGTTAAGCCTTTCGAAGTCATTCGCTCACAAATACTTAAACAGGAAACATTTTTATATAATATTAAAAAATCCACGTCCGACGAATGTTGGTTTGTTCATTCATTTAGGTGACAGCTAAAACAGGTGATGAAAATATTGCGAAATTTATCAAGTACCTACTGCCTGCTACATTAAGACCTATATATTCTCACTTAGCAGTCCCTAACAGTGGGACCAATTGAAGACAATGAAATAAATAGCGCTTTAGGGACTTCTATGTTACGCGGCATGATACAAAATAAACGCCTGATTATAAATCTTGCGCAATGCGTTATAAAATAAATAACAATAAAAACAAATGTCAACCATTTCTCCCAGTATGTCACTTGTGTCTCCGTTTCACGGACAGCGTATATATAGATGGGAATATTTATAGACACGTAGTTCTGATCTGCTGTGCCCGAAACACTAAATTGTGTCTTCGACACGTTTAAGGGGAAATAAAACGCGTTTTAAACCGTTAAGTGTTTAATTTAAATGTTGTACTACTCGCGTAAACCAAACACAATACAATAATACATATATGAAATTTGTCATGTCCGCTACGACACGACTGCTGCGTCGGGTTGCAGTTAAATTTTCAATAAAAAGTCGCGTTTTTACCCGATCTAAAGAATTCTTTAGAATAATTACTAATAAATAAGATATATTCGTGATGAGGAAATATAACCAAAAATAATAAAAAATATAGCCATTCCCCACTAAAGACGCAACAGCTCTTAAACCCAAGCAGACAATCTGTCAAGCTACGTCACCAGCCATACGCACCAGAACATACCCGTTCCCCAAAACGAATGTTTCATTAGTTTATCACAACAGACGTAACAAAATAACCTGTTCACAGGTCATTACCAACAGTGTTGCCGTTTGCGAAGTTTTTCCTTATTTTGTGCAAAATGTACTTATACACCACACAACACTAGCTGTTATCGCGACTTCGTTCGCGTGAAATAGTTATTTTAGGCATCATATTTATTATGCAAACTCCCTCGGCTTTGTAAATTATAACTTTTGTAAAATTTCTGTAAAATTTTTGGAAAATTTTTGTAAAGTTTTTGTAAAATTCTTTAAAATTGTGTAAATTTTTACAGTTCTGAAGCTAAAAGTGAAAACTTTTAATTGGCTCTCTGATATGTAATATTTTATATATAATATCCTATTGTTATTAGCTGTAAGTTTTCCATGTTTTAATAAATAAATAAATAAATAACTGTTACCAACGACGTCGCCCGCGTCCCGTCGTTTTTGCGAGTCATATTATTTCTTACGATAATTTAAAGAGGAATTATTCTTTATATTTTCCGCAGAATTAAACCATTTTCGCAGCGCACGCAATGAAAGCATTCAAGGATACATTCGTCAAGTAAATTAGTAACAGAGTAGAAAACTTTGCAGTTTTTTTTTTCACCGCGTCTGCTTTCCTGGTTCCGTACATACATGGCAAATGATAATAATTTCACTCAAATAGAGCCCAGAAGTCTTATCGACTACTCGATTCCAAATTTATCAGTGTAACAGACGCAAAAATGTATCTGTCCCAGTTTAAAAATTAAAAAAACAATCATGTCTGTATCGTAAATTTTTTCAATTTATTTTCGATTTTTAATTAATAACGTACATAATTGTTGTGAAATGTTGTCTCTTCGCCTGGCAACACCGGTCAGTTCGCTTGGTTTTTCCGAGCGAAGATCTCGCTCGATCAATCCGCGTTGATTTATTATTCTTGTAAGATGCATAGTTGATATCTAGTCATAGTTTTTAGTTTAGTTGTTCTGTGCAAAATGTTTTGTTATATTTGTGTGTTAACCTTGTTTTTACTAGGTAAGTTTAAAAGATACAAATACGTCATTCTTCAAGTATTTTTATTAACTACCTACATTTTGTGTTGTCTGTGGCTTAGAAAAAAACACTTATGTTTGAAACTGGAAGTACATTGTGGTGTGAGGTTTGAGTAGAAAATAACAGAAACATTTCGCGTTTTAAACCGTTTAAAGTTATTTAATGCCTAAGCTGTTTTGTCTATTGAGATTTTAGTCTGTTAAACATGATATACACGGATAAATCAAATAACAAAACTTAAGTATTGTTACGAAAACATTTTTTTAGTTCTTATTTGTTGCAGCAAACATTTTGTTGTTTGCAAGATTAATATTATTACAATTCTAACAAGTAATTGGTGAATTGGTATTATTTTATATAAAACACTTTAACGGTTTAAAACGCGATATATATTAGTTAAACTTGTTTGAAAATTATTTTAACTACCGCCTAACGTTTCGGATGCTTCGCAGCAGTGGTCACGGGGAGACCTATAGTTTTATTTCAATGTACTACTCGCGTAAACTACAGAAAATATTTAATTCATTATTTTTACCATGAAAACGGCACTTGCGAGTTAATCTCAAAGGACAGACATACTGTCGTCGACATTTTTTATATAATTGTAACAACTTAACTAACAAACATGATTGATACATTTAATTAAAACACTTTAATAGTTTAAAACGCGATATATTAGTTAAACTTATGATTATGATTGATACATTTTTATGGTCTCCTTCCACAGTTTCTTCACTCCCATTAGATGCCACTTGTTATATAGCCTAAAGCCTTCCTCGATAAATGGCCTAACCAGCACAAAAAATAGTTTTCAATTGGAACAAACAAACAAACAAACTTCTAAGCTTTATAATATTAGTATATATATGTAATTTCTTAGTGTTTGTGTGTATAATAGAAAAAATGTCGAACAACCTCGCTTGCGTTAGCTCGGCCTCTGAAGGGGCCACTGAATATCAGTGTTGGGACATTAGTCCCAACGTAGCTGAGTGGCTTCCTTTTAAGAGGCAACTATGTATATTGGTGTATTTATTTAATAATTAAATTTGTATGTTTGTAGAATAAGTTTTAACTGTGAATGTTTATTTGTTGTTCGTGTGTTGTTTCTGAATAAACGTATTTCTATTCTATTCTATTCTACCATTCAGATATTTAAACTAAAATTGTAAAGATACTAGATACTGTCTATAGTTTACGCGAGTAGTACACATTTAAATAAAACACTTTAACGGTTTACAACGCGATGCTAGTGAAACTTATTTGAAAATGATTTTTAACTTCGAGAACGTGGTCATGGGGAGACAGTCTCCCCGTGACCACGGCTGCTGCAAAGCATCCGTAACGTCGGGCCGAAGTTAAAAATCATTTACAAATAAGTTTAACTAATATAACGCGTTTTGAACCGTTAAAGTGTTTTATTTAAAATTGTAAAGATACTGTTATCAAAATGTAATTAAGTTTTAAAATCATCTATAGTTACAACTTTTGCGGTTTGTAATCACACTACGGGTTTTCACCGCAAACTAATTACAACTAAATCTAACTTACTAATACGCAGCAGGAAAATAACGCCCGAAAACAAGACTTAGATATTTTATTCGTCTGTTTTCGATGTTAACACTTTAACGTTTTAATCTCCTATGTCTATGTCTCCCCGTGACCACGGCTGCTGCGAAGCATCAGAAACGTCGGATCTTAGTTAAAATAGTTTTCATATAAGTTTCACTAATATATATCGCGTTTTAAACCGTTAAAGTGTTTTATTGAAATGTTAGCTACTCGGTCTGTAGTGGCAGCTAAACAAAATGCGCTGTCAATCTATTTTAGCTTTGTATATTAGGAAATCCACAGACTGAAACCGAAGTCCGATTGACCCGAACGGAATTTTGATATTCCTACATCCACCAATATTTAGTTTTCCAGACGACACTGAATATATTTTGGAAAAATTATAAATTGATTAGAAAAATATTGGACCCGGTGGGGATCGAACCAACAACCTGCTGATTATTGATTATAGATTGCTACCATTGCACTAACGTATCTATCAAAAGGAAATTCTTATAACGTAATAAAAATTAATGGTTAAGGGCGTTTGGCTAAAAAGAACCGTTTTTTGTATGAGTAAAAAATTATTTGAAAATTTTGAACATAGTAAATGGTACGGAACCCACCACGTCTGAATTTGACCAGCACTTGACATTGTCTGTAGTTTACGTGAGTATATACACCTTTAAATAAAACACTTTCAACGGTTTGAAACGCGAAATCTTCATCTTCATTAAGTTCAATAATTTATCCCCAACCTATCGACCCAACGTATCGACGCAAATCAAAAATTAATAAACTAGTATATTTCGCCATTTAAACCGTTAAAATTGTTTTATTCCAATTCTTAATTTCTTTCCAAACATTAATTCAAGTAATTTGTTGAATCCGGTATCGGCGCAAAAAATAAGGAAAATGCGTTGAGAGATAACAAACAGGCAAAGTCACGAGCAAGGTGATGTAACAATAGGCTACCAATAAATAATAACTACCTAATAAGACCACTAACTGAACGAAACGGACATACTTGTGTGTCTGTTTACTGTTTAGTTAAAACTAACCTAATCTAAACCATATCTAGTGTCTGTAGTTATCGAGAGTAGTAGACAATAAAATGAACCACTTTTAACGGTTCAAAACAAAAAGTAATTATTGTCTGTCGTTTATGAAACTAGTAGATATTAAAATAAACCACTTTTAACGGTTTAAAACAAAACGTAAGTATTGTCTGTAGTTTACGCGAGAGGTAGACATTTAAATTAAACACTTTAACGGTTTACAACGCGAAATATATTAGTTAACTTATTTAAAAATATTTGGGGTAGTAGTTAATAGAAATCAAAAATAAGTTAACCAACGTGTCGTGTTTTAAATGGTTACTAGTGTTTTATTTAAATGTGCACTACTCGCTTAAACAACAGACAATATTTTCTTTTTGTCCTCAAGAATTTTCTTATTGAGTTAGATGTTCCAAATATATCCTTTAGACATAGTATCTTTCCACTTTGACCCAATGATCAAAATATTTACAGATTTGTCGTCGGTCTTGTCTTCTCATATAAGGGACAATAGTGTTGTATGCAGGTAAGATTTTTATTTTTTTTCCTATAAAACACACTTTTTCTTACTTGAATGACGTTTGTTGTAACGTAAGGCTAATAATCGATGGGCCGTGGGTCAGATCCCCATCGGGTCCAACATATTTGATTTCGTCTCGTTCTGCGTAAATTCGTGGCTATTGTACATCCCATCGTAGTAATAACAGTTTTAGTAGATTTACAAACATCTAAAGCCTATATAGATCGACAGCACATCTTCTTCACATGTTATATGGCTGTGGTATTTCTAACAAATAAATCCCATGCGTGGGTATCCTTCTTCATCATAAAAAATGTATTATATTTGACTCTAACAAAAATAATAATGTATAATATAGTCATAAATTCATAAATTGATTTTAGTGGACTTAGTGTTAGTTGTCAGCTGTATTGTGGTAGCATTCAACGAACGAGCCGGAAATAAAATGTTAACTATTTACTAGCATTCTTAAAAGAGTATCACAATTAGTAAAAAATACTTTTAATCATCAGTTTTGATGAGTTCCCATGTGGTGATGGCGCCTGCATCAGCATCGACCAGTCTTGCGATGGAAAACCTGACTGCTTCGACTCCAGCGACGAAGCGTTCTGCCAGGGACTCGGGTAAGTGAAGTAAAAGGCCGGCAACGCATTTCCGATGGTTACCGAAAAATCTCAGTTAGTTTAATTAATTTTAACAGTTTAAAACTTAGCGGTTTGTAAATTAAACACTTGAATAAATGCCTGACTTTAATACACGTTACAATAAATATCGAAAGTGGGAACAACATGGATGTGAGACAGACTAAAGAGACGAATGTTCATATTCTATCAGTTTTAAACCGTTAAAAGTGTTTTATTCGAATGCGTGCTGATCGCGAAATCTAGAGACATTACTAAACTAGCATTTAAAACTTACATTTTAATTTTTTCTTTATGATGAATTTTATCAAAATTGACTAAGCCGTTTGGGCGTGAAACACGTAACATAACAAATCAACGACAGCACAGAGCTCATATGGTCGTGGGTTCTAGCCTCACTCGTCTTAATTGAAATATAAACAATTGATTTTGCATATAAAAAACGTGAAGATTATATAATTATTACCATTTCTTACAGAAGAAATTACCATCTTGGCGATGCTATACTCCATCGGTCGAGGAGACAGTCAACTTGCAGGTAAGAGTTATAAGAAGAAGAGTAAGAAGACATATAACACCATAAAAATGCCCGTTACCTTTACCTACATTAACCTGTTATCTTACCTGCTGAATAAATACACTGTACCCCCCATGGCCCCTTACCGCCCCGCACCCCCCCCCCTTTCCACCCCGCACCCCCCCCCCCTTTCCACAATTTCTGAAAAGTTTCGTGGAGTAGGGTTAAACCCTGACCGTCTTACATATTCTTTTATGTAATTTACTTAGTACAGTTATAAAGATAATATATAAAGCTGAGTTTGTTTGTTTGCTTGTTTGAACGCCCTAACCTCAGGAACTACTACGAATTTCTGTAATTTTTTTGTCTTGGTTTTTATCGGTTATTTATCGAGGAAGGCTTTAGGATATAAAATATCCCGTAACAACTATTTACTTTATAAAGAAGATAAGGTTTGCAAAATCATATTTTGTTGTTAAAATAAAAACTATTATACGCGGACGAAGTCGCTGGCACAGTTAGTATCGCGTCACAGTCCTAGAATCCACTTGAAAATCAGTATAGCCACCTTGTGCTCTACTTAGCTGAGTTGACCCCACCTTTTTGCCATCTAAAACCTTCTGAGTTTTCGCTAGTACTCCATAACGCAAATAGAGCAAACTTAAATTATTCTAACGGTATAAAACGCGAGTTATATTAATTGGTGAAATATATTTCGCGTTTTGAACCGTTAAAGAGTTTTTAAAAAGGTATTTTTTATAACGGCAAAGTAATGTTCTCTTCTTTTTTCAGGAGGAACCAGTGGCAATGTCGAGATGGTACCTGCATCGGGCTGGACGGGAAATGTGACGGTGTAGTGAACTGTCCTGATGGAAGCGATGAGACGTTCCCCCTCTGTAGGAACACGCCGTGAGTAAGCTCATCATCATTTTTGATGCAGCATCAGGGTTGACAGCGCAACGATAAGTAGTCGCTGGTGGTAGCAATGTATGACTATCCATCAACATGTCTAAAGTCTGGAAATCTGGATATCGGTGGTAGGATTATCGATATACCGTCCTGGTTCGTGACCGTTACTACTGATGGAAGGGAAGTGAAGTTTTAGTCTGCGGCTTCTCGAATATCCAAAGCCGAAACAAGTCTACGCCGCTCCTTTCATTTGTAGACGCCGGCTCGTGACCCGGGTGAAATTTTCCCACCATCCATTTACTATCCACATTTCCCGACGAAATCCAACACGTTTTAGAAAAATGATAAATTAAAAAAAAATCAAAAAGTTGAACCGTTGAAGATCGATCGGCGAGTTTCTTGCCAGTTCTCGTTCATTCGTGGTGAATGTAAATTAAGATTCTTTAGTTTTGTGACGTTTATAAGTGTATATTTAGTTAATATGTATCACACGATGGCACTATATAAATTAAATATCGATTATAAATTGAGAATATTACGCCTCGGGCAGGACTTGAACCGGCATCCACAGCGTTTTTTGCTCTAACCAATCGACCTACCGAGATCGATACATGCGCGAGAGTTTGACATGTTCATCAATAAGTTGAAAAAACTCGAAGAAGACGTATTCGATAGGACTCGGTCGCTCATTGGTTACAGCACGGAACGCTGACGATGCCGGTTTAAGTCCTGCCCGAGGCGTAATATTTTCAATTTATAATCGATTTTTAATGTATATTGTACCTAATTACCTACGTGAGTAAATGATTTTTTTTTTCAAACACGTCAGATGCCAGAGCAACTGGTTCCGCTGTACCTACGGCGCATGCGTCGACGGCACAGCGCCCTGCAACGGCATACAGGAGTGCGCGGACAATTCCGACGAGTTGCTGCCGCGCTGCAGGAATGAAACAGAGGAGATCAGGTAATATTAGGCAGTAGATCGCATTTAAATAAGACACTTCGGTTTAAAACGCGATATATTAGTTAAACTTATTTGAAAATGATTCTTAACTTCAGCCCGAGATTTCGGATGCTTAGCAGCAGCCGTGGTCACGGTGAGACTAAAGATCGAAGATGTCTCTGACGTCAATATATCGCGTTTTAAACTGTTAAAGTGTTTTATTAGAATGTGTACTACTCGCTTAAACTATAGACAGTATTTAGTATGTAGGTAGTTTTTTTTGTGAAATCCCATTTCCCCTCTTGAGGCATGGGGCGAACACGTGTCTCTATCCGTTTTACTGATCGGTTTTTACTTACAGACATGTAGTATAGTTAGTTCTGTGCCCTATCCGACCGAAACAATTTATCGTTTCCCCGGGATCCGAACCCAGGACCTCTCGGTCGGAAACGTCGGGCCGTAATAGTAACTTACAAATAAGTCTAATATATATCGCGTTTTAAACCGTTGAAGTGTTGTATTTAAATGTTTTTTTCACCTTGTAAAGACGATTAATTTTCTCAGAGGTCAGTTCCGCTGCGACAACGGCCAGATGATACCAGCAGCTGACCACTGTGATGGTACGATCAACTGCAGCGACGGCTCAGACGAGACCGTGAAGAGTTGTGCCGGTAACAAGTGTCCCGGGTATGCCTTTCAGTGCGCGTACGGCGCCTGCGTTGATGAAGGCTCGAATTGTGATGGGGTGAGTTGTTACTCTTCTTCTTCTTCTTCTTCTTTTTTCTTCTTCTTCTAGTTCTATTCCTATCAGAGGGGGGTAATTTTATAGATGGATAACTGCCCTCCAGCCTTGTCAGAGGTTTGACCCTGATGTCATGTAAAGGATACAGACAACCATAGTTTACCCTTAATGTAAGGAGAAAGACACCTACAACATTTAAACAAGGTCCTCGACTTTTTCGTTTTATACATTTGGAAGTTTACAGTCTAAAAACCAAGCGTGATTACACTTTACTGTGGATGGTTTGTAACTCAGAATTTGAATATGTCTAGCATCCATTTAAAATCTAGATTTTCACGACAATGTCTGGGATAAATCTGGGATAAAAATGTAGATTTAATAAACTTGTTAGACCCGTCACCCGATTAAAACCGAACCTGCGTCCGCATAATAATTAATCACACAACCTTATAAACTTATTACTAAAACCTGACCGAATTAAATGCAATCATTCAAATTAAGCAATTTTAAAGTTTTAAAACGTGAGCTATCAATTCTGACAGTTCGGTAGTTGCAGAGCTCCGGAAACGAAAGAAATAACAAAAAAATTGTTAACAAATAAATTTCGCGTTTTAAACCGTTTAATGTGTTTCATTTATTTAGACAGATAAAGCAATGCGCGGACGGTTCGGACGAGTCCGACGAATTGTGCAACAGGATGTCAGCTGTGACGACAACCACCTCGCGGTAAGTGTTGCCAGACATTATATAACAGGCTAAATACTGTCTATAGTTTACGCGAGTAGTACACATTTAAATAAAACACTTTAACGGTTTAAAACGCGATATATTAGTTAAACTTATTTGGAAATGACTTTTAACTTCGGCCCGACGTTTCGGATGCTTTGCAGCAGCCGTGGTCACGGGGAGACATATATATAGCCTGTTATATATATATAACAGGCTTACATGTGCAGCCAGCTGATTATTAGCATTGCATGGCTCTAAAATCAACAAGTCGAGGGTTGAGGTTCGATTTCCTCCATGCCCAATATGTTTTTCTGAAACATTGCACTTCGATAACTTTGATATTTTTCAAATGTTATTGCACATAACAGAACATGAGATATATTTATCAAAAAACGATTTTAGATAGACAAACATTACTAAATACGTCACAGGCAGGACTTGAACCTGCATCCAAGGCGTTTCGTGCTGGTATTCTAACTTATTGAGCTACTTTGTCCCACACGTTTTACGCTTAAGAAAATCATTGAAGATTAAATTATAGAGTTTAACATTTTCCGATGTCGATTTCAGATTTTTAAATAAGATGAAAAATACCAAAGAAAAATTCGATGAATTTTATAAGAGATTTAAACTTATTGACTTTATTAATATATTTCGTGTTTTAAACCGTTTTATTTAAATGTGTACTACTCGCATGAACTACAGACAATACTAAAAATACATAACAACACAGGTCACCCGGTGTCGGCAATTGCATAGTCCCCCCCACATCCTTCCAACGGACGCTACTCGGTCGTGGGTGAACCCTCGGCGCAGCCAGGTCAGAGGTTCAAGGTGCTCAGCCTGAACGTGACCTGCGATTTCGGGTACCGCGTCAAGGGGAAGAGTTCCGTGCTCTGTTACAACGGGGCCTGGGGGGATGATCTACCACAGTGTGTTCGTGAGTACTTTAATTAGCGATATGACTGCCTTCTTCAATAACTCCTTCACCATCAAAGCGATGAATCTCTGGAACTCTCTGCCCATTGGTATCAGTAAATCTCGATCTCTCCATACGTTTAAAACCTCAACCTTATTTATCTCTCTTTTCCACGTTGTTCTCTAGCACCACCTACCTATAGTACTTTCTTTCTTGTTTTACCTACACATTTGGTCGCCTGGAAGAGATCGCTGTTTAGCTATAAGGCCGCCCTTTATTTATATGGTTTTATTAATGTTTACCATTCCTGTTGTGTTTGTAAATAATAAATAAGAATTTAAAAAAAAACGAATCATGTAGTCGTTACTGGTATTATAGAGAAAATTAGATGGTCGTGGGTTTGACACCCGACCGCGTCATAATTTGTTGCAATGTACCTCAAATGTCATACGTGGGGCATCACAGAAGAACAGGTACAAAAGCTTGGATGGTGTCCCTCCACACACATCGAACTTATAAGTGTTGTATTACTGTCTAATTGTATTTGGAATAAATTATTTGATTCGATTATTCCAGAATTCTGCCGCCTCAACCCACACGAGAGCGTGGAGTACCGCTGCGTGCTCTCCGGAAACCAGGATGGGACCAGAGCCTGCAACCTCTTCGAGCCTTCGGGCACCGTTGTGCGGCCACAGTGCCACAAGCCCAACTATTATTCCCCCTGGAGTCCTCCCCCCTCATGCGTTGTATCGAAGGCAGTTGGGACACCATCGCCATCTGTCAACCAGGTTTGGTCAAAAACGGAACTAATATCACTGTAATCATACAAGACACTGTACAAGTCTACGTTTCCAGTTTCCTCTATAGTGGACCGGGTGAAACGAATGAACCCAATGTGGACGGTTCAAAACCGTTTATAAATACAACACCGTCGATAAATATGTCGCAAGTGACGCCGATTACAAATTCCATAGACACGGAGAGTCAGACTCCGGTGTATGACATAGATTATGACGATTGGCGAATGGGGTCCTCCAAGAAGAAAAACGTCAATATATATTTGGGTTCAAACAGTACACATATTTACGCGAATGCGCCCCAATCTGTCATCGTTTTTCCTGGCAATCAGTGATTTTTAGTGTCTATAAATACTACATATTTGTATTCTTTTTTTTACGGTCTCACACTCGTATACATCCACGAACAAACACATCCACACTCAGATCTACATATATCCAAAAACACACATATTCTCTAACCCACACATCACACATCCAAATACACACACATCCACTCACACGCACATCCACTCGCACGCTCATCTACTCACACGCACATCCACTCACACGCTCATCCACACACACTGTTAACATACACTTATGAACTTGACGCACACACATAAAATGTATGAAAACTACAAAAAATAGGCCGTTGTTGCCGTCCTGTGGCTGTGATCGGTGGCCTATGTGTGAGGGCCCTTAAATAAAGCTAAAGCCATATAAGTAAAGCTAGTAAATACCGAATAATATCAAATAACTCTGAAAAAATGTAGGACTAGGAAATCTTTTAAGTACACGAGTACACTTTAAATAAAACCTTCTTAACGGTTGAAAACGCGAAATACATTCGTTAAATGTTGTAGTTTTTATTGAAATATTTCTTTTTTATTCAATTCGGTGACTATACATCATAAGTGGTAGTAAATATTTAAAGTTGATAATATTCAAACAACAATATTAGTTCCTACTGAATACTCCACACCTAAACGTGCCAAATAAATAAGATCTAAAATATGTATATAAATTACTTATAAGTATCACTATAATCATAAACGTAAGAGCTAAACGCTATATTTTAGTTTATACATTAGGGGGAAGTGGGGGCAAGACGTAGAAGCGATTATACGTTAGGGGGAAGTGGGGGCAAGACCAATATTACTTATATATCAGGGCCGAATTTAAGGGAGGGAACTGGGGCTACTGCCCCTGAGCCTCAACTAAAAGAGGGTAATAGCCCCACTAAAGAGCTTTCTTTTTGAACTTTCGCTTTTATATTCTTTTTCTAATTATTGTTGTGTCCTGGCCCTACCTCTTATATGCTCCCCTGAATTGCAATATCGATCTACGACGGTTTCATACGCGTTTGATTCAACTTAAAGATATAGAAAAGGATTGTACATTAATAGGATGGAATGTAATAAATATTTTATTTTATGTATTTTTTGTTTTATTTACCCCGCCCTCCATCCTCTTAGTGGACATTCTTCTACTTATTACTTCTACTACTTCTACGACTACTAGACTCTGTACGCTACCTTAAAATGTATTTTTCCTATATTAGTATAATTTGTATTATTTTAGCAGAATGTTATATTTTCATTAAATACTAAAAGGGGTATGGGGAAAACACATTTCCGTGTCTGTTTCACTATTCCATTTCAAGTTCCAGTAAATAGTTACTTAGACCTTTTTTAGGACATTTCAAGTTTTTAACTGTTAAAAGTATTTTATTTAACTATCATTTTCGCATTACGCTCAACGCGAAAAAATATCAGTTAATTTATTTTTAATATATTTTAAGTTCCTTCCAACTCGGATGTTTTACAGCAGTCGTGGTCACAGGAGGGATTTCCTAATGGCAATGTAATATCTGTACTTGTATTTGGTTAAATACTGTTCTATATTTTACGCGAGTGTACCTTTAAATAAAACCCTAAACGCGATATATTAGTTAAACTTATTTGAAAATGATTTTTAACTTCGGCCGGAGTTTCGGCGAGATGATTAATTGTATTGGTTGTTCATATATTTTGGTTCAAAAACGTTCAAATGGTTTAGTTAAAAATATCTATTTACAAGATAAAAATGTGTCTGGGACACATCATTACCACGTTGGGTAAAAGGGATTTGTCTATATGAGGCAGAGGCAGAGTAGCCTAACTGCAATTTTATTACTTGAGTTTTATAGTTTCATAGTCTAAAAATGTTTATCTACAAGAACACAGTGATCGAAAATTGTTAACTTAATTCTTTTAAATAAAACACTTCAAAGGTTTAAAACGCGATGTATTAGTTAAACTTATTTGAAAATGATTTTTAACTTCGGCCCGACGTTTCGAATGCTTTGCAGTAGCCGTGGTCACGGGGAGACTGTGTCCCTGGGGAGAAAGAAACGTCGGGCCAAAGTTAAAAATCGTTTTCAAATAAGTTAAACTAATATATCGCGTTTTAATCCGTTAAAGTGTTTTATTTAAATGTGTACTACTCACGTAAACTAGACTATCCCAATATACGTATAATAGTAGAAATTAATTTTCGCCTAAGATAATTGCGCATTTGTATTTTCCTCCTTATTGAAAATCATGTTTGAATTTAGGCCACTCTGCCACTAGCAGCCTCAAATACGGGTGTTTTCCATAATTATTTCTTGTCTTGACATCTGACTAATATTCTAGAATGCGGCAGAGTGACCCCAGAGGGCGTCGAACTGGTTATAGGCGGTTTACCAGCTAAACGAGGGGAACTCCCCTGGCATACTGGTATTTACAGCAAGCGGTTCACACCGTTTAAGCAGATATGCGGAGGGTCCCTGGTCAGCAATACTGTGGTTATATCAGGTAAGAATAGAGACTGAAATTTTTTTTTAAGTTACATAACTTCTTTCTTTTTTTCTTTTTTTGACAGAGGAGTACAGGGCATAAATCACTTGATGGTAGGTGGAATACCCCAGCCTGTACAATAAACGAGATGTGCTGTCGGCCTATTTTGGCTTTGGATATTCAAAAATCTACTGTAACTTGATTATACTTCACTGATTTTCCTCTGTGGACGATGCTTCGTGACCCGGACGGATTTAAGATATGCCCTCCATCCATTTCATATCTAGATTTTCAGACGAAGTCCAACATTTTTCAGAAAAATTAGAGAATCCAACGACCCGTTGGTTATTTGCCGTACATTGCTATCATTGCTTTAAAGATCTCAGCCAGTCAAATGACAAATTCATATATCTGTATCTTATGTAATACAAACGGACACAAAAATATGTACCCGCATCTAATCTGTGGCTTATACATAAATTTATTTTCTCCCTGGTTTTTGCCTCAGTCTTATGTTCTGTATGTTATTCGAACAGCTGCGCACTGCTTCTGGGAAGACCTGACCAAGAAGCAGTCACCAGAAAAGTACGCCGTCGCCATTGGAAAGCTGTACAGGCCCTGGAACGACAAAATGGACAAAGACTCCCAGAAGTCTGATGTAAGTATTGTTCAGTTAAGTTCATGTATGGCCAGTACTTGAGTGTTTACGCGAGTAGTATACATCTAAATCACTTTTAACGGTTTAAAACGCGAAATATATTAGTTATATCTTATTTTTAAGTTAACGTGTCGTTTAACTAAAATAGGGGATACCGGGGCATATACATTTAATATAGCTTTTGCGACCATTTTTTCCAAGCTATTAGAGTTTTGAGCTATTCGAATTTAAAACCATTTCTTAGTAGAACAGCTTGAAACCTAGTTTTGGACGCAGTGTTTGCTATAGAAGGTCTGTAATTTACGCGAGTGGTACACATTTAAATATAGTCAAATTGTGTAAACTTTTTATATCTCTGGTGTTAGCTTTATTATCAATTATTATTGTAAGTCTTAATTTCAAGGTTGCCTGGAAGAAATCGCTTTTTGGCGATAAGGCCGCCTTTTCTTTACATGTTTGGTTCTCCTGCAAATTAAATCCTATTTTCTAATATTGTGATGGCAATAAAGTATTTTTTGTTTGTTTCTTTATAGTTTCAAACCGTTAAAAATGTTTTATTGAATATGCCGTTTTACTTGCAGATCAAGTCAATAGAAATCCCGACGAGGTTCCAGGGCTCTGCGGCTAATTTCCAAGAAGATATAGCTCTCCTTATACTCACCACAGCTATCGAGTACAAAACTTATGTGCGGCCGGTCTGTTTGAGCTTCGATTACAACTTTGACAAGCGGCAGCTTAGTCCCGGAAAATTGGGCAAGGTACGATTCAAAATTTACATCATTTGATACAGGATAGACAACTTCACTGCATGGAAGGTTAATACTGCAGCCATATAACATCTAAACGCGATCTAAATAGAACACTTTAACGGTTTAAAACCCGATATATATTAGTTAAACTTATTAAAGCCGCCCCGTGAGCACGGCTGCTGCAAAAAGTTAAAAAATTATCAAATAAGTTTAACTAATATATATCGCGTTTTAAACCGTTAAAGTGTTCTATTTAAATGTGTACTTCTCGCGTAAACTACAGACAGTATATTACTAACCACTAGAGCCACGAGACACTAAGAAGTAGTGATTTTAGCAATAATGTTACAGATAGCAGGCTGGGGTCTGACCGGCGTCAATGGGAACCCGTCTCCAACACTCCAGGTTGTGCGTCTGCCCTATGTCGACCTGAACAGGTGTATTGCGGAATCTCCAGCCGGCTTTCGGGAGTTTATCAGCAGTGACAAGTTCTGCGCTGGATACACTAATGGTAAGAGCTTTTATGGGGCATGGGGCGAACGCATTAATAATAATAAAACACTTTATACGAGTAAAATACAAATAAAGTGATACTAAATTTATTATTTACATTAAAGAGTTAGTGCAAAGGCATCCTGTGTCCTATTCCCTGATCGATTTTATGTACAGACAAGTTGATCAGATGTCTGTGCCCTGCCCGACCGAAGCTATTAGTATTATTAGATATCTTAATATGAACTATGAACATTGAATTTGTACTTAAAATATCAACATCAATATTATGCAATAAAACAACAAAAAAATATATTATGAGGCTGCTAGAACCAGAGTGGCCTAATAACAAAAAACATTATTTTCAAGAAGGAGAAAAATAAAATTTGTGTAAGAATTATGTTGACAATTTTCAGACGCTGTGCTAGTTACGCTGTAGACTAACGGTTTTAGACTGAGAAAGTATAAATAAGTCAAGTCATAAAATTGCAGTTAGGCTGCTCTGGCTCTAGCAGCGTCATATAACAGATTATTAATTAAATGACTTTTTTATTATCTTTTGACTAACGTCATTTAAAATGCTCTACGGGAGCCGTAGTCACGGAGCTTAAAAATACTTTATTGCTTCAATACGGACTTAAGTGTTATTTTACAATTCAATGCTTGTTTAAACAGTGACTAGTGTTATCATTTTACATTCCAACTGACGTAAATGCATTATATGGATATTACAAAAAATAAAAAAACGGGATTGATTTTTTTTAATGCATAACCTACAAGCCCTCGAGTACGCAACGTAGGGTCACAGTTAGAAAAAAAGTTAATTAACTTACTAATAGGTATATTTCGCGTCTTATACCGTTTTATGTGTTTTATATGAATTTGTAGTATCGTGAGAAAACATGATAAAAAAACTCTTACTATAAAGATTGTAAAAAAACAGATACGCAAATGTTAACGTAAATATTACAGTGCGCAAAAGATGCATGTATGTATAGGAAGCTCAATTGGCACTATGCCGGTTCAGGTCTCGCCCGTGCTGTTATTTTTTTTCAATCTAAACACTTTTAATTATATATTACATTCCTTAAGCCGTTCCCGCCGTTATTGTATATTATTTAACAGAATATGTTCATTTTAAACGTTTCAGGTACGACCCTGTGCAAAGGAGACAGCGGTGGAGGCCTGGCCTTTCCGGACTGGGAGATGGGCGTCGAGAGATATTATTTACGCGGCATCGTCTCCACAGCGCCGAACAACGAAGATCTATGCAACGCGCACACTTACGTCACATTCACTCAAATTATTAAACACGAACATTTTATAAAGGAATATTTACAATAAAGACTGCCCTTTTTCTAGTATTAATTTATTATCGTGTACCCACCTAGTTTCGTCAAATGCCAATATTCATTCAGAAAAAAATAAGTCAATAATATATATCGCGTTTAAAACCGTTTAAGTGTTTTTTTTATAATATGTGTACTACTCGCGTAATCTAGAGAAAGTATTTACATTTGCTTGGAATAAAATATTTTTACAGTCAATTTTCTTTTAATATTCTTGCCAGTCATGTAATTAACAATGCCATTTATCATCGACAAAGTTAATATATTTGTCTCTTTTATTTTGTCATTTAATATCTATTTTTATAATTCATAGTTGTTCAATAATTTGCAACTTCATAAATTTGTATAAAACCGAATTGTATTATGGCTTTATACATATTTATGAAGCGCAAGCGTGAATAGGAACGGAATAAATTAACGTCACTCATGCCCATTTGTCAACTGTCAGCTGTCACTTTATCTGAGTCCAAGATAAAACGTAAGACGAATTAAACATACGAAATCACAAATTCAGGGTCAAATCGATTTTGATTTGATAACAGTGCAATAATGCTATGCTAACGGTATTCCCATCGTTGCCTCCGCCAGTGTGAATTTTTATTTATTACTTGTAAGCTAAGAATAAGAACAATGCTCAGAAACTTATTCAGAACTATTGTTATGACGAGGATGATTTCACCAAAAATTAACGGTAGTGTTACTACTTTTGGCAATTACAAGAGTGTAGTGCCTCTATCAATAAGCCGGCCAGCCTTACAAGAGGATAAGTGAGTAGTTTTTGTGCATCTAACAACAGTAAAAGTTTTTGAGGTTATAAAAAGTTCAAACTCTACTTTTTAAATTGTAATTAAGGAAGCGTAAACTTAGAATCATAATATATAAAATTTTCCAAATCTTCAACCTTAAAATATTAGTGTTTTGCTATTCAATAAATGATTAAAACATTTTATTTACAAGTGAAAGGATAAAGTTTTCAATATTATACAAAAAAAATCAATTATATAGTTTTGTTGACAGATACCCATGTATGTATATTGTTATATAATCGAAAACAACTTGTTTAAAGTACTTTTAAGTTTTTTACTGTGTAAATAAAGTTTTTATCTGAATCAATTTACACAACTTGTCATAAATCAAGCTGGTGGTATATATTTCTTAAATGTGATTTATAGGACCTCAAGTGACTGTTCAAAGTAAATGGGGCTTAAAATAATTCAATACCCTTGATTACCCTCTAAAATGAGTCACAAAAGTACTCTATATTGTTTTCAAAGTGTTATCTAGATAAGATATAGTTGCATTTTTATGTACCTATTTTTTGGTAAGTATTAATAACAAACTATGCCTCTGTAGCTACATGATTAAACACGTTGCCAAGTATTGCATTTAGCGAGAGAGGTCCCAGGAATATTAGTTGGGTAGGGCATAGAAATCTGATCAATTACTCAATTGATTGACTTGTTCACCTCATGCCCCCATTCCATGAACCTGGAATATCACTTATTTATTTAAAAAAGTATATTGCATTAAATATAAGACGCAGAATTATTGCAATGCACTTCTAAACTAGCAGATGTTTTAAAAGACATCCTTAACATACTAATTCTTATTTGGGTTTACATGCTTCGTCTATTTTATTCCTACATGGTTCTTGATATTTGAAATCGTGGTTGGAGTGGATGGCATCTTAAGAAAGTGTTGAATGTCTCTATTCTTAATAAAGATTGGCTCTATAGCCTTATCAAATACCTAAAGTGGCGACGATAGTATTCAATTTATACAAGTATTGATTATTGTGTTGAAGTTTGTGAAAAGAAGTAACCAGTTATCTAAGATTTAAGGGATACTTACTGTCCTAATAATAGTTACTGGAGTTTAGTTTTAGCTAAATATCATTGTAACAAGAGCATTGAATTTTCAGACGTGGAATCCATTGACTAACATATTTTGTGTAAACTATAAGAAATGATTTTATGCAATAACTTAGCTAAGTATTTTATTATAATGTTGCACAAAATTTAGTAATACAATTCTGATAAAAACTGTGTTATCAATTGTTAATTTCTTAGTCGTTCTTGGCATTTCATTGTCGGTTTTTATTAGATTGTTAATAGGGAACTAGTGATTGATAGATAGCCCACAGAGTAGTATTATTTTTAATACTTTACATGCCTCTTGCCTGCTGAAACAAAATATGAAAATGAATTAAAGTTATCTCTATTGTCAACTTGTGACTGATTACGGAGAGTACTGAAAACTGTTTTACAACTTGACACTCCTTTCAGGCATAATTTGTTAAACTACCCCTTATCACAATAATTTTCATTTAGATATTACAATTTAAATGGTTATTAGACTTATTATTTCACTTATTTTCTACACTTTATTTTAACTAAAGGCTGATGCTTTGCAGAGGCCATGGTTAGGGTGGAAATGTAAATATAGGTACTAGCATAAACTACAGACAATACTAAATAATTTTTCTTCTATTTTATTAGACGTTTTGCATTTTTGTGTTTCTTAACTGTTTTTAAATAGATGTATGTTTCATTTTCAGAGTTAAAGTAACATTCCACTTGTATGACGGTCGGCAATTGGAAGCTGAGGGTAAGGTCGGTGACACACTGCTGGATGTGGTGGTCAACAACGACCTAGATATTGATGGATATGGTGCCTGCGAAGGGACAGTTACCTGTTCTACATGCCATGTTGTACTTACTCAGGAGGATTTTGACAGGTAACTGAATTTATATTTTGGAATACGTCTCAAACTGACCTGACAGAGATGTGACCCGAGTGAGATCATGTTCTTGCAACACGCAACACCAAATATTAAGTGGTCAAAATAGTCAAATTAATTAAAAAAGGAGTTTTTGTTACGGGTTTTAAACCGTTATTAGTGGTTTATTTAAATGTGTACTAGTAGCCTAAAGAAAAGGGAATATGTATCTATAGTTTTTAGTATTTAGTGTTCAATGTTATGGTGTGGGTTGTTGATAGTAAATAATTTCTTTCTTATTGATTTTTACTGATATATGATGGTTTGCCGTCCTAATAAACAATTTAACGTAAAAAAATATGTCTTCCTAAGTAGCGCCGTGTAGTTTGCTTGTTTTTATTACTAATATTGTATAACATTCAGGCTTCCAGAAGAAGCCGGTGACGAAGAACGCGATATGCTGGACTTGGCTTACGGCCTAACTGACACCTCCAGGCTTGGCTGCCAAATCACACTGACCAAGGATTTGAATGGTCTCGTAGTCAAAATCCCAGAAGGCGTAAACGACGCGCGAAGTTGATGTTGTCAACAGATGGCGTTCTAGACAATACCAGTTTCGTCTTTTTGTCAATAGATGGCGTTACGTGTAAAGATTTAGCTAAGTATCGTTGGTCAATGGTTATGTTAGTTTACCTAAATACGTGTATTTAGAATTTATTAACGAATGTTATAGATGTTAATATTTTATGATTATTGTTTTCTATACATTAAAATAATTTTTCCTTACGCCTTTTGTTTAATGTATTAGTAATTAGACATTTAGAGATGAATGAAATAAACAGCAGCTACGAACAAATAACGAATTATTCTATACTATACCGTTTTAATAAACTATTTTTACCAAGACGTATTTTTTTATTTTATAGAAAACTACAGACGTTATTTGAGGACTAAAGATGTAATCCTCAAATAGCGTTTGTAGTTTACGATTAGTACACCTATAAATAAAACACTAATGGTTTAAAACGCGACATATATTATCAGTTCAACTTATTTGAAACGTCGGGTAATCAAGGCTAGTGTTTTATTTAAAATTTACTCTCCATTTTACTCGAGCCTTTTGTTTAAATAAAACACTAACGGTTTAAAACGCGATATATTAGTTAAACTTATTTGAAAATGACTTTTAACTTCGGCCCGACGTTTCGAATGCTTTGCAGCAGCCGTAGTCACGGATGCGCGGACGGAGACTAAAGATGGTGGGCCGAAGTTTAATCATTTTTAAATAAGTTTAACTAATATATCGCTTTTTAAACCGTTAAAGTGTTTTTGTTTAAATGTAGCTCGCGTAAACTATAAAGCCTTTTGTTGTTAATCTTTGAAGCAAGTTACGACTAATAAAACTATAATCAAATTGATTGGATTTAAAAAATTAAATATCTTACAGCCAATAACGAAACACTGTAGCAATGTTAAAAGTAATAATCTGTTCTTTGTTATGTAAGTGCTAGTTTGAAGTAAACATATTATTTTCCTTAAGGTTTCCTTAGCTCAGGTAAAACACACGAAGTCCAGCATGTAAAGCAAGTGAAGGCTGAGGTTCAAATCCTAGGAGAAACTAATTCAGTCGGGCAGGGCATATTATCTAGATCTTAGATCTTCTTGTCTGTAGATAATCGACGAGACGGGGATACGGGCCTTCACTATTACCTTTGTTAGTTTCAGGTAGTTCGCTATTAAATTTCGTAAAATGTTATACGACTTCTGTATTTTTTCTTATTTGCAAGACGTCATACAAACACACAACTAACAAAACATTGTTCGATTCCATGTTGTGTAGGTATTTTTTATTCTCTATTGCAGTAACTCACACGTACGGTTTCCGATATCTCCCGTCTCACAAGAGACAAGACAGGCTAAGGAAGGGGTACAGCAAACATTTGCCGTTGCAAGTCAACAATAATTATTACGATGCGACTTCGTACGAAAGCCTACAATTTAGAAAGTATTATCCGAAGAGCGAAGCCATTTTCAAAGATATTTTCGACGATAAAGGCATGTTATATCTGACAAGGGCCAATAAGGACACAGACAGACTCCTAAATGAACTTCTGAACGATGTCATAACCATGAAATCAGAGAAGTATTTGAGACAGAGAGCCCACCGCTCCAATGTTGCTAGGAATGGCGGGATGGAATTTGAGTTTAACGAATTAGTTGCTTAATATTTAGGTAAAATATTCTTAAACACTGTCGTGTAGTTTACAACTAGTACACATTAAAATAAAACACTAACGGTTTCAAACGCGATATTTACTAATTAACTACGGCTTTGCGACGGAGACACCTCTCCATCTTTAATATCCCCGTGATCACGGCTGCCGCAAAGCATCCGACACATCAGACGCAGTTAAAATACTTTTTAAATAAATTTAAGTAATATATATCGCGTTTTAAATGGTAAAAGTGTTTAATTTAAAAAAAAAGAATTCCAAACTACTGTAATATTGTATTAAGTAGTAAAGTATCACTCTTATATAACTAAAATCTATCAGTCATTCTCTTTCTCTTTCTTTGATTACTTTTGAGCCGACGAGATTCTAAACTAAAAGACATTATTTCCTAAAACTCTTGTAGAATTAGTAATGAGAAAGATTTTTAAAGATCAAATAAATTGAAAAATTTTTTCGACTCGAGGATGAACCGGCATCGTAGCTTTTCGTGTGTTGCTCTACCAATTGAGCTACCGAGTCTTACACCTCAGTCGAATTTTAACTTTTTGATACATGCACCCCTTTTTAATTAAATTATAAGGTTAATTTTATAGAATTTTTTTTTTTAATTTATTTTGATTTTAAAATTATTAGTGCCTTATGTGCAATAACATTGTTTTGTTTTCAAATGAGAAAGATTGTTAAAATTAAAGTATAATAGACATTTACTGTCGTCAGTCGGTCATGTTTTCAGATCATTTAAGGAGGAATTATTCATACATATTTTTTGGGCATCTCAAACCGTTTTCTTAGCGTACGCAACGCAATTTCTTCTTCTTCTATAAGTCGCGTCGCGATGTGTTACAACCTATAGTCTTCCTCGACTAACTAACCTATACACAAAAAAGAATTAATTCGAATCAGGAGTTCCTACGGTTAGCGCGTTCAAACAAACAAACTCTTCGGCTTTATATACTATATTCATAAAGACAATCGGTCGGTGTATCCTGCAATGAAACGGGATTCCCCTTAATAAACAAGACATTATTTGTAATAGATAATTTAATTCTAACCGCATTATAAAATATTTAAAAATCACTTATACTCATTAATTACATACAAATAAAACATTATGCGTCAACCCTGCCTTACTTAGACGCTGGCATCGTGTTGTCTCTCTCTCTCGAATTACAAGTACAGACAAAGTACCACTTAGAAATAACCAGCTCAGAGCCAGAGCTCGTCCAGCTCTTTACACCGCCACGACCCTCGTAACAACTTCATTACAGGACGAGAAGGCCGCGACCGTTGTTATAACGTGCTTTCGGAACGTCATGATCCTTGTTATAACGGAACGAGAAGGCCACGACCGTGATAACAACAGAACAAGGCCACGGCCGTAAAAGGACTGACTTCTACTTGCTTTTAGGACTAAATATCGGAGAGGGGGGGGGGGGAAAAAAGGGAGGGTGGGTGTTATCCACTTCTCTCTATATTATGACGTTATAGGGGATACGGTACGGTACGGTACGGAGAGGTAGAGGGATCGGATATCGCACGCCAATGACTTACTTGAATTTGTGGTGATGTGTCGTATGTAGCCCTCCACGCTGAAGTGGATTATGGGGTAACAGAGCTGGTACGAACCGGCGATCTGGCTGACATAGCCGTTGAAACAGACCGAGTGGTTTTCAAAAGAAGACAATTTCAGCATTTAGCATCAAACTCTATACATTCCCACGTTCATTTAACAAAAGTTTCCAGAAAAATATATATTTTGTGCGCCGCCCAACTTACATTGACGAAGCAAATCAACTTTCTACAGCCGACGCTGCGTTTTTCGTGATTTTAAGAAATTGAAACATACTAAGTATATTAAATAAAAAGATTAAATAAATTTTAAATCCATTCATTAATATCATCAACAATATAAAAAAAAAATTTCTGTACGTAATCATTGTTGCTCATTGATGCTTCCTATAGTTATAACTACGATTTACGATCGGCGCAACGACCGACAAAGCGACCAGTCGCGCGACTTCGCGGATCGGTCGTCGGTCGACGTCCTAATTATTGTATATCACCGCAACGTCGGCTGTCACGCGAGTTTATAAGTATCATACGTGCACGTCTAGACGCCCGTTAGTAACATATCAGCGCAGTAACGCGTTACGTAACGGTTAAGCATAAGTGCGTTCAAATATTACGTAAGCAAATTTGTTAGGATAATTGACCCCCCCTGCCCCCCACGCCAAAACAAAAGTAAGGGAAGCTCTTGAAAACCCCCCTTCCCCGCCCCTCATTGCTGACGTGACATCAGATCTTATTATTAGAAGTTCAAAATTTAAGCGGCCAGTTCTGCAAATTACAAAAATAAAATCGCTTTACCGGTTTAAAACGCGATATCGGCGGATGCTTTGCAGCTGCCGTGGTCACGGGTCACATTATTTTAGATTACCTATTACTATTTCTGATGTAATTATGCTTCTAAGGGGGAGGGGGGGGGGGGGAATTAAATATTATCCCTGCTTACGTAATACTTCACAAATCCAAAACAAGCCCCGCGCTATCACCCTCGCCCCTTAATTAATCCTAGTAAATACAGTGAGGAAGATTTTGTTCGTTAGGCGTCTTATACACGAATCGTAAAAACGCTAGTGCACTGCTGCCACAAAACTCGTAAGTAAAACACTTTTAACAGTTTCAAACGCGAAATAAGTTGGCCGACTCTCTTTTAGTCACGACTCGACATTTCGGATGAACGGCGACGCGTTTTAAACCTTTAGGTGATTCATTCGTATGCGTGCTACAGGCGTAAATTATAGACCATACTTAAATCCTAGAATGTTCGAGTACGCAAAATGTAATTTCGGCCTTGTGTCGTCGTAATTTACGCGAGTAGTACACAATATTAAAACTTTTAACGGGTTTAAATCGTGATATTTCCCTAATGTAAAATACACTCCATCTTCATTTCCCCAAATTGAAAATAAGTTAACCAATACGTTTAGCGTTTTGAGCCGTTGAAACTGTATTTAGATATAAAATTTCGCTTTTACTTTACAATATTCTGTCTACGCGAGTTACTCACATTTAAATGAATCACTTTCAGCGGTTTAAAACGTGAAATATATTACTTAATTTAATTTTTAATGTGATCCGACAATTGAGATGTTTTACAACAGTGCATGGCGGGACTCCGAAACGTCGGGTCGAAGTTAAATGACGTACGCTTTTTATCATATAGGAAGCGTAGAGTTCACTTGATAGAATCTCAGCAATGTGCGCTGTCGGTCTATTTTCGTTTATATTCCGGGTTTGAAACCGTTAAAACGCTTTTTTAACGATCGTGTATAACAAGCCTAACCGAGAACACGTCAGCATTATACACTGGCCTTTTAAAATAAACATTATATTTAATTTGTGCAGTTTAACTAAATATAAAATTTATTTAAGGTTCGCTTCAACAATTGTTGTCCCACAGCTGGGCGCAGCTATGACCCACCACGCTATCCAACTTGCGAGAATTAGTTATGATGACTACTAGAACTGTTCGTAGAAAAATTTCAAATACCAAAGTTTTATTCCGCCCGGCTCGATCCGAACCTGGGACCTCGTTAAATCCTTGTCCACTAACCACTAAACCAACGATGCAGTCGGACCCTACACCGCCATTTCTAATAGCACTTTGACGTTTGTTTAATTATAAGATAACCGCCCATATCAGGCCACGAGCGGACAATGTAGAAAACGTTACATACGTAGAAAGCTATATATACATGCAGTATTAACAGCATCCACCATGCTAAAACATTGGCGTGGTGGATATGATAAGTTGGTATAACTTTTTCATACAAATGTATAGTTTTATGTATGCCGCGGTATAATTTCATAATTCTAGTAGCTTTACATTATATTATTAAATATACAGGGTGTTCCATTATTTCTAATGGCATTAATTTTATATTTTAGACTTCACTGTCTTGACTTGTAAAAAATACAAATGCAATGGCTTGCATTCTTGCCTTTCTTGAATAAACAAGGGTCACAATATATAATTTCTGTACCGTACAGTTTACTTGGTCAAGGTACGGAATCGATCAGCGCAACTACGCACTTCGTCTGTTTAGGTAAAATATTTTTTCCCACTTAATATAATATAATTCACGTCAATGTGTATATAAATAATAGACTGAATTAATTCAATGAAGACTAAATTAATTTAAATAAAGTAAAGTCTATTATGAATTAGTTTTTTTTTAAATTTGAATTAATCTAGTCTTAGTTTAGATTAAAAAAATTCCTATGCCGGCGGGACTCGAATCCACGACCACAGCGTACCGTGTCGGTCAAAAGAACACCACGGGCACTATTGTATGTAAAAAAAGAATATTGTTTCAAGCGGCTGCCATCTTGGGCTACCCTCCATTCCCCGTTTGTTCGAATGGAACACCCTGGCTATCCTGTGTTCTTCACGTACAGGGTGGTCCGATTCACCTGTCCGACTGCGCGTTCTCCGCGCTGCAATTTCTCTGTTTCTGATTCTTGTTGTCGTAGTGGAGGAGGCAGCCGACGGCACCGAAGTACCTATATATAATAAGGGATTTATTTTATTTATATTCAACAACGTAATGTTCCAATCTCGCATTACACAAGATAACTGTAATTAAAGAATAAAAGTTTAACACCTGTATTTACAAAGAATTAATTATGTTATGCAAGAATCTTAATTAACGTTAACTCAAATTATAATCATTAACTGTAAAAAGGTATGATATAAGAAGGGATAATTTTATAACGACATTTGGCCTTGTACTATTTAATTTTAATGATTGATAATAGTAATGATAGCTTTAATATTATAACACACATTTCACATTCTATCTACGACCCGACGTTCTTCTATAATTACAATTAGATTTGAGGGTGGGTCTTATTATAGGTAATATATTGGATGTAATGTCCGCTCACCCCTCGTGCTCCAAGAAGAGCGCCTTCAGCGCCCCCTTGGACCAGTAGGACATCGCGTACGACAGCAGCTTCATGGAGAGAGGGTTTACTCGGAGGAAGTTGCCGCAGAAAACCACCTGGGGACACATTGCGTTGTTTGTAGTAGTATTTTTTTCTAACTTGGCAAAAAACAACACTTTTGGTCGATTTTTAACCCATGGAGTGGAGTGATGCCCTTGCCACAGATGACACAAAGATAAAGAAACGTCGATTATATATGGACCAAACTAAATAACCACTATTATAACGACTTATTTAAAAAAATAATAATATGTCATTATAATATATTATGCTTCTCAGCGATAGTGCCAGAGTGGGACTTCTACTTGTTATTGTCGTTGACTTTGCTTACATCCCATCACTATGTAAATGTTAAACTAAACTAAAGAAATATCTATATTAATAATTTTACCATGAAACTGTTGTCTTACTGAATGAATTTGAAGTAGATTATTAGTTTAATATTTATTCCAGTGCCTCAAAGTGTTTTTAGTGTAAGTCAATGTAAACCTTGTGGAAAGATCGCGATTTCATGTAAATAGTGTGTTTGTTTACCAAAAATGCCAAGTTTGAAAAAATACACAATAGTATTGTTTTTGAATCTTTACCCTCTGAATATTCTGGTTGGACGCGCAGAGCCGTGCGATGGAGCCGATGTTGTTGGTGATGGTGACGAGGGTCGCCCTGGCGAGGTCCTCGCGGGACACCTTCGCGCGCCGATCAGCCGAGCACATGTGCCCGAAGCTGGAAAATTTAAATTGGCGTCCAGATAAAATTAGAAAATTTTTGTTTCTTTTTCTAATGGGGACCAGTTCATGCAAATTTATAGGCTCGTTGGTCTAATGATAAAATGTTTGGCTTACGATCCCTACCGGATTAAACGTTTGTTCGATTTCGTCTGGAAATCAGGATTTGAAATAGCTGGTAGGAATATATAAGATCTTTCATTATCCACAGATGAAAAAGCCGTCAAGCCCATTTCGGTGTCAGTCTGTGGAATTCCGAATATCCAAAATCAAAATAGATAAACAGCACATCTTGTTTAGATACTGTCTGACCTTCTGTATCATGAAAAGTCTCATTTGGTAACACGGTCACTTCTATTGCTTTGTCCTGTACCATGTAAGATAAGAGATTCTTCTCACCTGCTCGCAACCAGGTCGCCCCTAAGGCGGAACCGCTCGTAGTCCCCTCCATAAATGTCCCTAACGAGCTTGTCCACCGTCGTGTTGTCCCCGGACGCTGCCAGCGAGATCGCCTCCTCGAAGCTGCTGCAGCCCGTCAGCAGGCAGCACAGCCCGAGGAACGTACCACCACCCAGGCTAAAAGGCAGAATTAAATATTGTCTGTAGTTTACGCGAGTAATACATATTTAAATAAAACACTGTAACGGTTTAAAACGAGATATATATTTGTTAAACTTATTTGGAATCTTTCAACTACGGCCCAACGTTTCGGATGCTTTGCAGCAGCCGTGGTCACGGAAAGACTAAAGATGGAGGGTGTTCTGACGTCAAAGTAAAAAACTGCTACGCTAGCGCCAACTGTTCTTTCGTAGTTGGTATTTGAGGAAACTGGCCGGGTCCATGCAGAATTGAATATATGTTAAAGTATTCTGGTTCTTGTTTTAGTTGTTAGTTTTAAAATGAGTTTACCGAATATATTTCACGTTTTCAACCGTTATATTTTAACTAATAGGCAGAATGTTAATTGTCGCCTACAGTTTCCATAAATATTAAACACTAGCTGTGTCAGCGACTTCGTCCGCGTTGAATTGTTTTTTTTTGGGCGTCAAAATTTGTTTATAAAAACCTCCGTTTCACCTCTATAAATTTAAGTTGTTGCCCACCACGTCGGTATCGTCCCGTCATTTTTGCTAATCAATCCCCCTACATAATACACTTTCCCTATTTTCTCCACGTTTCCCGCTTTTTCTTCGCTCCTATTAGGACAGCGCGATATTTTTTCAATTCCTACCAATAGTTCCTTATATGTCTATAGAATTCAAATATAAAAGTTTTGAAACTGTTAATTTTTAAAAATTCAATGTGCCCTACTACAGCTTCCGATCATCACTTCTCACCTGGTACCGCTGACCCGGTAGTAGTCGTTGGGCGCGCTCACCACCAACATGGAGACGCCACTGCCAATGTTCACCAGCAGGAAGGGATACGGTGATGAGAAGTCGAAGGGTTTTCGGACGTATTGGCTGAGGCACGGCTCCAAGTAGGGCGGCTGAAATTTATATCTTCTTCTTAGTATTTTAAATTACAGACCAGTATGGTGTGTAAATATATAACTGAGTAACAGCGGACTTACCGAGTCATCGTCGAGCGGGGTATCCTGGTTCGGTTCCCAGTAGTAGCACTCGTGCGGATTCATCGAGTCGATGAACTGCACGCCGGCTATCAGCGCGTCCAGTTCATCCAACTTTGACAGCCGCATGTTCACCTCCTGGAACGATGTCATCTCCAATACAAGATTTATTAAAACGGGGGGAGGGGTGAGGGGGGGGGGGAGAAATACTCCAGCATTATAACATCTTAGAGATATGTGCCATCGACCTATTTTGCCTTTGGATATTCGGAAAACCACAGACTGCAACAGCTTTTTTATCAATGGATGTTGTTTTGTGACCCGAATGGAATTTGATATTCCTACAAGCCATTTAAAATCTGCTTTAGAAAAAATTACAAATTGATAAGAAACATGTTCCACTCGGTAGGAATCGAATCAACGACCCGTGGTTTATTGTCCATATCCTTCTAGCAGAGACCAATGAGCTCGTCAAGAAAATACAGAATTGAATTAAACTCGGGTCGTATCTTATATATCGTCGCTGAAAGCCATCCAAAACTAATATATTGAATAAACGGTTTAAAACGCTACATTTAACCCATTTCGATGCCTACTTGGTAGCGTTTTGAAAGGTCGCAGTAGAATCTATAACGACACAGATCAGAGTTAAAGGCAGATATATTTATGTGTCCGTGTTTTTTAGTCCCGCTTAACACAGCGAGGCCTGGAGCTGGTGTTTATACCTTGATAAAGTCCTCTTCGAACTTGTAAGCGCCTCCACCAGTCGCGTATATGGTGTTGAGCAGGGTCGCCATGCCCTTGGAGCGAGCCAGCTGGAGGAACGAACCCACCTCGCTGGTGGGGAACCGGATGAAGTGGAGTGTGCCGCGGCGGCCACGAATCGTCACGTTATCCATCTAAAAAGACAAAAGCTTTATAGCAATAAAATAAAATGGTAGTCGTGTGAGGTTGGATCAATGTCGTGGATTATACCCCCCCCCCCCCCCCAACAGGTTTCTTATAAATTTATAATTGTATTGAGGCATGTTGGACTCCGCCTGGTAATCTAGCCACTACTATTCATCATCAGCACCGTTCCTCTATTAGCATATGCACATGACAAGAACATTCCAGCACATTAATTCCTAACTTGAAGTATTTCCTCCAATGGTAACTGGCATAGCAGTCAGGTGGTACCATTGTATGGAGCCTCGCTTAAGAAGAAAAAACTAACTTAAGAAGAAGAAGAAACTCGCTTAAGAAGAAGAAGAAGAAGAAACTCACGTAAGAAGAAATAGAACCTCACCTGCAAGTGCACATCCCGCCGGCCCGTCTTCCCGTACGCCGAGTTCCTGGTGAGGTACCGCCTGATGTTCTTGAGGATCTCCGTCTCCTTGTCTATCTCGCGGCGGTTAGTCTCGCGCGGCTCGAAGTACACCAGCTTCGTGAGAGTGCCGCCGATGTCCATGCCGAACCACGGCATCGCTGGAACCACAACCGTGGTATTTAAAAAAAACCCACCAGATGATTTTTATGTAGTCAGAGAAGCATCCGCAGAGTATATTGAGTGAAATTCCTCAGCCATATAACACCTATACAAGATGGGCTGTCGGCCTATTTTAACCCAAGACAGTTAAGTACCAATTTAACTAGTTAACTGAATCGGGGGTTAATGAATATTTAGTTTGTTATTTGATAACTTTAATATTTTGTACACGTTATCGCACATGAAGGCACTATATAATTTAAAAATCGAAAACTCGGTAGCTCAATTGGTAGAGCAACAGCACGGAACGCTGACGATGCCGGTTCAAGTCCTGCCGAAACGAAAATTTTTTTTCAGTTATTTTCGATTTTTAATTTATATAGTTTGGTATTAAATACTGTCTATAGTTTACGCGAGTAGTACACATTTAAATAAAACACTTTAACGGTTTAAAACGCGATATATTAGTTAAACTTATTGGAAAATTATTTTTTACTACGGCCCGACGTTTCAGTCTCCCCGTGACCACGGCTGCTGCAAAGCATCCGAAACGTCGGGCCGAAGTTAAAAATAATTTTCAAATAAGTTTAACTAATATATCGCGTTTTAAACCGTTAAAGTGTTTTATTTAGTTTGCTATTTTTTATATTATCCTACAATAACTGTTTAGTAATTTGCTATCAAACATACAAATACCTCAAACATTCGAAAAACACGTTTTCCTCGTACAATTAATTAACAATTATAACAAGATTGAAGACTTAAGGGCGCCAAAAAAAGAAGAAGGAACCCTAATAAGTAAACAAGCGAGTACACATTTAAATTAAACACTTCAACGGTTTAAAACAAGAATATATTAGTCCCTCTTTAGTCTCCCCGTGACCACGGCTGCTAAAAGCATCAGAAGTCACACGTCGACATCAACTATTCTAACATCGTCTAACTAATACATTTCGCGTTTTTAACCGTTAAAGTAATTATTTACATACGTACCGTTAAATCAATATATTAAACTTGCCTACGCGCTTTTTTCTTTATTAGACGAACGACCAATAAGTCTAACAAGACGAATCAAACTAAGTTTATACGCGGAAGTTATAATAATTATAAGGAAACTAACACTTTTGTAATATCAATAATTCGCCCCGAGAAGGAAAACGTAAAGCCCGTTTCATCTAAGAACTTTGCCAGACATTATTCTGTGTCCGATTCATGAATGGACTAGCTGTGCCCGCGACTTCGTTCGAATTGAAACAATCTTTTTTAATTGGTTAGACCGTTTATGGAGGAAGGCTGCGAAGCGACATATGCGAGCGAAGGCATAGCGGGAAAAGTTAAAAAATACGCGTTAATTTACTCTACAGACATGGTTCAAGATACCTAAAATATAAGCTAGCTTTGTCGGCGACTTCGTCCGCAAGAATCGTTAGTTTTTATCATTATAAACTTAAGATGTTACCCACGACGTCGCTCGCGTGTCTTCCCGTCGTTCTTGCAAGTTAATCTTAAAATATAGACATATAGCGTCGCGGATTTTTTTACATCTTTTAATGAGAAATCATTCTTCCATACATATTTTTTGGGTATCTTGAGCCGTTTTTGCAGCGTAGGCCTCAGAAAACCTAGTGATTCTCCTATTAGCCACGGTACGATGTTTTAGACTAAAGCCTTTCACAATAAATGCTCTAACCAACACAAAAATAATTTTTCAATTCGAACCCGTACTTCCTGAGATTAGCGCGTTCAAACAAACAAACTCTTCAGCTTTATATATTAGTATAATATAATAGACAAAAAATGATTCCTTCTTAAATCATCTCAACAAACTTTTAAGATGTAACTTCCAAGAACGACGGGACGCGGGCGACGTAAGTAACAGAAAGATTTGGAGGTTTGCTAAAACAAATTTAATGTCCTTAATAACTATTCTACGCTAGTTTATAATAAGTTGTAGATGACGTTTTAATTGGCACCTTTCATAATGGCTTCGAAACAATAGAATTACGTTAGATCTGATGATAGGATTTTTAATTACACATCAACTATAAGACGATAAATTTCCCACAGATGACCCGTCACACCGTTCCAGTGCGTACCGAGTGGAATTTTTTTTTTTTTATAAAGGAGGACAGACTCTAAGAAGGCCATCACTGGTCCGCTTTGCTTTAAAATCCGCCATATTTGTGTGCCAAGTTAGAAAAAATGACTATACTAATTCGATCCTCACCGGGTCCAACATTATTCTAATCAATTTACATTTTTAAATGAAACACTTTAACGGTTTAAAACGCGATATATTAGTTAAACTTATTTGAAAATGATTTTCAACTTCGGCCCGACGTTTCGGATGCTTCAAACTTCACCCCGTGACCACGGCTGCTGCAAAGCATCCGAAACGTCGGACCGAAGTTAAAAATCATGTTCAAATAAGTTTAACTAATATATCGCGTTTTAAACCGTTAAAGTGTTTTATTTAAATGTGTACTACTCGCGTAAACTATAGACAGTATTTAATTTACATTTTTTCTGAAAACATGTTGCATTTCGCCTGGAAATTTACGTAATAAATGGGCGAACCGGTTTCAATTCCAAATATCCAAAGCCAAAACAGGTCGACAGTGTAACATCTTATTGAGATGTTACACGGCTGGGGTATTTTATCTACCGAGCGAACCCCATGGTCGTCTGTACATCTCGGTCGTAAAAAATAAACACTTACGCAACGCGTCGTTGTCGGGCGGCGAAGGCAGTGTCGGCATATTAGCCATCACGTGGTTCTCCTTGTTGAGGGCGGGGGCGGAGTACGGCGGCCGTCTCGCTCGCTTCAGGTGGTGGCTTCTGTAATTCCATACAAATTTAATATTCGAGATGGAGTATAATTGAGTAACCGGGGCTGTTGACGTTACAATAACACATAAATTGTGTGAGGCTTTCACGGCAATCGTTCAGCATTTTTACACACGATGGCAGTAAATTAAAATCAATTTTAGACGGAAAGTGCAAATATAAATAGGTTGAAGAATTTAAATAAAACACTGTAACGGTTTAAAACGCGAAATATTTTAGTTACACCTGTTTGAACTTGTTTGTCTCCACACGACCACGCCTGCTGCAAAGCATTCGAAACGCCGGGCCGTAGTTGAAAATAATTTTCAAACAAGTGCGTTTTAAACCGTCAGTGTTTTATTTAAATGTGTACTACTCGCGTAAACCACAGACAGTATTTAGGTTGAAGAAATTCGACGATGAATGTAGGTCCTGCTGCTCTAACCGTGCCTACCCGGTTAGAGCAGCACCACGGAACGATGTGGATACCAATTCAAGTCTTCAATCTAAAATCTTATAAGAATTAGGTCTTTAAGTTTTGTCTTTTTAAACGGCCCGATAATTTAACCACAAACCGATTTTTACCTGATGATGGTGTTATTGTTGTGGGGCGCGGGGCGCTCCGGTCGGCAGGCCGCGAGGCACCCTTCACAGCGGTGTAGACGCATCTACGAATCACAACATTTCTTTATCAGAAGAAAAATATTTTTAATCTAAAACACCTTATTGCAAATCAGTTATAGATTCAAAACTTAAAATACATTGAAAAAATGTTCGACTCGGGCAGGACTTGAACCGGCTACGTCAGCGTTGCGTGCTGTTGCTCTAACCAATTGAGCTACCGAGTCCTACGCCTCATCGTCGATTTTTTTCACACTATTGAAATAGGCACCTCTCGGGCAATGTAGGTAATTTCAATGTTAGCAATTGCGTATTTAAAAAAAAATACATTTTTATTTTATTTTTAGCCTATACAGTGCCATCATGTGCAATGACATGTAAAAAGTTTGTAAATATTTCACGTTTTGAACCGTTAAAACCGTTCCATTTAAACCACTAGAGTTCGACAGTACCGTCTCAAGTGGGTCAAGCTCATTAGCCACGCTCCAAGGTTTGTGAATGATAAAATAAACTTACATTAGCGGAAACGTGAGATGTAGCCAATTGCCCATTTACGTGTTTTGGGTTCCGTGCCCAAGCGTTACTCACGTAAGCTACAGACAATGTTTTATTTAGATCTATACTAATATATGAAGCTGAAGAGTTTGTTTGTTTGTACGTTTGAGCGCGCTAATCTCAGAAACTACGGGATTGAATTGAATAATTCTTATTGTGTCGGTTAGAGCATTTATCGAGGAAGGCTATATGCTATAACACATCGTGTTGTGACTAATAGACGTGAAGATACAGCGTTAAATGAGAAAAAAAATTGGAAAAATGATTTATCATAATGGGTTTCCGAGCCGTACGTAAAAAAATGTCTGCAACAATATATTATGTCTAACTTTTAAGATTAACTTGCAAGAACGACGTGACGCGCCCGACGTCGTGGGTAACAGAAATCTGTAAAGATATTTGAAAATGATTTTTAACTTCGGCCCGATGTCTCCCCGTGACCACGGCTTCTGCAAAGCATCCGAATCGTCGGGCCGAAGTTAAAAATCATTTTCAAATAAGTTTAACTAATATACTGCGTTTTAAACCGTTAAAGTGTTTTATTTAAATGTGTACTACTCGCGTAAACTATAGACAGTATCTGTAAAGATGAGAAAGGTCGCAAAAACGAATTCGGATGCTCAATATAATTATTTTACGCGGACATAGTCGCTGACACAGCTAGTGAGATATAATTGTGTATCGGCAAGACCCGTTCCTTTGAGGACGTTGAATAAACATTGGCGATACGGCCAAGGTTTCGAATATTGAATCATCGTAAGGCAACATTGATAATTTATCTCGTAACAACTGTAGAGTTGTATGTAATCCTACTAATATTATAAACGTGAAAGTTTGTATGTGTGAATGGATGTTTGTTACTCTTTCACGCAAAAACTACTGAACGAATTTCAATTAAACTTTCCAATAATACAGCTTATACATCAGAATAACACATAGGCCACAGTTTATTGAGATGTTGTGCGAGCTGTCCAAAATATGACGTTAAGTGTCAAGTAACTAGGAAAACACCTACCTTTCTGCGAGCTATTCTGGCGTGCGCCGCCATAAATGTTAGTTACACATAATTATGTAATGTATGATATGATAGACATCATTTAGTTTAAATGCGCGATACTACTCCCAATCCTAATCCTGCGTAGACGAAGTCGCGGGCACCAGCTAGTCTTACGACATATATGGCATGGATTGAAGGTAGATGATATACCCCGGCCCGTATCATCTATGGCTTTGGATATTCGGAAATCTAAAGACTAAAACCGTTCGTTACCCGGACGGAATTTCTATATTCCTAACACCTATTTAATTTCCAGATTTCCAGAGGAAGTCCAATGTGTTTTGGAAAAATCATAAATCGAAAAATTTGAAACATGTCGGACCTGGTGGGGATCGATTCACGGCCCGTTGACCATTAGCCATACATTGCTACCATTAGTACATCTGGCCCGTAGAAATGACACCCCGTCTCTCCTGTGGGGCATGGGGCATGGGGCGAACACATTAGTATATCCGTTTCACTTATAGGTTTTATTCACAGGCAAGTAGATGATCAGACTTCTGTGCCCTGCCGACGCAATGTTTTGTTTGATTCGAACCCAGGACGCTCTTAACGTAACGCTAGACAACACCTTTAACCATCCAGCTGCTGCAAAGGGCGAAACGTCGGGCCGTAGTTAAGTTATATTAAAAATAAGTCAACTAATATAATTCGCGTATTAAACTGTTCTAAATAATAAATACATAACTTCCTAAACGGAGTCGCGCGTGAAAGCTAGTAAATGTAGTCGTAATTGCGAAGTAGTTATCTACTAAGCGAGGACTATTTAAATTTTTATTAAAATCAGTTGAGCCAATTCAATATATGAAAACCAACATTTTGTTAAAATAAACTACTGTTAACGGTTTAAAACGCGAAATATATTAAATCCTTTAAAGGTGTGTTATGTAACAGACAATAGTCAGTTTTATCATTATATCGTGTTTAAAATAAATCACTTAAAATCAGGTCTTTGAAATAATTCTTTGGCGTTTTGTGTTCTCGTGTCAAAAGTCAACCGACTGCGCGTTTTAAAATGAATAAATTTGTATACATATAATGCAAATGCGATGTCGTAACCGCAATTAAAACAGTTTAATGTACTTTCAACGCTTCGTGACCACCTTCGGAGGTCACAGGTTCTAATTTTGGGGAGATAAAATGTTAGTTTAATTTATGTTTGTTGATCAATTTTAAATTAAAATTTTGAGAGGCTAATCCGAGCCACACTTGGCCGTTTTAGAAATATTACTATTATATAACCAAATGGAAAAATAAACCGATAATAGTAAGGTGGTTCCGTATATATGGCTAAATAGCCATTACAAATATATACGGTTTAAAACGCAATATATATATATATACTAAGATTTAATGGTATTGTATAAACAATTTTCACGACATGGGCACAAGATGAACCGGCATCACACAGTGTTCCGTGCTGTTGCTCTAACTAATTGAGCTACCGTGTCCTAACTCCTAACCACCGGTTCGAGTACTCTCCGTGTCGTTTTTTAAATCTAAAATCGATTTGTTTTATACAACGCCATCATGTGCAATAACATGTGAGAAACATAAAAAATTTCAAAGATTGAACGGTTTAAAACTCGAAATATATTATTTAATTATTTGTTGAGTACCGTACGCAGAGAGTGAAAAGGGTAACAAATTATTAAATCTTATAATCTCTTATTAGCTATTTATTTTTACTGTAACCATCGGTCTTGTAGTGTTGTTGTGACAACCGAAATGCGTACTTTGAGAAAATATAAAAATTAATTCAAGGTAGGTCGCGAAATCAGTGTAAACGGGGTTTTTACCGATACGGAACCCTAAAAATCGCATATCATTAAGGAAACGATATTCAAAGTCAAATGTAGGGTAAAACGTAATTAGGAATGAGATCAATCTCTAATCTATTTAATTAATGCATTTTCTTATCTGTGCACTTTCTAGAACGGTTCTCGTTCTATCATTAGGCACCCTCGACCTTAGTTATAAAGGTTTAATTATAAACGCCGTTTGAGTGCGGAAATACGTTACTTAAAACTCAGTTTCACTAAGAAAAAATGACGTCGGTTAAGCTAAGATCGTTCAAAGGCAAAATAGGCCGACAGCGCATGTTCACTGTGTGTTACAGATAGTAGTGAGTATTTTAACGAAAAGCATATAATTGAGCAATGATTTTGAACAAATCGCAAAGTCCATATTTAAAGAATAATGTTTCTGACTGGCAATTCTAAAATTTTGTTAATATTTCGGTTCTGTAATATATGTACAAATATATGATGCAAGCATTATACATTTTGTACATAAATTCAATTACCTTTTAAATATGCCACAATCAAGGACATGTTTTTAATAAATTGTGTAAGGCTTTCACGGCCGTCGCTCAGCATATCGGGCCGTGCAGCCCGAAAAACAATGATATATTGTTTATTGTCTTAAAGATACAATATAGGACATTCAAATCATCAATAAAATACCAAAGTATGTATGAAAAGTTAATTGAAAATATAAAACAAAGATATAATTGTATAATATTTGCATAAACGGCAAGCAAACACCAAATAACGAATCTTCAACGAACAACGTTTACGTTAACATATTATGTGTTTACGTACATGACAACTAATAAGCAATTAAGCAACTAAAATCGCTATATTAAGCATAACGTTTAAATTCGTTGTAAATTTTAAGCAGTTATTCACATCTCTATTTACATGTTCATTTCACGTGACATGGTTCATGCCAGGACACAAAGGTCACAAAGTTTAACGGTCGGTTAGGTTTAAACATAATCATAGCTTGACAGTGAAATTGGTCCAGAGTGACGTTGCAGTTTTCGCAACGTAGAATGAAATAAAAAAAAAATGTTGGAAAAAGTATTATCAGATTCGGCAACATATCGGCGATTACTTTTTCGATAACAAAGCCGAGCCTCAACGAAGAGTTATCTTTTAAAAGAAAGCAAATTCCTTTATATGATTTAAGTTTATTTAGCGATATATAAACATTTTCACAGTTCAAATTTGGTAGAACAAGAAACTAATTCATTATTACCTACTAGCTCTGCCCGTGACTTCGTCCGCGTGGAGTAGTTACTTTGGGTATCATATTATTCACTAGCTGTGTCAGCGACTTCGTCTGCGTAACGTCGCGGTCTTTTTTTAGATCACTTGAAGAGGAATCATTTTTTCAACGCGATATTTTAACTTAGGCCCGATGTTTCGGATGCTTTGCAGCAGCCGTAATCGCGGGGAAACTGAACTGAAACGTCGGGCCGAAGTTAAAATCATTTTCAAACAAATTTAATAAATATATCGCGTTTTAAACCGTTAAAGTGTTTTATTTAAATGTAACTGTAGACAGGAATCATTGTTTTAGACATATTTTTGTATCTTGAACTTGAAAATGTTTCCCCATTTTCCGCTATTTCTTCGCTTCTAATAGTCACGGCGCGATGTTATAGCCTATAGCCTTCCTTAATAAATGCTCTAACGAACACAAAAATAATTTTGCAATTCGAACCAGTAGTTTTTTAAATTCGAACCAAACAACCTCCTAGGCTTTATAAATTACAAGTTTAGTTATTACCTACGATGTCGTCCGCGACCAGTCCCGATTTTCCTGCTAATTACAAACGTGGATAATTTAAAATTATCATTACACTTATATTTATATAATCAACATATTGGAAACATACGGATCCCTTTTTGCAAGAATCCGACACGGACTTGGCTGTTGGCGCTTATTTTTTTATGACATAAGCAATAAGGGCCACAGCACGGATCGCTCACGATGCCGGTTCAGGTCCGGCCTGAGGCGAAATTTTTTTTCGATTTATAAGCATATTACATATAAACAAGATGCACTGTCGGCCTATTTTGGTTTGAAATAAACAGCCTGAAACCGAAACGCGATTGAACTTCGTGGTTTTTTCGAAATTCAAAACTCCTATCACTAATATCCACGTTTCAAGATGAAGTGCAACACTTTTCAGAAAAAATGAAATCTAAATTTTGTTGTCAGTTACGTAATTGGCTTATATGATTTCTACTTTTATTAAATGTATCAGAAAGAAAATTTATCGCACTGTACTTAACCCAAATTGTTAACCTCGATTTTGAAATTTTAAATTTAAAAAAAAACATCGCCCTGCCCTTTTACGATCAATCTTATAATGATAGAGCTGATAGCGAATACGGAATCTATGTATACATATCTTAAATCCTGTATGTAAAAAATACTGTCTATAGTTTACGCGAGTAGTTCACCTTTACATAAAACACTTTAACGGTTTAAAACGGGATATATTAGTTAAACTGATTTGAAAATGATTTTTAACTTCGGCCCGACGTTTCTCCGTCTCCCCGTGACCACGGCTGCTGCAAAGCATCCGAAACGTCGGGCCGAAGTTAAAAATCATTTTCAAATCAGGATAACTGATATATCTCGTTTTAAACCGTTAAAGTGTTTTATTTAAATCCTGTATGTAGTTTACGCGAGTACACATTTAAATAAAACGTCTTTCACGGTTTAAAACGCGAAATATATTAGTTGAATTTTTAAGATGACGCTGGACTGTCGGTCTGTTGAGGTTGGACGCTTAATTCTCTGGAACCACTGTTTCGAATTGAAAATTAGTTTTGTGTTGCTTAAAATATTTATTCAGGAAGGCTATAAAAATATGTATGATAAAATAATTCCTCTTTAAGTGGTCGACAAAAATGTTCTCGACAGTATTTGTCTATCTTCTACTAGGTAAAACAGCAGTCGACACACAAATTTCAAATCGTCATGTTTATTGATATCAAACAAAAGTGGTAAAAATAATTATCACTATTATCTTAAGTATTGTCCGTAATTCATACGAGACAAACTCTTATAACGGTTTAAAACGTGAACTCGGTAACTTAATTTCAATTTAAGGGTTTGCAGCAAGCCGTGGTCACGGGGGGAACTAAAAAGTCTTCACCGTGTATCCGTTACAAGTGTCCCATTTCAATCTTTCCATTTTATTGTTATAACGTCAACAGAAGAAGATAATTTGTGAAAATTTCAACACTTACGTTTTGTTTTACTCTCTCAACGATAGTATGAAATAACTCAATTAATAGACAGACCCTAGCCAAACAACATCTCAACAAGATGCACTATCGACTTATTTTGGTTTTGTTTTACCCTCTTAATGGCAGTATCTAGAAAAAATGAAACTATAGATACGAGAAACAGCAAGTGACCTCGAAAATTATTGAATTACATATCATAATAATAATGATTTAGTTAAAATATCAACGCATTGAACTTTGTGACTTCACGCTATAGATAAGTCTAAAATTGTGTTTGAAGATTACAACGATAAGGGCGAGTTATGAGGAATTTAAATAAAACATTTTGAACTGTTCGAAACGCGCAATTTGTTTTAAACGGGCGTATTAAGTTAAAATAAACCACTTTAACGGGTTAAAACGCGATATGTATTAGTTAAACTTATTTGAAAGTTATCTTAACTACGGCCCGATGTTTCTTGCCTCCCCGCGACCACGGTTGCTGGAAAGCATCCGAAACGTCGGGCCGTAGTTAAAATAATTTTCAAACAAGTTTAACTAATATATATCGCGTTTTAAACCGTTACAGTGTTCTATTTAAATGTATACTCGCGTAAACAACAAACGAGTTATGAAGGAAAAACATTAATAAAATAATCCATATTATTTGTTACTTGTACACAGGTATGAAGAAATATGCAAGACAATGCAAAACTTACGTATACCTATATAATGTTTTAGTTCTAAGAGGAAGGAAAAATAGGAAAACGGAATCTATTTCACAATTGGGAAATTATTGCTTGAATGTATACGAATATGCAAAGCTGGAGAGTTCGTTTGTTTGAACGCGCTAATCTCAAAAACTACTGGTTCGAATTGAAATAAATTGGTAATAAAACATCGCATCGTGACTAACACTTTTCTGTGTCCGTCTCATTGATCCGTTCTTTTAACGGGCAAGTAGTTGATTAGACTTCTGTGCCCTGCCCGACCGAAATATTTTTTTTTTGTTTCCCTGGGATTCGAACCTAGGACCTCCCGCGCTCAACGCAATGCTAAGCAATACGTTTAACCATTTGGCTACAGAGGCGGTCTAATTGTGACTAATGGGAGTGACGGAGTCGCGGTCACAGCTAGTGTGTTTAATAAGCCTTTTAAAGAATTTAACTTTAAAAGGGGAAAAAATCGACTAACATTATAATACATAATTTATGCGAGTGTTACAAATTGTTGCGTCCATTTTAAACGGTTAAAAACACGAATTAGTTACTTAATTCAATTTCTTACGACCGGTTTCGGCTGTTTTACCAGCCATGGTAATGGGTGGGCGGCAATTGTTTGCTGTTAATTTAACGCGTTTCAAACCGTTTTTATACGTACTTATGTAGTATCTAATCGTATTTATGTACGTTTTATGAATGCTAAATAGAGATAACTTGTTTTTTAATTTTAATTATCGTTAACAGGGTTAATTGTAATAATAATTATTAAACACTATCATTGCATTTAAATATTTTTAACTATACATAGCTGTGTCAGCGACTTCGTCCGCGAGAATCGATATTTTGGGCATCCAGATTTGGTTTTGCGAACCTCCTTTTTATCTTCATGAACTTAAACATAACATACGACGTCGGAAGTTAATCGTAAAAGATAAACATATAGTGTCGCGGACTTTTTTTTAGATCATTAAAGGAGGAATAATTCTTTCCAACATATTTTTTGGGTATCTTGAACCGTTTTCGCAGCGTACGCATCGAAAACCCACAAAAATGAATAATTTTCCCCATTATATCTCCTATTAGTTACAGGGCAATGTTTTTAGCCTATGGCTTACCTCGATAAATGCTCTAACCAGCACAAAAATAATTTTTCAATTCGACCCAATAGTTCCTGAGATTAGCGCGTTCTAATAAACTTTTCGCCATTATATATTAGTATAGACATATTTATTACATATTTTTGCAGAACTTAAAAAAAAAATGAAAACTCACATGGTGTATAGTTATAACTCCGTTCTGCTCCATTCTGACGTATATAAAATATCACAGGTTGAATAAATAAATACAACTAATCGTTACATCGAGTCACTCGTCATCGGAATCACATGTAACACTCCCGCCGAAGCCGCGCAAGAGTCGAACCAGGAACGAATCGATGATTTTATAGAAGAACAAGTTGTAATAGACGACGATGCACCATACTTCGATGACTGCGCGGGCGTCGATCGGCATGTACACGAGGTGCGCGCGCGTCGCGAGCGGCGGCCGCGATACGAATGTCGATCTGATAGTCGGTGTTGCCAGATTCGTGTCACGATAAACGCACTTTCTTTCACACACGGCCGGCGGGCACGAACAAAGCCACGCCGAAACGAACCGAACGGGACTTAATTATTGTAGAACAAAAGTTGCTGACAATACAATACGCCAAAAATGTTGACATTAGACAGTACTACGTCCTGACATACAGCAATAAAATTGAGTTACTGTTAATCTATACTAATATATAAAGTTGAAGAGTTTGTTTGTTTGAACGCGCTAATCATAGGAACTTCTGGTTCCAATTGAAAAATTCGGTAGTTAGAGCATTTATCCACGAAGGTGTTTAGCTGTAAATATAGTGCTGCCACCAAAGGAGCGAAGAAGTGGGAAATGTGTATGAAATGTGGTACAACCGCGGGAAATTATTTAACGTTGAGAGATTCCATTGCGTGCGCTACGAAAACGGACCAAGATACCCAAAAAGTATATTGGAAAGAATGATTCTTCTTTAAATGATCTAAAAAGTCAGTAACAGTATACTTATGTCTAAATTTTATGATTAACTCGCAAGAACGACAGGACGCGGACGACGTCGTGGGTAACAGCTGTCACTTATAAACCCGAGGAGGTTGATAAAATAAAATATGCCCAAAGGAAATATTCAACGCCAACGAAGGACAGAGCTAGTCGATGATAATGAAATTAATGATTAGTACTTATGACAGAAATGTTAATCGCTAGGAAGAGGTTTAAATCTTATCTGTCGATAACACAAAATTTCTCACTCTAGGTGTACTCTAAAAGGACGACATCGCAAGGCGAAACCGCCGCGCGCGGCCACACTGTGCCATCGTACGATTTTCAAATTACGTGCGCATGCGCATATTGATAAGGAAAGTGATATAAGCGGGTCACACTGTGAAAAATACGTTTGTGGGCTTCTTTTACGTAAACGGCCGTTAATGTATGCTTATGTTAATATATACTTTAAACCTGTTCGCGTTAGACATTGGACCTTAGTGGATTTATCGTGCGTTTTGTTATCGCATTAATTAGAATCGAACCCTTGATTTGACTGTAAGGAATTTTGAACTGAATTATCAAAAGTTTTCGTTAGTTATTTGTGTATTTTTATATTATTTTTTTTTTATTTCTTATTAAGAGTTAAGGGATTGTTTTCACACATACTCCACTAAACATTATTCTAAGTTTATTTACGGTAACGTTTAATTTTAGTTTAGTTAACTAAAAAGCTTGTGGTTCTGTAGTTGCTAGTCATTCCTTCTCCTCGGGGGCACATAAACCTGTGTGTGCATGTGCGTGCACATGTTGAGTGCTTTCCCCCATTTCCCAAGGACTCTTATGGAGTTTCCTTTTTTATCCCTCTTTATTTATGCAGTTAGTAAGCCAATATTTAAGTTATTAATGTCTTGAGAAATAAATGATTTGAGTTTTATGTTATTCACGTGTTTCGTTTACAATTCAAAACCTATAACCTACCTGATATAATAGCAGTTAGGCACAATGGCATAAGATATTTATTTAGGACTAATAACATAACATAACATAAATATAACATTTCTGCAACTAAACACTGTCTATAGTTCACGCGAGCAGTACACATTTAAATAAAACACTTTAACGGTTTTAAACGCGCTATACTAGTTAAACTTATTGGAAAATGATGTTTAACTTCTAACGAGTCTCCCCGTGACCACGGCTGCTGCAATGCATCCGAAACGTCGGGCCGAAGTTAAAAATCATTTTCAAAGTTTAACTAATATATCGCGTTTTAAACCGTTAAGGTGGTTTATTCAAATATCTGCAACTTTTCTCACAGAAACTGTGAAATAAATTTATTTCATTGTTTTTTCCTGTGCTATCTGATGTTTTTTGTTTTTATTTTTTAATGATTCATTGTACTTATATTTCTTATCTTATGTATTATCTATGATTTCACTTATGCCTGACGTAACGTTAAAAATGCAAAAGAAATTTGCGTGATTAAAATCAATCAAGCTTCAAGTTAATTTAACATATCTAAACTAATATATAAAGCTGAATAGTTTGTTAGTTTGTATGTTTGAACGCGCTAATCTCGAGAACTACTACGGTACTAAAGGTAGTTAAATATAATAGAGTTAGTAGAAATAACATAAATTTTCGTTTCGTTGCAATATGCTACAAAAGTCGGTATTATTCCGCACGTAGAAATTCGTGAAAATCTTAGAACATAAATACTTAGTTTTCCTTTTCTGAACAAAAACCTTTGGTAAGCGCTGAAAGATTCAACTTTGTAGTCTACGGGAGAGACCGTCTTTAGGCTTCTGTAGGCAAAGGATAATTTTTTTCTAGGTAATATTTCTCTGGCCCTACAACGCCCAAAAAAGGTATATAAACTTTTATACATTTTAAAAACGCAAATTGTATAAAAATTTATTTACACCTTATTTTAACTACGGTCAGACGTTTCGGTTGTTTTTTAAGCCCCGCCACCAAGACTCCTGTCCAAAGCATCCAAAACGTCGGGCCGTAGTTAAAATTACTAGTAAAGTTAACTAATATATTTCGCGTTTTAGGCCGTTAAACCTTATTTAAATGTGTACTATTCGCGAAAATTGCAGACTATATTTAATATCAAATTCAGTGCAAATAAAACTCCTGAAATATTTATTTTTATATCACGCCTATCTGATTAACTCTCTGTTCTGTTATAGAGCAAAATCGAAAAAAAATACTGAAATATTCAACTAAGACAGCAGACAATCAAGGTGAGATTACATTTCCCACGTTCAAAGTAAAATCCTTTAAAACACGGAAGTTTGAATGACGCAATGAGTTTTTGTAGAAAAATTAAGTTCAAAGTCCACTAATCTCATTAAAATGGATTTGGTAATTATTAATGAGATTTTTGACCGGATTTTTGGTTCAATGGTAGCTAATCAACATACCGTGGATTGTGGTGGACAGAAATGGCATCGGGTCCACTTGATGATGGGTGATATACCCCTGCCTATATGATCTAAATAAGATGTCGACCTATTTGGGCTTCTTCATCTGTGGACGGTGGTTCGAGGCCCAAACGGAATTTCTATCAATCTCAACCTTCTTCAAGATAAATCGAACTTGCTATAGTGGTAGACACGCGGCCGGCAAAATAAAATACTTGGCATGTAATTTAAAAATGGAACGACCCAACATGGCGACCGAGGAGGTAACTTTTCAAGGCTTTAATTTAAATTTCGAACTGCATTGCACATGAAAGCTGTTTAGTGAAAAAAATGCTTTGGCGCGTAAATAACATCGTCATTGGTTTTAAAGTTTCGACTACTAAGTTTTACTTTCCGCGCATTAAAAGCCGTGTTCACAACCAGGCATCGTGGGACTTACTTAAATTCATACGTTCGTCTAGCACTTATACACATATAACATGCGTTTTTATCGTTTAAGCTGATTTTTTAACAATAATAAATTAATGGTTTAAATAAAATTTACGTCATACTAAAACCCTTTCCGGGGATTATTTATGTTATTAAATATTTTATTACTCTCTGACCCGACAAACCCGAGAACTCTTAACAAATAATTTGTAAAAATGCATTAATTTCGACCAAAATCTGAATACCATAAAACAGTTCTTGTAATTTTAAAAGATAGACAGTCGCGTACATTTTTGTAGATCATTGAAAGATCATTCTTTAATACATATTTTTGGTCTCTTGAACCGTATACGCAGCGCATTCACACCCCATTTAAGGGAAGTGGTGGGTGTCCGCAACATCTCAATTTTTGCGGACCTCTAACTAATAAGGGTTGCAGTTATATCGTCGTAGCATCACTGTCGCAGCATGCGCCCTGTTTTGGTTAAGGCGTTTTACGACGGTAACCATCGTTCACGACTTGGGGATAGCGGCTTCAACGCCAGTTCCGTCTCAACTTCCAAACTAGCAACATCTTTTCGTCATATAAGATTATTGTAATTCTTTTAATATTAATAATGTTGTCTTTTTATAAGCGTTCTGCTATAACACCCAATTTAGCTGTCGTTTCCAGTATCGAGTCGTCAGGTCGTTGGAAGGTGTGTTTACAACTACGAGTATTAGTCAAAACATGTTTTCATTTTTGGAAACATTGACCCAATCCATTATGGCATTTATAAAATTTTACTCGCGATTCGAATATGGTGTCGTCTGCGTCACGTCGTTCATGCGGGGTTTTTTAAAGATATTAGACATACTGTCCCGGGCATTTTTTTACATCTTTTAAAGAAGAATCATTATTTTATACCAATTTTTGGCTCCTTGAACAGCTTTCGCAGCGCACGCAACAGAAGCTCTAGAGATTAATAAGATTCGCAGTTTTTTTTTACCGTCAATCTGTTTCTTCCCTGCTATCTAAAACCTAATGTTTTATAGGCTAAAGTCTTGCTCGATAAAAGCTCCAACCAACACAAATATGTTTTTGAATTTAAACTAGTAATTCCTGAGATTAGCGCGTTTAAACAAACAAATAAACTCTACTACTACTAACTCTTAAAAGAGTTAGTAGTAGTAGAGTTTATTAAACTTGTCTTCTTGCAAAGCCTTCAGTTATTACTTACACATATAGATAACTCCTGAGTTAATTGGAGGTCAGTGTTGTGTCGCCAGGTCGTTGGAAGGTGTGTCCACGCATTTACGAATAGTCGTCAAAACATGTTATGATTTTTTTGGAAACATTGACTCAATCCATTATGGCACTTATCGAGTGTGTCAGTTTGTATTTGTTACTGAGTTTGTGAACAAGTCATTGTACGATTATAAAACATACTTGTTCGTGGTTGTTGTTCCAACGTATTACCTACCGTTGTCGTACTGCTGAGCATGGCTTTCATTGCAGGAGAGGTGTGTGACCATTAAGGGAGCTTAGATCCACCACGCTGCTCCGGTACGGTTTTAAGGTAATCTAATCTTAGGAACTATCAGTTCGAATTGAAAAATTATTATGTCGGTTAGAGAAGGCTATAAATATAAAACAGCGGGAAATGTGAAAAAAAATATTATTCATCTCTCACGGATTTCGTTGCGTGCGCAAAAAACGGTTCGAGAAACCAAAAAATACGTAAGAAAGAATCATTCCTCTTCAAGATGTCGTCGTAGAGCTCGCGCGATCGACGGGACGCGATCGTCGTCGTTCTATACCCAGATTTTCAGACGAAGTCCATGTTTCAGAAAAAATATAAATTGCTTTAAAACATATTGGACACGATAGGGACTTACTTTTAAAAGTTATATGGCTGGAATATCTCACCTTCCATCAAGTAAACCGCTCGTCTGTTCATTATCAAAAAAAAAATAACTTCTCAATGATAATCATTACAAACTCCTAGAAACAATTTAAATAAAACACCTTAACAGTTTAAAACGCGATATATATTTATTGAGTTCAACTACTGTATATCGCGTTTTATGTACACCGTAACCATGGCTGCTGCAAAGCATCCGAAACGTCAAGCCATTGTTAAAATAATTTTCAAATAAGTTTAACTAATTTATATCGCGTTTTAAACCGTTAAAGTGTTTTATTTCTAAGTGTACTCGCCTAAACTACAGACAGTATTTTTTAGGTATAAACGAAAAGTCTAAGTGGTTGATTCCATTCTTAATTGAATATAATAAAACAGAACAGAATTATATAATAGTACAATTGACATAATTATGTTGCGAATGTCGTCAGCATCAATTAAATTCATTACGACCCGCTATAAACCAATCAACACGGAATAGTTAACACAATCAATAGAAAACCTTGGACATACATCAATATAAGTATATATCTTTAAAGGATTCGTTGATAAAAAAATACAACTGATAATACTTTTCCCTATTGACATTTTGTGTAGTCTAATGGCCAAGTGCGATTTGGCGCGTGCCACGTAAAAATTACTGTTCAAGAACATGTCTCTTTCTTCCAAACATTTTTTAATGGAGAAAGACGACTCGTGAGCAAGTATTTAGATATACAATAATATACAAAAGAGCATATAATAGTTAACTTATTTCCTAATGCAAAGTATTCCCGCGACTACGCCTGCTGCAAACCATCCAAGATGTCGGGCCGTAGTTAAAGTTATTTTCAAATAAGTTTAGCTAATTTATTTCGCGTTTCAAACCGTTCAAGTGTATTATTTAAGTGAAAAGCGTCAGATACGTTGAGTTATACTTACAAATAAGTTATATATTTCGAGTTATAAACCGTTAAAAGTGTTTTATTTAAATGTGTCGGCTCACGGAAACAGCAGACAATGAATAACTAAATGTCTACATGGATGCAATAGTTTGATGTTTGGATTTCAAAATGCATAAATTATTTTATACATGTTTAATGAGGAAGTAGAAAGGAGAAGGATCTTACAAATTGCAGAACAACGACAAGGGAGGAACAGGAATACAGGCGATGTATCTGTGTGGACAGGACTCCTGGAATAATTAAGTTATCATTTTTAAATCATTTTCTATTGGGGACACTGCTTGAAGTCACCTTCTCCATGACCCCGAGGTTCTTAGGCAACCCATCATATGTGGGGGGGGGGTTTAACAGCTCCTAATGTGTCAAAACTTGTTGTTGACTGGGGAGACTGTGACCACAGCTGATACAAATCATCATAGTTAAAAATAATTTTCAAATGAGTTTAATTAATATATATCGCGTTTTAAACCGTTAAAGTGTTTTATTTAAATGTGTACTACTCCAGTTATTTATCACTCAGCGTTTTATCTGTGTCTTCCAAGAAAATAATAATAATGGCCTAGTAGACTGAAAAGTGCTTAAGTCACTCACCTAATACCATAGCTAGAAGAAGGACAGAATTTCTTCATCAAAATAGTGTTCAGTGTCACCGACTTTTGTCACCTTTGCCCCATAATTTCTGAAAGAAATAATGTTTCAATATATATGCATAAAGTTTACTCACAATATGACACAAAAGGCTTTTTATTTAATTTCAAACAAACAGCACTGTGGTACAATGGTTAAATGCATTGCCTAGCATTTTCCCTGGGTGCCTAGTCTAGTTTGAAGCCTGGGGAAACAATAGTTTCAGTATAGCTAAGGCACAATAGTCTGATCAACTATATACTTTTAAGAACCCACCACAGATGTGGGTCTGTGACATTTCCTTCCAAATCTAATTCTTTGTGTTGAAATAAGTAGGTATAATAGATAGCTAATATTGGACAATAAGATAAGAACACAAAAGCCTTCAATATGACCTTGGATGAACTTATGATAACAATATTGAGATTTCTTCGTCTTATTGGCTAAAGTGTCACAGATAAGTCAAGATTTGAGATAATTCAAATGAATAATTTATATACAAGAATGGGGAATATTTTTAACTTACAGACAAATTAAAAATATATTTTGCACTGAGTCCCTTGTCTTATTCATTTTTTACATTTTTATCTTTCTAGAAAATCTGGACTCATGTGCTTATCACTGGTAAGGATATGAAAATTTTGCTTGTCTGTACTCCTTTTATACATAAAAATACAGGCATAATACATATATACATATTGTAAAGAAAAACAAGTGTCAGTTTCAAATTTATTTGTACACTTTCTACCGATACAGGCTAAACATTTCATAATTCCCAATGTATGGTACACCATAACAGTGTCGGTATAATAGAACTTCAGACAGTGGAATAATTGGCTAATTATCTCAAAACATAATGTACAATGTAAAACCGGTTTCGTGTAAACACTTGCTACTTATGAGGACGTTCCTCCCTTTCTATATAATGTCAATAGAAAACCTCCTTACCATTTATACTTACTCGTACTATTTTATATATGTATAAAAAGGCAAAAACACTGATAAAATGTATAATCAAAGACGCAATTTCACAAAAGCGTGTAGGCAAGTTTATGTCCTTACAAGTCACATCGAAAATTATCTTGTAAATATTATTACTTACCACTTGATTTATGGAGATTGCTGATGCTGATAAGTAACTATAACAAATTTATCTTATCTGAATAAAAATAACCAGATGTTTTGTGGAAAATCGGGACCAACACGATTACGAAAACTATGAAAACCAACCACAAAATTTCGGCAAGAAATCCACAAATAAACGTCAAATATTTGCCGAAAGCGAACCATATACAAACTTCATAGACTGCCATTATGATATTATCTGTAGACGTCTCAAAGTTATTTATGGACTTATAAATTATTATCTTTTCACATCAATCGCTAAATTAGCTTCCTATAAACATTTTATTCGAATTGTATTATAATGTGTTTAATATTATTCAAAATGCAGTACTTTTTTTAACTTTAAGATTTTTCCCATGTTATTGCACATGATGGCTATATAAATTAAAAAATCAACTTTAGATTGAAAAAAAGACCCGGGCAGGACTTGAACCGGCATCCACAGCGTTCCGTGCTATGAAAATGTTTTCAATCCAAATCTATTTTAATTATTATTTATGTAGAATGTATACAGATAACACTAGACATAACATTTGTGTAACACATTAATTCCTATATTATTATGTCATTGACATCAGTAACGTTAAGTGTCAGCTGTCATTAAAATATTTTTCAAATAGCATGGTGTCTTTGTTTTTACTTTTTATCGCCCACACTTAGTTTAGAAAATCTGTCCTTGATAATTGAAAACCTAAATTCTATGTGTCGCAATGGGCCTCCATGACATCGGCCTGCCCCAGGAGAAGCTTCCACAGTGCTGGTCTGACGATGTGCGGATGAATGCTCTCTTTGCACCCTTTCGATTAAAGTCCGCCAATCCAGAATCATGGGATATGAAGATGAAATTTTGGTCCGACATCGCGCGTCGGTGGTGTATACATAAAAATGACCCAATAATATCCGCGTCGGACATAAAATTCGCTTTTCAACGCAACGGTCGAACGCCTGCCTGCATAGACATTGTGGTTGAAGAAATGTTTCGGTTAGTGACGGTTTTTAACAATTTTTTACATTAAATATATTTAATGAGTTTATGTATAAAGGCTAATTGACATCAAATGTTGTAAAAATTATGGACTAAAATTTTTTTGGGGTGGACTTAAAATATACTTAGCGATTTGGTTTTTGATTTTAAGTTTTGTTTTAACTTGGTATATGCTAATTCTACAAAAACTGCGCAGCGCCGGTATTCAGTGATCCCATTTAGAGTACTTATTTTATAGGTACAGTTCTTCAAAATCACATAAATTTTGAATATTCTGTTTTTATTTAACAATATTCATAATCTATGTTTAATAATAGCACTATAAATCTCTACTGTCAATATGAAAATAATAAGCACTAAAATTAGTAAAAAGTAGAGTTCTCTGCTCTGGTGGTGTTTTAATATAAAAAAGTTATTAATATTAATGATAATAATACTTTTACTTGAAATATGTAGTTATTTATTAATACTCAAAATACAAAAAATTAACTTTCTTGGTATATTTTAACTTATTCTTGAATAAAGGTGTTTTCTTAGTCTATTTAAATAATTCCTGTAACAGATGTTCAATTTTGTATCTGAAGATGTGATCATGAAATTATTTTTATTTTTTAGAAGCGGTGAGCTGTGTCCCCTGTCTAAATATCAGCAGATCCTGCATAATGGCCCAGAGGGCTGGGTCTTGTGGGGAGCAAAACTTGCTTTCAAACCGGCCGCTTTGGCTCTAACAGCTGTAACCTCTTTGTTGCCTACCCGACAAACTGTGGACAATGACGGTTTGCCAAAGAGCAATATAGACTCAACACAAAGATTTGTCCTGGAAAGTGTTCTCAAGGTAATATCTGAGGTACTTATGTGTATTTGTAGATGTTTGTACAAAAAGCACTTCTTCCATTTCACTTTCTCCTAGTTGATTGTTTGTTCTTTTTTACGGCATAGGCTGCAGAATTGAGTTTGCTCGAGGCTTTCCTGATATGAGATCCCCATTATAATTTGGAGTCTACGCTACGGTACGCCCAGAAAGACAGTTTCATTGACCAATTCTATCTCATCCTCCCTAACACTGGTTTTAGCTAACCTAACATTATTTAAAGTGATTATGTACAGCTGTTCCTTGAAATCTTAATTAAGGCTTCTGCTGAAAATTTGCCGCTACTTGGGTTTTGCCTTAGTAAAGGAATACAACAATGTAATGATGTCCTCTACTTAGATGATGAAATGTTGAAAATAATGTGTCAAATATGACAGCTAAATAGCATGAAAACCTGAAAAGTTTTCATGTTTATGTAATAGCTTGATTTTCCATTTGTGACACTATGTAGAGTTTGGATGATTGTTTACATATCACAATACGTGATAGCTTTAAAAAATTAAACCAAGCATTTGAGCATTCAAACATTTCAATTTATATTGAATATTTGAAAATGACATATTATATATAAATTATTATTATTTTCTATCAAGGACACCTGTAGTAGGCCGGGTGATCAGTCTACACCATCAGCTGACAACTAAATGCTTAGCTATACTTTTTGAATACTTTATCTTCCTTGTCAATAAGACAGAGTAATTTAAAAAAAGTCCATTTGTTTGCAGGATCAAGCGATAGAATTTCTCAATAACTACCCCCCTGGTGTGGAGAGAATTGGCACTATTGAGGATCTGATGAGAAATGTGGAGCACGCGAAAAGAGAAACATTTGAGTTGCTAATCGGGTACCTGGTGTCCCAGGGTGCAGCTGTTAAGAAAGATGACATTGTAAAGTTGGGTAAGTCTTATACTTGCCCGTTAAAAGAACGGATCAGTGAAACGGACATAGAAATATGTTCTCCCCCATGCCCCACGAGGGGAAAACGCGCTTTCACGTTACATTATATTTTTAAATCATAATATCAATGTTGGAACGTTAGTCCCGATGTAGCGAAGCTTCGTTTTCAGAGACTCTAGAACTATATTGGTGTATTTATTCAATACTAGCTGCGCCAGCGACTTTGTCCGCCAGAATCGTTATTTTGGGCATCTAAATTAGTTTTTGCAAACCTCGTCATGTTTATAGACTCAAGCTGTTTGTCGCGACGTCGGTCGCGTCCCTTCCCGTCGTTCTTGCGAGTTAATTTAACAAGACATAGCGTCTCTGATTTTTTTTACACCATTTAAACAGGAATCATTTTTTCATACACATTTTTGAACCTGAAACATCTGAAACCCACAGAGATGAAAAATTTCCCCCGTTTTGTTCACATTTCTCGCTGTATCTTCGCTTCTATTAGTCACAGCGCGATGTTTTATAGCCTATAGCCTTCCTAGATAAATGATCTAACCAACACAAAAAGTTTTTTTTTAAATTCAAACTCGCAGTTCCCGAGATTAGCGCGTTAAAACAAAAAAAAAACTCTACAGCTTTATGTATTATATTATAGATTGAATCAAATTTGTATTTTTGTAGAATAAATTTTAATTGTCATTTGTGTGTTGTTTCTGCATAAATATGTTCCTATTGTATAATATTTAACTGAAAATCAATTTACCACCTCTCTATGTCTGTATGCTTAAACATGTTGCCTAGCAATCTTTCGTACCCAAAAAATGTGTATGAAAGAATGATTCCTCTCTAAATGATATAAGAAAGGACCGCGACGCTATATGTCTATCGTTTAAGATTAAATTGCAAGAACGATGGGAAGTGACGGTACTGACGTCGTGGGTAGCTTAAGTTTATACAGAAGAAGGGATATACAGAAACGAATTTGGATGCCCAAAGCGGACGAAGTCGCTGGCACAGCTAGTATTAAATATAATTGACCCGTGAAACAACACAGAAAGATTACTTATAGAAATGGTTAGATCATGTAGACTGGTCAACAGCCTATCTAGCGTCTCAAATACTTCTTACCATTTACACTTTTTCTCAATACATACATTGTATATGCTTATAAAGTTTAATTATTATAATACACATGTTCGCAGCCGAACCGAATAAGACAGTGGATCCTATAAACGAGTTAGATGCAGCTCTCGTAAAACTGATGTCGGCTGAGAAACGGCTTAACGATGACCTGATGCGACTCAACAAGGAGGTGCTCTCCGTTGATAATGATGTTAGAGCTGCTCTTAAACTCGGGAACAAACTTGCAGTGAGTACTTACTATTTTTTTCTTTTCTTTCTTCCTATATAACTTTCAAATAAAACACTTTAACGATCATTTTCACATAAGTTTAACTAATATATCGCGTTTTAAACCGTTAACTTGTTTTATTTACTCGCGTAAACTATAGACAACACTTCAACTTGTCTGGCTGTTTGGCATGAACAATTTATGTTAAGCGACTGTTAGGTAATCTGTGTCCCCACCAGGTCCATCTTGTTCTAAAAAAAATTCTACTTTGTTTAGAGAATTTAAATAGCTAGTAAGTATAAAATTAATTAGTCTGGGTTTCGAACTGACATCCACATATGAGGAAATGAAGCATAGTCGCTATATTGATTTCTGATTTTCCATAAACAAAATAAGACGACAACATATCTTGCTAGAGGCAGTGTGGCCTAATAACAAAAAACATGATTTCCAATAAGGAGCGAAAAAAATGTGCAATGAACTTATCAGAAAATGAACTTGTACTATTATTTGTGTAAGAATTATGTTAACAATTTTCGATCACTGTGCTCTTGTACATTAACATTTTTAGACTATAAACATATAAATAAGTCAAGTCATAAAATTGCAAAAAAAAAAATTGCAGTTAGGCCACTCTGACCCTAGCAGCCTCATGTATTGTTTAGCACACTAAAATTGCTTGTTGCTTGCTTACTAAGTTGCTTGACTGGAACATTTTTTCTACTTGTGTGTATACCAATAAACGTTAACTCAATTATCATTTTTAAGGCTAAGAAGCACCTCCGACGCAAACACATGGTACAACAGAGAGTGGAAAAGTGTGAAGCAGCATTACTTAATGTGCAGCAGCTGCTGCAGCAAACGAGGGAAGTGGACGTCAACACAGCTGTAGTCGATACATACAGGTATATATTTTTTACTGTATTTATAATGAGCGGCTGTGTGTGGTGTTGTAAATTTAATATTGATTTTTGTCTCAAACGACTAATTCACATCCATTTGTGAATTTATATCAGTAGTATTTTCCGTTTCAAGTAATCCATTTATTTCTACTTGAATATAAAAAATATACCACTTTAATGATTGTGCTGGTCAATATAAGTATTGATTTTTTTTTCTATAAGAAAATATATACACATATCCTTATAATAGTCTGAATGCTCATCGTGACTTCTTGGTTTGTACATAATCTAACAATAATTGTTAAAGTTGTAAATACGTCTATTATAAAAGATGCTAATACAATACTGTTACGTACAAGGTGTGCTGATTGATGTGTTTTTGATTTCTTTCTTGAGATCCCCATCTATTAAATCATAGTAGTTTACATTCAATATATGAAGATGGCGCTGTTCGCAACAGTAATAAACTACATAAAAAATATTGTATCATGAAGGAACTTACTTTGTAAACAGGCTCAGCGCAAAGGCAATGAAGAACACCATGAAGGAGGGTGGTCTGGAAGAGGACCTCGTTCATGACACAATGGATGACCTTAAAGAGGTGAGGTTTTACTTCTAAAACGCAATCTCTTCAGACTGTGGGACCGGCCTTTTGAAATATACAACTGCCTATAAGGGCTCCCACACGTAAACACGACACGACACGACGCGACGTCGCATCGTGTAAATCTACGATGAACGTCCTAAAAAAAACACGACATCGTAACGTGATGTTCCACTCTCGATAAACGGCACGATGCCGACCTCTTTCCATGCTGTTGCTTTTGCATTTTTATTCCTGTATTCTTTAGATGTTTTGTCCTATAGTACGGAACGCGGCTCGACTAGGTTAATTAAATGATCGACTTCACTAGCATCCGTCATCATTGAATTTTGAATATCTACTGCGCAGGATCGCATCGTGAGTTTCTAACGTCGTATCACGCATCAACACGTTACGACGTCGTGCCCTGAAACGACGTGGCATCGTTGTACGTTGCGTCACCGTAACGTGTTTATGTGTTTGAGCCCTAAAGTAGGGTAATAGTATAGTAGGGTATATAACATTTAAAATTGAATAAAAGGACATATTAGTTGACTAATATTTAAGAACTGTGACAAGACCCCCGTGATCACAGCTGCGTCAAACGTCGGGTCGGATTTACACGGTATTTTTTCAGTTATAAACCGTCAAAAGTTTTCTATTTAATTTGTCACGTTACTCAGATAAAACGACCTATAAACAAGGCATGTACATATTTACTTTAAGTTAAAAGACTTGTGATATGTTGTCTTCAGAGGCAAATAAATTTTTTTCTATTTTTTTTCTTTTTCATCTTTTTGTTGTTGTTATTGGAGGAAATATGTAATCAGGTCACTGTGTCTGCGTTTCATGTTCAGTATATAACTTCTTGAACTTGTGTTTTTTCACTAAATGGTTATTACTTATTACCTTCAGGTGATGGATAGTTACAACGAAGTGGAGCGGGCGTTAGGTGGAACCATCGATGATGTGGACCTCAACGAATTGGAGCAAGAGCTGAACGAACTGCTCTCCGGCCCTGGCGGAGGCGAGGGGGGCACGCCGCAGAAGGACAGGGGTGAGTAACATTTGCAGATGTTTTTCTGTTAGAGCTGGATGGTAGGTGACTCCAGCCTATAGCATCTGAACGTGACATATTTTGGCTTGGAAATCCACAGACTGAAACCCAAAACGCGATTAAGCTTCACGGCTTTTTTATCTGTGGATAGTGGTTCGTGTGTTGTAAGGAATTTCTATATTCCCACCACCGATTTAATATTCAGATGGAAGTCTGGATCCAGACTTGACTTTGTGTGTGTTGGAAAAAGTTTAAACATATTGGACTTGGTGGGGTTCGAACCCAAGACCCGTTGGTTTAGTCATACATTGTTACCATTAGGCCAACAAACCAGTCTAGGACCTACTGCCGTGACAATTAAGTTTTGAATACTGTCTACAGTTTACGAGAGTAGTACACATTTAACTGACGCTCGCCCGTCTCCCACGTCGTCTACCCGTGACCACGGCTGCTGCAAAGCATCCGAAACGTCGGGCCGAAGTTAAAGATCATTTTCAAATAAGTTTAACTAATATTTCGCGTTTTAAACCGTTAAAATATTGAATTTTTAAATTAAGTTTTGAAGTTAAAAACTGACAAATGAATTTTCTTAGATCATTCAAAGAGGAGTCATTCTTTCATACATATTTTTTGGGAATCTCGAACCGTTTTCACAGCGTACGCATCGGACCCACAAAGTTAAATAATTTCCCCCGTCTTCCCCTCACTTACTCTCATTTACCTCATTTTCTCGTTGTTTTTAGATCGTCGATAAATCCTCTAACCAAGACAAAAATAATTTCAGATATAAAACTGCCCTCGCCACCTATGGCGAAACCCAAAAGGGTCTCCGAAAGGGACTTTGTCTTCGATGGGGAAGAGCAAATGTTGGCTGACCTCAACCAGCTGGATCTGGAGGACGCTAGTCCCCGAAGGGGGAGAGGAAAACAGCCCGTGCCCCTTGTTGTGGGAGGTGAGCTAATTTAATAGTTAGCTTAGGAATACATGATATGACTTTGTCATTGCTTTAGGATATATGTATATATTAAGTTTTGAAAATTTCTTAATAATTTATGTCTAAAATCTTTTTAATAAATTTTATCACTAAATCGTATTTTGCAGCCAAATGAAAAATTATATTAAAATGTTTAGGAAACATAGCGCGTCATATAAGAGCGTATGAGCGTGTATAGTATTTACAGATATAATATTGCTCAAACTGTTGGTTCTGTATTCATACAAATATGTTTCTTTCTTACTAAATAGATTAGCATATATCCGGTTTGGTTTTGCAGCAGGCGTGGTCGCGTGGACCCTAGTAAATAATAGATTTCGCGTTTTAAACCGTTTAGTATTATTGAAAACATACATAATCTGAACTAAAGAGTCCCGTGTGGTAAATTAATTTTAATTTTGTTTTATTTCAGAATCTTCAAAAGAACCCTCGACAACCAAGTCTTCGAAGGTGGATAAATCGAAACCGTGGTACCCCCCGGAGGGTGAGTGCTTACGGGATAACTGGAGTCGACCAGACTCAAACCTCCAGGACCTCAGTCGGGAGTACGCGGAACTTAGACTCGACGAGAGACTGCATCCAGGTGAAGATATGAACATCTACTTGAGGATTTATGTCACTTTTCTGACTCAAAACTTGCTGGAACAATTTTTATTTTTTTGTCTACTACAGGTCTGAAATGGGGTGTTATATTTTTCCATAACTTTTACTTGTATTTATGGTTAACCCGCTTTCGTCCACTGCTACAGGCCAAGAGCTGAACGTGGACTTCAGCCGGTCTCCGCGTCACTTCGGCGCCGAGTTCCAAGTCCGCGACCACAAGAGCGCCTCCGGGGTGTGGCTCTTCAACAGTGAAGATACGAGGCGGGCTGACCTCGCCGCGAGCACGCGCTTCTCAGGGTGAGTCCTGTCTGTATTTTACGCGAATAGTACACATTTCAATAGGACACTTTAACGGTTTAAAATGCGATATATATTAGTAAAAGTTATTTGAAAATTGTTCTCACTACTATCCGACGTTTCTTTTATATAGTAGAGATTTACTAATCCAATACTAGATACTGTCTGTATTTTACGCGAGTAGTTAACGATTAAATAAGACATTTTAACGGTTTAAAACGGGATATATTTTAGTTAAACTTATTTTAATTGCGGTCCGACGTTGATGACGATGATTTGTGTTGCCCCGTGGTCACGGGGAGACTAAAGATGGACGGTGTCTCTGACGTCAAAGTCTATCGTCGAAACGTCGGGTCGTAGTCAATTATATATCGCGTTTAAAACCTTTAAAGTGGTTTATTTAAATATAATTTTAATTTCGAAACTTTGACCTGCCGTTAGTTAAAAAAACATTTCGTAGTTTATTTGATTTTATTTTAATTAATTAAAATTCTACTAAATTGACAATTCGTATAATGTGTCATCGTCAATTGTAGAGCATCCAGTCCGGGAAAGGCGGAGAGCTCGTTTCTGATGGCGGTGGGTGGCGAAAGGAAATCCCCCACGCAGCCGTCACCCACTCCCGCCTCCCCCTCGAAGACCTCCAGCAGTGACGACGACCTTCAGGAGCTGCAGAAGAGACTCGACAGCTTGAGAGGTTTCAAGTTATAGTTGATTAGTTAAGTGTAGAGTTTTTTTAAGTCATCCATTATATTTTTCACTCGACAACACTAAATACATCTGTGTACTTGTAATATTAAATTAATGTAAATATAGATTAAAAATCGAAAATAAATTGATAAAAATTTCGACTCGGGCCGGACTTGAACCGGCGTCGTCAACGGTCTGTACTCTAACCAATTGAGCTACCGTGTCTTATACGTTATCGTCGAATTTTTCAACCTATTGTATGCTCCCGCGCAATGTAATTTTAACCTTAACACCTGCGTATTAAGGTTCAATGTCTTATGCTTTGCAGCTTAAGAAATCATTGAAGATTAGAAAGTTATAACGTTTGAAAACTTTAATATTTGATTTTCATGTAAATATTGTATTAATAAAGGTAGTTAGGATCAAAAACAAATGAAAAACCTAAAAAAAAACAATTGTTATGTAAGTCAGTCCTATTGTGCTAGCATTATTAGTTGATACATTTTTTGTGAATTAACCGAAATGTGGAAATACACAACTACGAGAACAATATGTGAATGAACTTCTCTGAGTTCATTCATGGTATAATTTAACGACAAGTGGTAATTGGGTTGTTTATTGTGTTTTTTTTAATACATTTTATACAAACTGCCCATTCGTGTCCATAGACAACATTGATAGCGTGTTTTGTCAATTAGCGACATCTAGTTACAATTTTACAAAACAAATGTTCACTTCAAACACTCAAATTGTCGTATTCGTGTATATTCACGATGTGTAGTCGCATATTTATAGGAAAGTACTCACAAGTAATAATAGCCTAAAACGTGTGTGATAAGTGCCTCTTAAGACCTTTACGAACTATGAAACTAGCTTTATGTGATTATTTACGAAGTATCGACCAAATGTAAGACGAGCGACACTGGTACCCACGTGCTCTAAAACGGTATATTCTCCAAAAGCAGCTTACACATACGTTTCGCGTTAGTTGCCAAAAGACACTTTTAATTGTTTGATGACGATTCGCGACGTACCAAGCCCCATTGGTAATTTTGAGGTTCACATTAACGTGCAGTACCTGACGACTAACGCCATAAAGGCATCGAAGCTGTCTTCGGCCTCTGATGGGTCGCGGCGTGGTTATTTCGTCTAGATCTAACTTGCTGGAGCCTGCGGGCGCAGTCGGCCGTGCCGTGGACTCCGAGATGCTGCACACCTCGGCTTGCCCTGGCAATAGCAAGAGGAGTGGCCGTAGGTTTGGCAGCGGTGACATTGCCGAAGTACGTTGTAGGACTTGGGGGTCTCAATTGTGAGACCGGGCAAGGAACAGCCACTTTTGATGTTAAAATGCCCAGTGGGGCCGGAGATGGGTCTAGGATGACCAATACCAACGACGTTTTTTTTTTAACGGCAAATTTGACTAATCCATCTTCGAGGTTGCCTGGAAGAAATCGCTTTTTAGCGATAAGGCCGCCTTTTTTTCACTACATTTTGTTTTTTTTTTTTTAATTATGTTTATTTTTTGTTTGTTTGTTTGTATATATCGCGTTTTAAACCGATAAAGTGGTTTATTTAAATGCGTACTAATCGCGTAAACTAGAGACAATATTTTAAACTTTCGAAGGACGTAAGTTTTAGGTGAGTTGGTGTGTACACAGAGCTGGTGGGGTATACATGAGTGTGAGAACATTGTCTATTTATATCCATCTATGCCGATATAAGTATAATGTCTATTTAGACTAGCTCAAAGCCCAGCGTCGCTCGTCTATCAGACGTCGAATCAAACACACCCTAGTCTTAATAAAAGTAGATACAAGAATTAGCACAGATTAAAAATATAAATAATTTAACTAGCGCTTGTTTTATCTTTATACGATTTGTATTACTTTGTTATTTGCATCATTGTTAGACATTTTTGTAATTTTGATATGTATGTTGTAATCCCATGCTGTTCATTCGACGCTGCGAGGAGAATCTTAATTTATTTGTTTATTGTTTGTAAAATATACCATCGCAACGATTTTGTGTTTTATTTTATATTTAGTTTTATAAGAACCGCAATAGCTAGAGAGTTAAAATTAGAGATGCGCTGAGTAACGAGTACCGAGTTTAAGTCTGCTCGATTTTTTATACCGAGTACTCGCCCGAATAATGAGTACCGAGTTTAACTCGGAGTAACTCGATTCAATCAAATTCCCATTGCTTTAGAATGAGATATTTAAAAGAAAATTTATTGACAAAAAACACCCCCTGCCGAGTGGTTAATAGGGCAGCAACCAAAGAATTCAGAGCTGGCACGTTTAGCGAGAGTATGTCTACGTCCACCTGCAACCACTTATTTCGGAGGTCGGTTACTTCTACAAGAGAAGAGAAATAGGCTGTTACAAGAACCTGGACAGATTCTTCTATTCCTGCATCATAACTTACCTTTATTGAATACTAGCTGTGCCAGCGACTTTGTCCGCGAGAATCATTATTTTGGGCATCCAAATAAGTTTTTGCAACCCCCGTCATCTTTATAAGCATGTTAGCCAGCCAGACGTCGATCGCGTCCCTTCCCGTCGTTCTTGCAAGCTAATCTTAAAAGATAGACACATAGCGTCGCGGACTTTTTTTTAGATCATTAGAGAGGAATCATTCTTTGATACACATTTTTTAGTTATCTTGAACCATTTTCGCCCAGAGAGATGAGAAATTTCCCTCGTGTTGTTCACTTTTCACGCTGTATCCTCGCTTCTATTAGTCACAGCATGATGTATATTTATGGATAAATAAATGTTCTAACCAACACAAAAATAATTTTTTAATTCGAATCTGTAGTTCCTGAGATTAGCGCGTTCAAACAAACAAACAAACTCTTCACCTTTCTTTATTAGTATAGATTAATTATTGTTATTACAGTTCTCGTAATATTTCCTATTACTACTTTATTATATAAAATTAAGGAATTAGTAATTTAACATTTCCTAAATTACTAATAAATACATTAATACTGTTATTTTAATTATATCTACCTAAATATAACGTTTAAAAAAAGCGTATTCGGCCGAATAACAAAGTATAACCAGTTATTCGGCCGAGCACGACTATCAAAAACCCCGCCGAGTACCGAGTACGAACCGAGTACTCGGCCCATCTCTAGTTAAAATGAAATCCACTATTATATGAGATCGCTGGAGGCAGAGTAGCCTACCCGCAATTTTATGACTTAGGAAATTTACTTTCTCAGAGTTTAAAAATGTCCATCTACTAGAGCACAGTTACAATATTCGAAGCGGGAGGACTTGAATGAAATGCCTTTTTAATAAAAATAATCATTTATTAAAAAAAAAGCTGCTTACAGAAATAATATATACTAAAGGTTTAATTTCAAAACACAATACACAAGTTCAATATCTAATTTAACTAAACTCATAACGAAAGACGAAATATCATCCAACTGCTCGACTTAAACTGTCGATCTCGACTGTCTGATTATGACTCTCTCTTACAACCGCGGAAGAGGTTTTCTGATGATTACTTTGTATAAACAAACAAAGTCATTAAGGGGTTGGACTTTACACAATTATCAAAAATAAACAACAAACGTCCTTAGAGAGTACTTTGTAGATGTCTTACATTATGGGACCATTATACTTTTTCACTCTTAAATATATTCTTAGAAGATTACATTATTTCTTCATATTTTACATTCACACAATTTATTCTAAAATAAAAAAAAATCCTTATATACTCGTTTACTTCTTACCTCATATAACTAACAATATCTGATAAAATCAATCTTTTAACATTACATGAGGTATACAAAACATTAAAAAAGTGAAAGCCCGTTTCCCCCTCGTGGGGCATGGGGCGAACACATTTCTGTGTACGTTTCACTGATCTGATCAGTTCTTTATGACAGGCAAGTAGTTGATCAGACTCCTGTGCACTACCTCACCGGATTTTTTTTTTGTTGCCCTGGGATTCGAACTTGGGATCTTTCGCGCATAACGCAATGCTAGTCAATACGTTTAACCATTTGGCTACAGAGGCGGTTAACTTACAAAACATTACAACGAATAAAATCACAATACATTATTGGGCATGCATACGGTCGAAAATTTAATATTATAACCGATCGTAAGCCGTTAACTTGGTTAATGAATGTTAAAGATCCTGGTTCTCGATTTCACAACCAATTTCATGTAATAAATTATAAGAATTTAATAGTACATTATGATATAAGTGCGGTAAGTTGAAAATTACAGCCGAGGCGATATTACTAGCTATAAGAAAGCAGAGGCTGTAAATTTCAAATCGCACGTATGTTATACGACGTTTTTAACATATTTACGAGGAAATTAATAAAACTCTAACTTAGTTAAACGAATAAATCTTTAATTAATTGTTAAAGCAGTTATAAACATTTGAACAATTTTTAAAAGTGATTGTTACGTTGACAGTTGTCGTTTTTATTAGGCAAAGCTACGAAAACAGCCAGTATTACTAATAAAGTAAATTAATATTTTTGTGTTTTTGTTATAGATAAATGGTTGTAATTTATTGTCAAAATTAATTTAATGTTTATTTGTTATATTTTATTTCCCAAAGTTAATTTTATTCATAAAATTGTCGACCACTTTCTTGACATAAAACCTCTTTGTTAAGATTTTTAAAAGTATCGTTCATTTTTAGACGGAGTATCTTAAAACTTTATTAAAAAAAAACACGTGCCTTTTACATTACATTATCGCACAAGCACGTAATGAGATACATTACGATATTGTAATTGGTTTAATTACCACTTTACGAGCAAATATGTTATAAAAAATTTAAAACCAATTCCTATGGCAATCCGTTAAGAAGGATTGCAAAGATTGTATAAAAATTGCGAATCGTGTCAACTTAAAAAATTAAATCCAAAACGGAATCATCTACCAATGTGTTACACAATCCTAAACTCTATACCGTTATAAAACTTTATATTTTACACTTTTTCATAATTGCTTAATGACTTTATTGTTGCTATTCCTACGCCCAACCAAAATACCCTCTTCCTTATCCCAACCACGATCATTCTTACTTCAAATCTCATTCCACACTGTATCTTAGTTTAGGCAAAATCTTAAACAATTTCGTTTTAAAAAGTGTTCTTGTCGCTGCCGCGTATCAAAATTGTCACAGTGGGTAAGATATAGTAGTGCGTGCATTAAAGACAATGTTTAGTTCCCAGGTAGAACAAACATCGTCGATGTAAGAATTTACAGAAGTCGTAGCCTTTTAAAAGAACTTTGCCGAATTTTATATTATTTTCTATTTTATTTATCACACCTCACCATGTCTAACCCCCAAGTCACCGTAAAACCAGCGGAGTTGGCATCTCACCCGACATTGTTACAGTTGATTCCAGACTTTCATACCGAATTCAATTCAGAAGTCTTATAGGTTTATACGATCGTGTGACTCTGTATTCAACTTAGCGACTATTCAGTGCCAGGAATTGCTATTAGTGTATGCCTTAAAAAACATCACTGATCCCTTCAGAGATCCACGCTAAAAACACAAAAATTGGATCGAATTAGAAACATATTTAATTCAGAGATCTTCGCAAACAAAAACACTAGGTCACTTAAATTTAGAACTCTAGACCACGTTTCAAAAACCAAACGAGACCGTCCCGGAGTATTACCATAGAGTCGAGCTTTATCGCAACACAATTTTATAGAAATTAACAACTGAAATAACTGACGATTCTCTAGGCGGTAGAAAGCTAACGGCGGAAGAAACGGCTTTAAATATTTTTTTTAACGATCTCAGCTCCGATAAAGGACTTATTTTAAGAACTCGCGAATTCTCTAATATTATTAGATGCCGCCATGCAAGAAGAGAATATTAGGAGAACGAATACGCACGGCACGCGTTAATCTCCAATACAAGACCTCGAGTTTTTCGAACAAAGGATCCCACATACATCTACTCCACAATATACACAAAAGTTTTGCAATTATTGTAAAAACAAAGGACTCAATATAACCAAGTGTCGCCAACGCCAACGTTCAATAATAACAACAACAGAGAGACATCCAATACACAAAATTCACAACGTACATGTCGACCATTTAAACTTGCAGGCGGAACCGAAGGCACGAGCGAGCCTCGCTCAAGTCCTCGTATCGAACCCGACAAACCAAGAATTCGACAACACGCAACTCCAGCAACACAAACAAATGATAAACGGATAACAACGAAGTCGATTCCAGTCCATCGGGAACCAGTCCAACTTCCTGTCAGTCAAAATCCTCACATTACAAACACATCCCAACTAAATCCAATCCAAACCAATCTATTGGAGAAAAATGCGTGATTTCGGTACACAAATTATCGAAACAAATTTTCTTTCAAAAGATAATCTCAATACATCTACGAAATTCACTGAATGTACTAATTTAAGTCGAACAAATCTAGAAAAATCTTAACCCAAATAAAACCTATTCCTAAGTCTTACTCTCAACTTCTCGAATCGTCATGTACCTAATATACAATCTCTTAACAAATTGTACTTTTAATTGACACAGGCGCTGTTATATCTGTAATTCGAAAAGACAAGAATTGTAATCATTTAATCAACTTGGAAAACAAAGTATCTATAATTGGTGTTTTTAATAAAAAATCTATTATAATATTCAAACATATCGTACTTTTAAATAAAACACTTTAACGGTTTACTTATTTGAAAATTATTTTTAACTTCGGCCCGACGTTTCAGTTAAAAATAATTTTCAAATAAGTTTAACTAATATATCGCATTTTAAACCGTTAAAGTGTTTTATTTAAATGTGTACTACTCGCGTAAATTTTTATTTTTTTTTTTGATTGGACGAATTGTGTTCCTAAGGAGCCACGAATACTAACCGGGCGTTTTGGGCGAGCGCGATAGCGCTCGCCGTGTTTGCGGCTAGACCAAGGGTGCCCCGAGGGGGGCATCGGCCTCGGCTTGGACCGCCGCAATGCGGGTGGGAGCTAGAAGAGCTGGACGGAAGCTCACCCGGGTGAGCGGTACGCGAAGCGAATGACCTCGCCTACGCCGGCGTAGGCGGTTTTGCGGGCGATCGGCACCGGTGTCGGCCGATCGCATAGCAATAAGTAAGTCGACGGCTTTGGTTAAGTCGTCATCGGGGTCGGTGAGAACGTTACGCGGCCTTCTCCAGCGTGTATTAATGGGAACGGTGTAGTTGGCGGCCCGGGCCACCAGTGGGTTCGGATGCGTCGCGGCTTTTTTAAAGAAACGTTCGGACGTTTCCTTGAAGTACCGACTGAGGGTCGGTAATTCGAGATCGGCGTGAAGATTTGCATTCCGTACGCACCAGATGGCTCCAGTGGCGGTTCGAGTGAACCGATTCTGAAGCACCTGGAGCCTGTGCAATGTACTGGGGGCGGCGTGAGCGAACGCGACGCTGGAGTAGGTAAGGATCGGACGAATACAAGTTTTGTAAAGCATAACTTTATGTCTGAGGGACAGTTTGCTACGCGCGCAGATCATGGGATAAAGCCTACTCATGACGTAGCAGGCTTTACGACAGACTCGATTAACATGTTCGCGAAAAGTTAACTGTTTATCAAGCGTGACGCGACGCGAAGTACTTAGTGGATTTTTGCCACGGAATGTCTTCGCCGTAGAGCTTGACACTGGCGGGGCGTCTGGACGGTTTTGTACGAGAGCTGAGGGCTCTACGAGTGAAGTAAATTGCCGCACTCTTATCGGGGTTGAACTCGCGTAAACTATAGACAGTATTTCATATCGTACGCATAAATTTCATGAAGCAGATATTAATATCATAGCTGACGGTATTAAACGATTTTATGTCCAAATTGAATGTAAATATTTACGTGCAATCAAAAACAATGCGAGTTAAAGATAAGTCTTATAATTTATTTTTCTTAGGCGAAGACCGAGAACAACAAATAGATAAGCAAATGATTCTCAAACGATCCGAGGTTGTAATTTGTTGTTTTTCTCAGGAAGTCACTAATGAATTCGTTCATTCAAAAATTAAACGACTATTTTGATACTACAACTCGTGCTATTTTTGACCTCAAAGTTACAGAAGACATTTCGACAATATCCATAACTACTATAAAAGAATGTCTCACCAGCATTATATTTGCTAAGTCTAATATTGTCCATCCTTCAACTATACCTTCAAATAAACTTTGTAAAGAGTAAAGGAGCTCTTTATAAAGTTTATTTGATTTAAATAAAACACTTTAACGGTTTAAAACGCGATATATTAGTTAAACTTATATGGAAATGATTTTTAACTTCGGCCCGACGTTTGGGATGCTTTGCAGCCGTGACCACGTTTACCAGTGACCAGTTTAACTAATATATCGCGTTTTAAACCGTTAAAGTGTTTTATTCAAATATGTACTACTCGCGTAAACTATAGACAGTATTTAAGTTTATTTGACCTAATTATGCCCGTACATATAAACAATTAAATTGAATATCCTAACGTTGGCAAGTCAATATATCTATGAAAATGTTTTGTATGTGAGGAAAAACGTAGATACTTTTAAAACAAACGGCAGCTTTCATCAGTACAATACGCGTAATAAGGACAAAATAAGTGTACCAAACAAAAGGCTCCATAAAAGTAGTAGTTCTTTTCAAGGTAACTGCATACGATACTTTAATAAAATCCCCAGCGAAGTGCAAGCACTCTCAATAAATAGGTTTAAATCGTATGTAAAACAAAAACTGCTTGAAACGGGTTATTATCATGTTAATCAATATTTAAATGATAAAAATGCTTGGGGTGTGGAGGAACCCGCTCTTACAAGGAAAAATATGTTCTGTACTAAAAGTAAATCGGCGAGTTTATTGCCAGTTCTTCTCGTTCGTTCTACGCCCTTGATTTGAGAACTGGTAGTAAATGTAAAGTTAGATTCTATAATTATTTTGTGACGTTCATAAGTGTACATAGTTACCTACATGAATAAATGATTTTTGACTTTGACTTTGACTTAAATTATCCAGTAACAATGAATGACATCAACTCTAGACTAGATTTTCCTCGGCTTTCCGCTTATGTCTATTCAAACAAATTAGTATATATTTTAGAATTCCCATTCATCAACAACGAACTCCTTACACTATATCACATTTACTCTATTCCTATCCGAAATCCTCGTTCCTCACTATAATCCACAATTCTTCCGAAGCATAAAAACCTAGCTACGAGCCGGGTGGACTATGTAACGATGAGCACTCTAGATAGTTGCCAACGCTACGGCGAGAGTAAGAGAGTATGCAACATCGTAGTTTACAACACCGATGCACGTCCTATCTGCGAACTTCTGCGTTTTATACAGCACATCCACAGCCATGCCGAGCAGTTACACAACTTCTACATTCAACGCTGACATCAACACTTTCCAATCCGTTGCCGAAAATGTGTGGCTCTCCATTCTAACTAATACCACACAATCAATATTACAATATGGTCATGAAGTATCTCAACATAACACACTTAACGAGAACTGGAAACTGCACACCGGGTACACCACTCTAGTCTGAAACGACAAAGGAGGAAACATCACTAGTCCGACGAAGAGAAATATCTTGGACGATGCCAGATATTTCTAACGAAGATTGTTTCGAACTTGAAGATCAAAACGCCATCTTTGCTGCCTGTCTCATCAATGAAGTTCCCCTTGACTCGCTCAATACGTAATTAAAACATCAACTCGACAAGAAACAAATAGTAAACCTTTCGTCGAAAGATATTAAAACCATTTAAATAAAACACTTTAACGGTTTAAGACGCGATATATTAGTTAAACTTATTTGGAAATGATTTTTAACTTCGGCCCGACGTGGTCACGGTAATGTATGGCTAAAAATCAACGGGTCGTGGATAGAATCCCCAACGGGTCCAACTGGTTCCTAATGATCAAAAATCATTTCCAAATAAGTTTAACTAATATATCGCGTTTTAAACCGTTAAAATGTTTTATTTAAACATTAAAACCAATTTTCTTGGTTTTCCATTTTTGTCCTCAATATTTCTAATAAGCTTTTAACAGCAATGTATATAGCATATTCGAAAAATGCCTTAAACGGAGACCCATAAACCGAGATACCATTGTATTCACATCTTCAACAATCACCGACCGCTCACCAAGATCGACTCGAAATTTTGTATATATATATTGTTAAAAAAATACAAATGCTCACAATCTCCAATCAAATGGAGCTTTAGAGAGCCACTCAACCTTAGCAGATTGCCTTAAACACTATGTGAGTGAAGATCAAACTAATCGGGATAAATGGTTAGACTTTACTATGTTTTAATACAACACTAGTGATCACACATCTACTCAATATACACCATTTGAATTAATATTTGGTTTTAAAGCAAAATTGCCTAGTTCCATAACTAAGGAGCCTCAATTTAAATACTGTCTATAGTTTAAGCGAGTAGTACACATTTAAATAAAACACTTTAACGGTTTAAAACGCGATATATTAGTTAAACGTCTCCCAGTCTCCCCGTGACCACGGCTGCTGCAAAGCATCCGAAACGTCGGGCCGAAGTTAAAAATCATTTTCAAATAAGTTTAACTAATATATCGCGTTTTAAACCGTTAAAGTGTTTTATTTCAAAGCCTCAATTGAAATAAACTAAGCTTCTTAATTTGAAAAACTTACACAAATACTGTACTTGTCTCTTACAGATAGCTAAACAAAACACCCATTACAACATGAGAAAACAACCAAGCAATTAAAATTGGAAAGTCACGTAAGTTGTCATCTTATGGCTTAGGACCATATATAGTTATTAAGGCAATATCGATGAAATATAGTTATAAAAGATAGAAAAAATATTAATGCACATACAAACAGACTAGTCAGTAGACGCGTCAGCTTTTTTATTAATTTAACTTCATTAATGTACGCATTAGGTGAAGATAATATTTATAACATAAGCACAATAAACAAAGGTGGAATATATTTTGAACATTTAGGAAAGGTAATCATTTTGATAGTGAATTTAATAACGTTTTTAAATATTGATGACATCTATCTAATATTATAAAGAGGAAAGATTTGTATTTTTGTATGTAACGGATAAACTCAAAAGTACTGGACCGATTTCTATAATTCTTTTTTCATTAGAAAACTACATCATCACTGAGTGACATAGACTATACTTAGTACTTGATTACTATAGGCAGGCTATAGAAATTCTTACGAAAACCAACGGAAGGCGTAAAAAAATTACCCGTAAAATGTCTTTCTTCGCATACGCTGCGAAAAGTATTAATGATAGGACAAAAAAATGTTCGACAATATTATAGAATATATCAATATCTACAAAAAACATCGTAAGAGCATACGTCTAAACTATTGTAGTTACGTCGCTATAACTACTTTTATACATTTAACAAATTGATAGAAATGCCGATCAAAATCAGACCGTGTTATCCATTTATAAATTTTTATCCAATTAAATAATTTAATATTCAAGATTGTCTCAATACCCAATGATTACTTTTTGAATTATTGAAATCGGACATTTCATGCAAAAGATATCACGAAATTAAAAATATTTTTTATTTATTTATTATTGCTTTATTATTTATAAAACACACCACAGAAAATACACATAAATGAGGAAAAATCTTATGTGCTAACTTATAAATAAAAGGCGGCCTTATCGCTAAGCAGCGATCTCTTCCAGGCAACCTGAAGTACAGGAAAAAAAAAAACAAATTTCGTGGGTAGGTGTAAGGAATAACAAAGAATATCAAGGTACACAGTGATAGTACATACAACGAGTAGGAGAGACTAACTACTATTACTACTAACTAACTAACTAACTTAAATATTGGAAACGTAAAACTTATACAACAGACTCTTAAAAGAACGGAGTGATTGAGCTTTTCTGATATTAGTGGGAAGAGAGTTCCAAAGACGGATAGCTTTAACTGTGACGGAATTATTGAAGAAAGAGCTTTTATGTTTAGGAACAAATAGAAGGAGATTATCAATCGAACGAAGATTTAACTGGTGGGAACTTAAAAGGACGAATATCTCTTTTAAATAAGAGGGAGTTTTGGGATCAAAAAGGACACGGTAAAGGAGATGGAGTAGATGAGAATTACGACGAGTTCGGATTGGGAGCCAGTTAAGCTTTCTACGAAATTCAGAAACATGATCGTATTTGCGAAGGCCAAAAATGAAACGGATACACGTATTCTGAAGCCGCTCAAGCTTATCAAGCTGGAGTTCAGTTAGATCAGTGAATGATACATCAGCATAGTCCAGGATGGGGAGTAATAGAGACTGAGCAAGTAAAATTTTTGTAGGGATAGAAAGGAAGTTTTGCAAGCGTTTTAGGGAGTGTGAAGCGGCATACATTTTCTTGCTTAACTGGTTTAAATGATGATGCCAGGACAGATTTTCGTCAATAATTAGACCCAAACTTTTGACAGAAGAAGTGAAAGGAATGATAGTACCGTCTACAACCACCGGTGAAATACTTTGCCTGTCAACCCGGCCAATAAGCTTACTACTACCAATGATGATACTTTGGGTCTTAGTTGGGTTAAATAAAAATATATGCCGGCGGCGGACGCGCATCGAGTCGAGTCGATAGAGGAGAGGCAGTGGGCTCCTTACGCAGTGGGCGCGAACGACATAAAATTTTCGAGTTTTTTTTAAACATTTTTATGCTTCACTTAAAAATTTCTTTTCAAAGTTACTTAGTTTTAGTATTAGCAATCACACTTTCCGTAATGTTTGTCAAAGTTCTTTTCGGAACTATCGCTTTGAACTTGAATATTTTCTTTTGTATTATTATTCGTTTATTCTTAATTTCTCTGATTTAAAACAAATATCCTTCGTAGCAATATGCCTAGAAGAAGAAGGTCGCAGTTATCTAAGAATAGTTTCTAAGCGAGATTAGCAAAAGTTCGTCGTATGGGAGAGTCTTCTTCCTAAAATGATCGTCTGGAAAGTATTAGAGTGTACACGTCCCATTCGCGGGCCTGAGAATCTATCGTTAAAAATTCAGGTTCGTCTTGCAGAACATAATGCAAGATCGGCGTAGCGAAGGAATTCGCGAACGCGTGCTCGGGACACTAACACTGAACGCTCACAGCGGCTCCTGACACAGCGAGATAGACAACGGTCGTTCATAGCTAGGACGCGAAATTCTAATTTAAGAAATCTAATTTAGTGATTCATGGTCGTTTTAATTAGCATGCTTATAATTTAAATATTTATACTTATTTATGTCTACCCGTATACTACTACAGAGCCGCTAGTATACAATAAAATAGAGCTGATACATAATATTGATTGCCAAACAAAAGATATTTGTTATCACTAGACTTTTTACAAGTTTTCACTTTGTCAAATCTGTCTAATTATTGATTGATTGGCTTTTACAATGATCATAGAACAAAAAGAATATATTTCGACGAAGTAGGGAGTATTTTTAAAGTTCTTTTGGAAATTCTCGATGCAAATTATGCCCAAACATAGAGTGAAGCAATAGAAAACATAAATAAAAGGGAATTTGAATTAGTAATTATCAAATAAAATACTTTAACGGTTTAAAACGCGATATTATTTTAGTTTAACTTCAATGAGAATAATTTTTAACTACGGCCCGACGTTTCGGATGCTTAGCTGCCGCCGTGGTCACGGGGAGAATGTTGTTAAATTAACGATAACGAATTTCAATAACACTCTAACGGATTTGCACCAAAACGAAAAAAAATATCATAACCTCAATTTAGAAATCAACGATATGTCACTTTTATCTTAGTCACAACAGAGGTAAATGATGTCTGTAGAAACTTCAACAGACAGTAATGCAATTCTCTTTGTAAAGAATAATATATTACATCCTATTATCATCACGCCTGAACAACATGGTATCGAATTAAGGAACACTGTTTCATATTTACCACAACAAACAAATTACCCACTAGGAATTAATGAATCCAATATTCCAGAGTTACTATCTTTGTCCAAATTGGATTATTTTGTGTAATAAAACACCTTTGATAACTCAAAATACATACGATTTATATAATGCCTGTTCTGTTCATATTAGAAATAAACATAGTACTTTTTTATTTGTACTAACCTAAACCAATCTTTTAAGTAAAATTGACCTGAAATAAATACTGGACATTAAAGGAAAAATTTATAAACAAATTACCACCTCCAATTAAAGCAAAAGCAATGTCCTATGCTTGCCAAACTTGGACCACAACAAAAAGAAACCTACTCAAACTCAGGACTTGTCAACGGGAATTGAACGCAGCTTCATGGAAGTCAAACTGAGAGAGCGAGTAAAACACAGCACAATAAGAAAGGCAAAAAAGGCCAATGAAATCACGATGACTTCCAGAAAGCCGAAAAGAGCATGTAAAGTAAAGAACAACCGTTGGCCCCAGGTTTTCACTAGCTGGACTCCATTGGGCGAAAAAACGTGGTGGACCGTTCAGGAGATGGCATGACGAATTTAAAGGGGACTACTGGCGTGTTCTGGGAACGAAGCGCTACAAACAGAACGGAGTGGAAGCGTATGAAAGAGGCTTCTACCTCGAAATGCGGACCTGGCATAAACAACATTTGACAAATATGAATAAATTGTTAACGAAACGTAAAATATGTTAGGCAACAAAAACCTTTTTTATATTATTTTATTTACTACCTAACTTTAAATATTTCTTAATATCCCGAAACAAAATTAATTTTTCAAGTTTAAGTTTTATTTATAAATTGCCATCAGCCTTATAATCTGCGCCTACTAGCAAGACCTGCGAGTCTGAACTAATGTACCTATGGTAAATCTATATTGCCAGCAGAATGTGTCACTCGGGTTATATCAACACTGAACAATGGTAGGTACAAACTGTATAATGGACAGAACTGGATTTGTCTGCCCTAGCAAAGTAATAGCAACTATTAATTGTAAAAACAAAGAACCTGTAGACATTAAATTACGTAATAGGCACAATTTTTAAATTATCAGAAAATAGTAAGTTGTATACTACCAATATTGTATCGCAAACACAATCAACGAATATGTCAAGTAATTATAATTCTATTTTACCCACGATCGATATTGTGACATTCGACTGTTGAAAAGGAAAAAACATAACTAATATAGATTTTATAATAATTAAAATACACGAAAAATTTGATCTAGAAATTAAGTATATTTTGCATGCTTTATAATATTTTGTGATTTTATGAGTTGTAATCTTTTGTATACCCATGTAATGTTAGGTTTCAAATAAAACACCTTAACGGTTTAAAATGCGATATATTTTACTTAAACTTGTTTGAAATTGATTTTTAACTACGGCGCGAGGTTTCGGATGCTTTGCAGCAGCCGTGACGACCCCGTCACCCCATGACCGTACATAACTAAAATATATCACGTTTTAAACCGTTAAAGTGTTTTATTCAAATGTGTTGTCGCCTTATCTCACGTAAACTACAGACAGTATTTGTTAAGAGATTGATTTTATTAGATATTGTTAGTCAAATGAGGTAAGAAATAAATATATTATGATTTTTTCTACATGAACTTAATTCTAATTGCCATTGATATGAGCACATTATTTCTAAGTTAAACAATTAAACTATTTTTAGTATTTTAACTTACATTTTGACGATATTAATTGTAGTTAGTTGATTCGTGTGAATTCTCGGCGGTTGCAATAACTCAGGAACAGTCAGCCGTCTCAGTTGCTGCCTCGACTTCGTGTGTTGACTATTGGAGGACCGCTGTACCTCTACAGCTGTTGCTGGATGCGTAGACATGGTGGTAACCGTACTGATAACTGGACCGGTCTCGCTCTGCTGAACTGCGATGAGGGCTGCTATTTCTTTGCTGGAAAAGCGCCGTCTCGAAGACTGGTCTAAACAGCACTTAACTCATCCTTGGTCTCCGATATTCTTACTTTTGTCAGGACTAAGAGGTGATATTTATGATGGCCTCTTTTCAATCTCACTTCTGACATCGAAATGTAATATTCGTAACGGGAGACTTGAATGAAATGCCCTTCTATATATTACAGGTTTGATTTCAAGGCACACAACACACGCGATTCAATATTAAACTTAACTGACTACAACCGACTGAATATCATCCAACTGCTCTCATTAAACTGTCGATCTTGACTCTCTGATAATGACTCTCTCTTACAATTGCGGAAGAGGTCCTTTATGTGGTGATTACTTTGTATAAACAAACAATGTCATTAAGGGTTTGGACGTTAAACAATTACCAAAGATAAACGACAGACATCCTTAGAGAGTACGTTGTAAATGTCTAACATTATGTAACTATTGTATTTATTGACTCTTAGGTTGTTAGAAACAAATGATAATACAAATTCATTTTCGTCTAAGTTAATTGTGCACTTTATTTTCCTCCTTACTGTATCATGTTTTTTGATATTGGGCTACTCTGCCTCGAGCATATATTTTCTAATCTTCTCGTGCCTGATTCGCAGTCATGACATACCTTCAATACGTCTTCTACCCTGGATTTTCCCCACCATAATTAAGTGGAGGAGGCAGTAGCGGTCATGGCGACGGACGTAACCCAAGTATGCGACTTAGCGCTGCATGATATTGCGTAGTGCGCATTCTTGACATCCCAGTGCGTTGAATTATATATTATAACTAGCTCTGTCAGCGACTTCGTCTGCGTAGAATTTTGAGCGCCAAAATCTTGTTGTGCTAACCTTATTTTTATAAATCATAGGTGTTGATCGCGTCCCGTCGTTCTTGCGAGTTAATCTTAAAAGATAGACATATAGTAACGCCGAGATTCTTCTAGACCATATAAATAGCAAACATCTTTCATAAATATTTTTCGGAAATCTTGTTGTTTCGACATTTCTCGCTCTATCTTCGCTGTGACTAATACGCGATATGTTTTTTATAGGCTTCCTCGATAAATCTCCTAACACAAAATTAATTTTCAATTCGATGTAGTACTTCCTGAGATTAGCGCGTTCAAACAAACTCTTCAGCTTCATATTAGTATGGTAAACTCATTCATTCGAGTCAAGTCAATATTGTTCTCGAGTTCTATTACGTCAATAATGTAATTAGGAAAAAAATGTCAGCCTTCGCATACAGCGAGTCTAATCATAATTGTAAATAAACTTGCATTAGATGATCGCACTCTTTCATGTTATATAATAATTGTTAAAACATCGATAGTTTAGTAATCGCTCTGTACCCACTTGGACATTCACTGTAACGAATTTCAAAACGCACGAGCAAAGTGGAAAGGTCTTTAGATACCATCTAAGTCTTAATAGAAACAGTCCGTTCAACGTCTATATTGCGCGTCTTTTTTCGGTGGCCGTTAAATATGTCATATGTCAATAAAGCGCGGGAAAATTAGCGGTCGCAGGCTACAGATTATATTTGGAACTTGATCAAGAAGGTTTAGTGCGAAGAGGATTCACTGATCATTCACCATGAAGGTCTTATTTGTTCTACTAATTGTGAGTATTTGTTTATTAAACGTTCGTGGTTCACGCGAAATATATTAGTAAATGCCGGTATTTTATTATCTAAATATTATAGAACTGAGGAGTTCGTTTGTATGTTTGAAAGCGCTTATCTCTGGAAGTGCTAGTTCGAACTGATTTTTTTTTGTGTTGGTTGGCCATTTATCGAAGTAGGCTTTAGGCTATGATACATCAGGCTACGTCGGAATATGAGCTAAGAAATATAGGGAAGGTATATGTTGCTTTTCGCGCTATAACTATTTTGGCTATTAACCCACAAGAATCGTTTTTATGGTGGTACGGGAATGATTGTTAACTAGTAACTTTGTTTACAAACTACATAACGTAACTTTCGGATATTAAACTTAATAACTGTATAGTTTAAAAATTATATGCCCATATATAGCAACTACTTTTACCAGACCTAGCTTTTCTTTAGTCTTATAAAATATTTCGACCAATTTTGATACCCATAAAAGCGGTCCTTGTGAGTTATTCTTAAAATATTTTCTAAACCTGATAGAAGAGTTTTTAGACCATTTAATGAAGAATCATTCTTTCATACATATTTGTTGGGCATCTTGAACAGTTTTCGCAGCGTACGCAAGAAGGAAGCGCTCAAAGATAAATAATTTTGCTGCGTTTTCTCCATATTTCCCTCTGTTTCTTCACGCCTCCCGGTCGCAGTCTGATGTTTTATAGTCTAAAGCCACCACGATAAACATTTAACCAAGACACAAATACTGTTAAAACGCGATATACTAGTTAAACTTATTTGAAAATTATTTGTAACTTCGGCCCGACGTTGTCTCCCCGGTACCACGGCTGCTGCAAAGCATCCGAAACGTCGGGCCGAAGTTAAAAATAATTTTCAAATAAGTTTAACTAATATATCGCGTTTTAAACTGTTAAAGTGTTTTATTTAAGAGACACAAATTATTTTTCAATTGGACCAATTGTTCCTGAGATTAGCACGTTCAAAAAACAAGCGTATAATTATTGCATTAAGTTCGAGAAAACCAATAAATCGTAGCGTCTGACATTGCGCAGTCTCATTATCTTGCCTTATAAGCAACAAACACATTTCTATGTCCTTTTCGTGATCTGTTTGTGTCGCCTCGTGCTCCATAGGGCAATACGGGATTTCACAAACTCTATGGTGGCCTACAGTTAACGAATTTATTGTTTTAATCTTGACTTGATTGTTCCATTCAGTAATTATTTAAAACGTGATAATAAAATACGAAATGTTTTCTCTTCGTTTCCTTTGTCTCTTCTTTCAAATAAAACACTTTAACGGTTTAAAACGCGATATATATTAGTTGCATTTATTTTAAAAATATTTTAACTGCGGCCCGACTTTTAGATGCTTTGCGGCCGTGGTCACGGGGAGACCGCTTACTAACATTTATCGCGTTTCTACAGTTTAACTCATGTTTAAAATACTGTCTATAATTTACGCAAGTATTACACATTTAAATTAAACACTTTAACGGTTTAGAACGCGATATATTAGTTACATTTATTTGAAAATGATTTTTAACTTCAGCCCGACGTTTCGGATGCTTTGCAGCAGCCGTGGTCACGGGGAATGTTTTAAGTTACGTTTTAAACCGTTCAAGTGTTTTATTTAAATGTGCACTACTCGCGTAAACTATAGACAGTATTTTCATTCATATTTCTTTATTTCTCTATGAAAATGAGAAAGGATCATTTGAACTTCTATCTTGCATCGTGGCTTATCTTCTCAATAAATGAATAATGCCTTCCAATCTACCTCTCCGTGACCCCAAGTGAGGTCTTGACCCACAGCGATTTTTATACTTAGACGCGACAACTCAAATCACTTAATGTGTCGGAAAATTAATTTAAGTCACTCTTCGAGGACCTCTTCACTTCAGAGGTCGCAATTGCGTACACATGTTGATATTTCTGTAATTTAAGCTGAGTGTTTGCAATACAGACAGCGCTAAGCCTTTCCATTTTTTTTACGGTGTTCTCACGTTTTTTGAGCTGTAACACCGTCTTTCTTACTTTTTTAATAATATAGTAAAATAATGGCATCAAAATTAGTTTCAACAAAACTTATAATCTTCACGACGTCGGTCTTGTAAGTTAATCTTTATAGACAGACATGACGAACACTTTTTTAGATCGTTTAAAGAGGAATCATTATTTAATAGATGTTTATTTGGTATCTTGAACCGATACCCACAAAGCTGAATAATTTTCTCGTTCGTTTTTCCAATGGCGTGATGTTTCATAGCCTTAAGTCTTACCTAACAAATGTTAACTATAACAAAATCAACACAGATAATTCGAACTAGTAGTTACTGACATTAGCGCATTCAAACGAACAAATTCTTTAGCCTTAGGTATAGATTCGCAAACATTAATATTTTACGGCCGTAGTTAATATATATCGCATTTTAAACCGTTAAATAGTTTTATTTAAATACATACAATAATCAATTTAAAAACGTATAGTACAATACGACCACCTGTACTGGAGACATAAAAAGAAACGTTAGTGGCGACCACGTTAACCTGTGACCTCGCACAATTCACACAAATATTTCCTAACTTCATTGGCACTGTTGTTAGGCTAAGTGCACAAGGTGTGTTGGTAATTGTTGTATGAATATCGGTTTTCTTAATATTTGACTGTGGGTACAGCTTCAGTTCCTTTTCATTTTATATTATATAGCAAATTTAAATAAAACACTTTAATGGTTTAAAACCGTTAAAGTGTTTTATTTAAATGTGTACTACTCGCGTAAACTATAGTCAGTATTTTATATAGCAAAATTCATTACAACGGTAAATTTTCTGTAAGTTAGAAGAAAATGATATTATTAGTTTAAATAAGGTTAAATACTTAAACCAATACTCAAATTATATTAGTAAATTGAATTAATAAATAATCACAAGCTAACTAATATATTTCGCTTTTTAATCCGATAAAAAAGGTTTTACTTAAATGTTTTATAATATAATAAGGTTTATACGTGTATGTCTGGGTTGTGATTGTTAATGAATGTATTTCTTTTTGACATTTACACTTAATAATACTGCAAAAACGATACAAATGGTGGGTACCTTAAGTTACGTTCTTTGTGAGGCTTACATAATTATTACGTAATATTACAAAACTACATAATAATTTCTTCGTTTAGCTAAGTAAATGATTCGTCATGTATCATTCTCATAACCAATTTAATATTATAAAACGAAAGAGTATTAAAGGAACGATATTTTTTTATAAGAAAAGATTATACTAGCATGCTTATTAGGTTTAAAACAGTTTTAACAATTGTTACAAATATTTCAAAATTTGACTCACATCAATTCGCGAGTTGGTAGTTGCTTAATAAGTTTCATGTACTCTTTCGTAAATTAAAAAAAAATAGTCAGATCTAGTTATTTATGGGTGTCATTATAAATGTGTTTGTGTGGGTGAGCAACCTCAGGCCACTTTGAACTAATCCACCTTAGTGTTATAAAGCTTGAGAAATTTTTTTATTGGATTTGCTTATCTCAGGAACTAATGGTCCGAATTTAAGGAAAAAATAATGTATGGAAGAACGATTCCTTTTTAAATAATTAAAAAGTTGTTTTACTAAGTGTAACTTGCAACCAACGCCGTGTGTAAAGGCTATGATTTATAACAATGTGGATGAGGTTTGCAAAAACAAATTTCAATGCTTTAAGTAACTATTCTACGCGGACGAAGTCGGTGTCGTATCTAGTATTTAATAATACTGATGACGAATTTTGTTCAACATTAATAAATAATAAATCAAAATCTCTGATTAAAATATCGTACAGTGTGTACGGGGCTTAACACGACGGAATACAAATTAATTTTATATCTAGCAAACAATAAGAATTTTACATAATAAAATCATTACTTTATTGATTTCCAATGCGTAATCTTTATGTAAATCTATTAATTACTGTCCACGAATTATCTATTTTAAATTTTATGTTTTCTATCGCGATGGGAATTGCGCAATTAAGCGCTAGTGTTTTCTATTTTATTATATTTTATGCTAGATTAAAAATCTAAAATAAATTGAAAAAAAATGACCTGAACCGGCATCCACCAAACCAATCGAGCTACCGAACCAGAAGTTCGATTCTTAATATATGTATATAGTGCCATCATGTTCAATAACATGTTAAAAAGTCTCCTTTCATCGGCGTATGAGTGACGCCCAAAGCCAAATTTGGTTAGTCACTTGAAGGTAAAGGTTTAAGAAAACATTATTCGGTCTTCCAAACTATTAATATCTCATCCCACTCTTGCGAGTTAATCTTAAAAGGTAGACAAATCACGGACATTTTTTTAATGATATAAAGAAGACTCATTATCGCTAGCTCAAATAGTTAGTTCAACAGCACGGAACGCTGTGAATGTTGGTTCAAGACCTGCCCGTTTTTTTTTTCAAATAATAATCGATTTTTTATTCATATAGTGCCATCGTGTGCTGAACATGATAAAAAATAACAAAGTATTCTTCGAAATAAGACACTTTAACGGTTTAAAACGCGATATATTAGTTAAACTTATTTGGAAATGATTTTTAACTTCGGCCCGACGTTTCGGATGCTTTGCGGTCACGGGGAGACTGGAAGACGTTTAACTAATATATCGCGTTTTAAACCGTTAAAGTGTTTTATTTAAACGTGTACTACTCGCGTAAACTATAGACAGTGTGTAAAGTATTCTTCTCTTGTTGGAATTTTTGTTTACTATTATTTTAAACGATTGCTTCTAGGTCTCCTCAGCCCTACACCAGAGCCACGGAGACGATATCATCAGAAATGACTTTGAAGTCCCAGATGCAGACGGTGCTTACAAATGGGCCCTGCAGACAGGTACCGGCCTTAAATTAGGGTTGACCTCTTGGCTAACCTTACGTACATTTGTTTCGGTAGAACGCGGTTCAATTCTCAACTAAATGACATGAGTGGCAAAGTGACCTAATAACAAAGAACATGATTTTTAGACGATGAAAATATAAAAAACTCAAGTCATAAACATGCAGTTTGGCTACTCTGCCTCTAGCGGCCTCATATTAATTCAGCAAATTATGTCACATGTTAATTAAATTATAAAGTAGTAGTCGACCTGTAGAGCTTGCAGCGAACATATTTCTGTGCACGTTTCACTGTGCACTGCTCGACCGAAACAATTTTTTTAATAAAACACTAACGGTTTATGTAGCTGCAAAGCGTCCGAAACGTCGGGCCGTAGTTATAATAATTTTCAAAAAAGTTTGACTAATATATATTGCGTTTTACACCGTTAAAGTGTTTTACTTAAATCTGTACAACTCGCGTAAGCCACAGACGATACAATGTATTTTTTACCCGCGGTCGAACTCAGTCAATATTATACTAATGCTTCCTAAATTGTGTGTCAACTTCAGAAGGGGGTATATACCACGAGCAGCGAGGCTCCCTACAGCCCAGCGACTCCGGCGCACCAAGTCTCGTGGTGGAAGGACAATATCAATACACCGCGCCGAACGGACAGGTTAAGTTCACTACTTAAAGTCACTCGTCTTTTCTTCGCTCTAATCAGCGCGATATTTTACAACCCCCCCGTGACCACGGCTGATACAAAGCATCCGAAACGTCGGGCCGAAGTTAAAAATCATTTCCAAATAAGTTTAACTAATTTTATTTAAATATAATTACTATGTATTTTATAATTCTGGTCACATTTTGTTTTTAAATTAGGTAAAGATTATGTATGTGTCAATCAAAACTTTTAATATGTTTCACAGATTATCCACGTTTTCTACAGAGCAGATAAGAATGGCTTCCAACCAAATCTACGACGTCCCGGCTCCACTTAATTATCACTAATAAATTTTACCCACGATAAATGAATGTAAAAGTTTGTAATAAACCTTTAAAACAATTTTAAAAAAATGATTACGTGATCTGTAGAATAATTTGAAAACTGTTTTTTTTTTAATTTCGTAGTTTTCGATAATAGTAAAATATTGTGTTTGGGAAAACATAAAAAACAGAGAAAATTAAATACTGTCTATAGTTTACGCGAATAGTACACATTTAAATAAAACACTTTAACGGTTTAAAACGCGATATATTAGTTAGACTTAACTTAAACCGTGACCACGGCTGCTGCAAAGCATCCGAAACGTCGGGCCGAAGTTAAAATCATTCCCAAATAAGTTTAACTAATATATCGCATTTTAAACCGTTAAAGCGTTTTATTTAAAAAGAGAAAATGTTAAATTTTTTAATTATACTTAAAACCCGGGTTTTTCTATTCGATTAAGAAATTTCAAAACCCTATCCATGTATTAGTACCAATTCAAATTCTAGATGGCGCTGACTATAGCCAAACCTCGCTATAAACTTTCTTCCTTAGAATCATATAGGCTTTTAACTTTAAGATACAAATTGCGTTAAAACTTCCTCCCCGGCCGACCATAGGGCCCTCGTTCGCCTCCTAGTGGAGCGCCAAATCAGCGAGCGTACCACACGTACGCCACCGAAGACGAACGCCGCCTGAGAGCCGTCGTTCGCGGTATCCCAATCGAAATACCTAACGAGGTAGTTAAATCCGACTTAATCGGACAGGGCCTCCCCGTAGAGGAAGTCCACCGCCTCTACAACAGGCATACAAAGGCCATGTACCCGTTGGTCTTAGTCATTTTAGACTCCTCTCCCGCCTCACGGGAGATTTTCAACCTGAACACGTTCTCTGCCGATAGAAAAAATGCACTTTCCCGTTCAGGCCGTGTCGGTCAGTGATGGTTGACATCAAGAATTTCCATTTGAGCCGCGTCGGTCAATGATGACCGCGTTTAACAAGGATTTTCGTTTCGTTCTTACAGACCGTTGGTAAATGTTATCAAACTAAATCCTATATTCATTGACCCGCGTGGCCCTGTAGTTACTCTATATGAAGTTGGTTTTTGCAAAATTACAAGTTTCGATATACAAACAATAGTTTCTATTAAAACCTACCATTTTAGCAAGTAGAAATAAAAAAAATACATATATTAATTTGTATGAACTTATCAATTAATTATGTATGAAATTAGGCAAAATAACTCAACCAAAAAAAAAAAGTTTATCATGGCAAGTGTTAAAAAAGTATTGATTGATCTGACTGATCCATTTTTTAGTCTTGTTTCCTTGCAATTGAACCTCAAAATATGGACACATTTTTCTAGTAACATTCTACACAGGAACGACGCACTTTCAACGAAGGTCCATCTTTTTTCTGACGCACGTGCTTTCTTCATGTCGTCTGTCCTCTAGGCACTCTGGCTAATGCAGGCTTTGCCAAAAACTTTTTAGTATTTCTTTTCTAAAGTCTACAATGCATATGGATTTATTTATGACGCTTTTAAACATATCTAAAGGATTTACCATAGCGACATTCAATATGACATCATCAGCAATTTTTTTGGAAAAAGGCGAGCTGACCCGACACCACGACCCGCGCGGCCCCATGTAACGGAATGACGGTTTTTTCGCTCTATGGACCGCGGCGATCAATGCTGTTCGACATTAATTATTTCAATAAATAAAAGCTTAAATTGACTTTCGACGAAAATACAATACATTTGGATACAAAATAAAATCATATGAGCAAAAAAATATCTCGGCCCATTTTGAAGAGAACCACATTTTTTACTCGGCCTAAACGGAAATTTCGCTGTCGGTCAGCACTGACCGCATCGGCAGAGAACGTGTTAAACAGTGCTGTTCCCTCTCCGGACTCACTGTCGAGACCCCAAAGTCCCATGATGTGGTTCGGCAATGTCACCGCTGCCAACATTATGGCCACTCCTCCCGGTATTGTCAGCGAAAACCGAGGTGCGTAAAGTGCCTCGGGGACCACGGCACGGCCGAATGCGCCCGCAAGCTTCCTTGCGAGACTCCTCCTGCCTGTGTTAACTGCGGGACCGAGGGACACACGGCGAATTATCGCGGGTGTCCCAAGGCCCCGAGAGGCGCGGGCCGGAGGCGTCCCGGGAACAAGGGGCCGTCGACCGTCGCCGCGGCGCCTCGCGCTACGCAACAACCCCGGGACTTATTCGTCCCTGCCCCGCTTCCTTCGACCAATGTATGGTCTAAAAAATCAACGGCCGCGCGTTCAGCGCCTTCGCTACCGGTAGCGAATCCAGCGCCACGCGTTAAAGCGCCTTCAGCGCCACAAGCTAACATTCGTTCCGTGGCGCCCTCTGCGCCAAACACGTCCACCTCCGAGTTATCGGAGAACGCGGCGCTCTGCAGAGATTTCGCGCGAAATCTAGACCTCAACGCGATAAACGCGTTCGCCGCGGCCATTCGCGAGGCCGAGGGGAACTTCGACGCCCTAATGGGCCTAGTCGTAAGGTTCGACTCCTTCGTGTCGGCCCTCAAAAATTACCACTGCCCTCCGAGCAGTACGTCACGTAACTTTTAATTCAATTCGTTATGGCTAGTACGTGTAGAATTAAACCGCGTTCGTTAACATTAGTTAGCTTTAACGCTAACGGACTTAACAAACAGACTGACCTGGTTAGAGACTTCGTTGTTAGGCACCAGGTCGATATACTTGCGGTGCAGGAATCTTTCCTTAAACCGTCCATGCGAGATCCAAAGATTGCTAATTTCAATCTAATTAGAAACGACCGCACAAGCCAACGCTTTGGCGGTACGTTAATTTACTATAAAAGGTCACTGCACTGCATGCCTATCGACCCTCCTCCGCTCACGAACATGGAGGTCTCCGTCTGTCGTATCGCGATGACAGGTCACCAGTCACTAATCATTGCTTCGGTTTACCTCTCGCCAAATAAAACCGTGCTCGAGAGCGATCTCAGAGCCCTGTTTGCCTTAGGGAACTCGGTCATTCTGGCCGGGGACCTCAACAGCAAACACTGGGACTGGAATAGCTCTCGGAATAACCGCAACGGTATCATATTAGACAGACTGACAAACACGTTAGGCTTTACAGTAGTCGCGCCCACCGCTCCCACACATTTTAGCCCGCCGCCCATCGCTCCGGATGTCCTCGACGTAGCGGTGCTACGAGACGTAACACTACAGCTACGGCTCGTAGAAACGATACACGAACTCGACTCGGATCACCGACCCGTGCTCTTCAAGCTGGGTCCTCCGGTCGATTCCGATCCGATAACGAAAACCATTGTCGACTGGGGGAAGCTGCAAGCGGCTCTCAAGCCCATCAGCTCCCCTCAATTAGATAACATACCCGACAGACTGACGACCGCGAACGAAGCGTTAGGCGCGATCTCGGCCGTTACTAACCATATTCAATCTAAGATTGAATACTCCTCTAGGCAGCGCGTCGTCGGTCCTGACCGACGATTTGCGTTGCCCCCAGAGGTGCGTAGGTTGATAACGGCCAAGAACCGCGCGACCCGCGCGTACGATAGATACCCCACAGAGGTAAACCGACGCAATCTCCGCGTTCTTCAGAGACGCGTCAGAGATAGCATTCGAATACTCAGAAGCGACAGATGGGATCGACATCTCGCCGAGCTCACGCCCTCTCACGTTGCGTACTGGCCCCTCGCGAGAGTCCTCAAATCGGAGGCAACTCAAACACTCCCTCCGTTGGTTCGCGCAAACCAGCCACCTGCCTTCGACGACGCGGATAAGGCCGAGTGTCTAGCCGAGAGTCTCGAGACTCAGTGCTCGCCAAATACGAACCGCGTAGACGCCGCGTTTATTCAAACGGTCGACGACGAGGTGTCGTTACGATTAAACTCACCGCCCGCCGGCGACCCGCTCCCCTCGATCACGTTCGACGAGGTTAACTCTACTATCAGGCGTCTTCATAATAAGAAGTCCCCCGGTCCCGATAAAATATCAAATAGGGCAATCAAACTTCTGCCCGATCAAATTATCGCCCTTCTGGTGACGATCTTCAATTGTCTCATGACTAACTGCATCTTTTCAGATCAGTGGAAAGAGGCTGTAGTCATAGGTATTCACAAGCCGGGTAAACCCCGCAATCTCCCTAATAGTTACCGACCCATTAGTCTTCTTAACTCGCTCGCTAAAATATACGAGCGACTTCTCAACTCACGCTTACGGTATATTTCAAACTCCCAGGCCCTTCTTCCGGACGAACAGTTCGGCTTCCGCCATGCCCACTCATGTACCCATCAAGTGCACCGCCTCACGGAGCACATCCTTCACGGCTTCGGCCGTACGACTCGCGGTCTCGCGACAGGAGCGCTCGTTTTCGATGTAGCGAAGGCGTTCGATAAAGTCTGGCACAACGGTCTGTTATACAAGCTATACCTGATCGGTGTGCCCGACAGAATGGTGCGAATTATCCACTCATTCTTGTCGAATCGTTCCTTCCGCTTCCGCGTAGAGGGTGCCCTCTCCACTCCGAAACCCCTTCGCTCAGGCCTTCCGCAAGGATCAGTCCTCTCGCCGATTCTATTTTCGCTCTTTACAAGCGATATTCCTAAGACCGCCAAAGCCCATATCGCGCTTTTCGCCGATGATACGGCCGTCTACACCACCGACTGCAGAACGCAGCGGATTGTCTCCACTCTCCAGACCGCGACCGACGCCCCAGGCGAATGGTTCCGGAAATGGAGAGTCGAGGTTAACCCCGATAAGAGTGCGGCAATTTACCTTACTCGTAGTGCCCTCAGCTCTCGCACTAATCCGTCCAGACGCCCCGCCAATGTCAAGCTCTACGGCGAAGACATTCCGTGGCAAAAATCCACTAAATATCTAGGCGTCACTCTTGATAAACAGTTAACCTTCCGAGAACATGTCCGTCGTGTCTGTCGTAAAGCCTGCTACGTCATGGGTAGGCTCTATCCCCTAATTTGTGCGCGTAGCAAAATGTCCCTCAGACACAAAGTTACGCTTTACAAAACTTGCATTCGTCCGATCCTTACCTACTCCAGCGTCGCGTTCGCTCACGCCGCCCCTAGTACACTCCGCAAGCTCCAGGTGCTTCAGAATCGGTTCACTCGAACCGCCACTGGAGCCATCTGGTGCGTGCGAAATGCAGATCTCCACGCCGATCTCGAATTACCGACCCTCAGTCGGTACTTCAAGGAAACGTCCGAGCGTTTTTTCAAAAAAGCCGCGACTCATCCGAACCCACTGGTGGCCCGGGCCGCCAAGTACACCGTTCCCATCAATACACGCTGGAGAAGGCCGCGTAATGTTCTTACCGACCCCGACGACGATCTAACGAAAGCCGTCGACGTACTTACCGCTATGCGATCGGCTAACACCGGTGCCGATCGCCCGCAAAACCGCCTACGCCGGCGTAGGCGAGGTCATTCGCTACGCGTACCGCTCACCCGGGTGAGCTTCCGTCCAGCTCTTCAAGCTCCCACCCTCATTGCGGCGGTCCAAGCCGAGGCCGATGCCCCCCCTCGGGGCACCCTTGGTCTAGCCGCAAACACGGCGAGCGCTCTCGCGCTCGCCCAAAACGCCCGGTTAGTATTCGTGGCTCCATAGGAACACAATACGTAATAGTCAAATCAAAAAAAAAAAAAAGATACAAATTGTGTGGCAAAAATCGACTAAATATCTAGGCGTCACGCTTGACAAACAGTTAACCTTTCGCGAACATATCAATCGAGTCCGCCGTAAAGCCTGCTACGTCATGAGTAGGCTATATCCCCTAATTTCCGAGCGTAGCAAGTTGTCCCTCAAACACAAAGTTACGCTTTACAAAACTTGTATTCGTCCGATTCTCACCTACTCCAGCGTCGCGTTCGCCCACGCCGCCCCTAGCACACTCCACAGGCTCCAGGTGCTTCAGAATCGGTTCACTCGAACCGCTACTGGAGCCATCTGGTGCGTGCGGAATGCAAATCTTCACGCCGATCTCGAATTACCGACCCTCAGTCGGTACTTCAAGGAAACGTCCGAACGTTTCTTCAAAAAAGCCGCGACGCATCCGAACCCACTGGTGGCCCGGGCCGCCTACTACACCGTTCCCATTAATACACCCTGGAGAAGGCCGCGTAACGTACTCACCGACCCCGATGACAACTTAACCAAAGCCGTCGATTTACTCGTCGCAACGCGTTCGGCCGACACCGGTGCCGATCGCCCGCAAAACCGCCTACGCCGGCGTAGGCGAGGTCATTCGCTACGCGTACCGCTCACCCGCGTGAGCTTCCGTCCAGCTCTTCAAGCTCCCACCCGCATTGCGGCGGTCCAAGCCGAGGCCGATGCCCCCTTCGGGGCACCCTTGGTGTAGCCGCATACTACACGGCGAGCGCTATCGCGCTCGCCCAAAATGCCCGGTTAGTATTCGTGGCTCCTTAGGAACACAATACAAAGAAGTCAATTCAAAAAAAAAAAGGTACAAGTTGTTATCTGTTTTGAGTAAAGCGCTTGTTAATAAATAGTGTTTCATTAAGTTAATTAAATTCAGTGAGTGGTTCGCGTTAAAACAGAAACTACCCAACAAAGTGATACACTTTTGCTAACTTAACATGTTTTTTGTTATTAGAAGACATTTATCCTACTACACACTACCAAAAAAACTTCTGTACAGACGCAGTCACTGTAGGAAGCTTTTCTAGAATATTAAAAATAACCCCCCTTAAAAGACCAGTTATTTGTTCTACATACATATGATAGTCGTCAACTTATATTGTTCATTGAAAGAATAACAAAAAAGTATACTTATAATAAGTACTAGATGTGCCCGCGACTCTAGAAATGTGGTGCTGGAGAAGAATGCTTGGGGTTTCGTGGACCGAGTTTCGCACGAACGTCTCGATACTTCAAGAACTCAGTATCAAACAGCGTCTATTTTCTATAGTACAATCTCGCATTCTGACATTCTTCGGACATGTTTCCCGGCGTGACAACCAGTCTATAGAACGCCTTGTTGTCCAAGGAAAGGTGGAAGGCACTAGACCGCGCGGAAGGTCACCCACACGATGGACTGACCAGATCAAGGCAGCGGTTGGAGGCTCGCTGAACGAGTGCAGCCGGATGACCTCTAGCAGGCAGCAATGGAAAAACATCGTGCAACGGATCACATCTGCCCCCTCTAAGACTACGAGTACATAGTGATCACGACCGCTCTGTCAAGAGCGTACCGGATTAAAAGAAAGTGCCCGCGACTTCATTCGCGTGGAGTAGTGACTTGGGGTAGAATTTTTAATTATTTAGGCTGTTTATTAATTTATGTAATTGCGCATTTATCGCAGCCAATCTATGTTGTAAGTGCTACTTTGCCGCAACACTCTCACACCACATCACTCCTACCTACTCTAACTCCCACTCCCACCAAAGAAGAAAGTTTCATTGTTATAGCTTCAATAACCACGAATTTCCGTACAAACTTTTATCCCCCCTTTTAACCCCTTACAACCCCCTTTTCGCAATAAATGCTATGCTATGTTCTTTCTCAGGGTCTGAACCATCTGTATACTAAATTTCATTCAAATCCGTTCAGTAGTTTTAACGTTAAAGAGTAACATACAGACAGACAGACAGAGTTACTTTCACATTTATAATATTAGTAAGGATGTAATTGTTGTTTTCTTCCTCCATTTGTTTCAAAAAATTATAAAATCTAATATCCATACTCAACAAACTTTATCTGTATATATTCCTATAATAAACACAGATAAAGTCTCGCGTATTGCGTTTATAGCGCAAAATATATCAATTGTTTGTAAAGATTTTAAAAATTAATAAATCAATAAATAAAATGTTTGGCCTAATATTTCTGTTTAGTCTGTAAGTTAATTTGTTATATTTAGTCTGTAAAAATTGATATGACGTATAAGTCTATTGTCTATTCTCGATCTAAGGAGATACAATTCATGTCACTTAAATTAAGCAACGTAATTAAAAGTATTTTGCCAAATTTTGTTTGAATTAATTAAGCAAGTGAACAACATTAATGGTCCAAATCGAGCCGAATCAGAAAAATATTGCAACATATAAAGTGAGCATTAAAAGTACATTAAAACGTAAAAGTTCATATGCAACACAAGTGCAACGTCAAGTACTCATAACCTTCTTACAACACGTGCAAAATGGAAAAATTGATGCGAGAATTAAGTAGTTATGCGAAGAAAATTGAAACATTGCTAATTAATACCAAGAAGACGTCCAAATCCAGGTACACTAAAGGCTATTTAACAACCAGGTTAGAAACGGTAAAGGAATATTGGCATAAATATCTATCGTTTTACGAAAGTTTTATTGAAAATTATGATGATAACGAAATAATTCAAAATCAATATACTGATACAGAGGCGTTTTTATTGGAACTTAAAACCTTAATCTCTGACTGTTTGGAAACATCCCTTAATACACAAGCATGCGAGAATAATTCAGAACATCAATCACAATCAAATAAAACAAGATTACCACTACCTCCAGTGCCTTTGCCTAAGTTCTCCGGTAATTATTTGGATTGGGCAAGTTTTAGAGATATATATTTAAATTTAGTACATAACGATAAACATTTAACAATCATTGAAAAACATCATTATCTGCGCTCAAGTTTAATTGGAGAAGCCGAACAACTATTGAAAAACTTTTCTCTTACTGAAGCTAACTACAATAAAGCGTGGGATACTCTTCAAAATAGATATGATAACAAAAGAATGATAGTTAATACAATATTAAACAGATTTTTACTTCAAAGAAAATTAAATTATGAAAATGCATACAATCTAAAATTATTATTAGACACATCAAAAGAATGTTTAGATTCACTAGAGAATTTAGGAATTAATGTGAACACTTGGGATGCTATAATAGTGCATATAATTACCTCAAAGCTTGACTCGGGGTCTATTAAACAATGGGAACAGTCCCTAGGAGCTTCAACAGATATTCCAACTTTTAAAATGTTGGAAGCACATTTAGAAAAACAGTTTAGAACCTTAGAGATTATTGATATGAATGAGAAAAAAGAATTTAAACAAATCACTCGCCAATCAAATAAACAAACCTTTAAGTCTTTTACTACTACAAACAAGGAAACCAGCTGTACATTCTGTTCACAAAAACATTTTATATGTCATTGCAAGGAATTTGGCAAATTAGAAGTTATACAAAGACAAGAGTTTGCTAAAAAACAAGAACTTTGTTTCAATTGCTTAGTTAAAGGACATACCAGTAACAACTGTCACTCATCGCTTTCCTGTAAGAAATGTGGTCGACGGCATCATACTCTTTTACATATTACTGGAAATAAAAACTTCACAAGTGATGTTATCACTCAACCTACAACTGCACCGGTTCAGTCTTTATCGGATCCGGTTGTCAGCCTCAAAGTAGAAACGAATCACCAAGTCTTATTGGCTACTGCTCACATTTCAGTTCAATCCAGAGATGGAAATAAATACACACTAAGAGCACTTGTAGATCAAGGATCACAAGCTTCTTTTATCACAGAAAGAGCAGTACAATTGCTTGCACTTAAGAAAATAAGAGTTCAATCTAAAGTCACAGGAATCGGTAGCAAAGCATCATTCACAACCAATCATATGGTCAACTTAAGTTTTTGTTCATGCTATAACGATTCTCAGCCGTTTACAACTATGGCTTATGTTTTCAAGAAAATTACAACTCTTTTACCTGTCGAACAATGTTCATCACATACCTGGCCTGAAAAACTTGAACTTGCTGATCCATACTTTTACAAACCAGGTACAGTAGATGTTCTGCTTGGTGCAGAAGTTCATGCAAACATTATGTTAGAAGGTTTAAAGAGACACAACTGTCTTATTGCTCTCAACTCACACTTAGGATGGCTTATATCTGGTAAGATACCTTACACAAATTCACGACCACAGCATATTCTGGTACATCATACACAAGTGGAAGTGGATCAACTTCTTAGGAAATTTTGGGAAATTGAAACTTACCTACCTGATTATAAAGTAATGACACCTGAAGATAAGAAGTGTGAATCTATTTATGAAATTACTCACACACGGCATACTGATGGTAAATACATTGTTTGTCTTCCATTTAAAGATAACTTTAAGGAAAGGTTAGGAGATTCTAAAATAATTGCTACTCAACGGCTACTGCAAGTTGAAAACAAATTCAAAAGAAATTCAAAATTTAAAGAAGACTATAATAAATTTATGAAACAATACTTAACTGATGGTCACATGGAACTTGTACCTGAAAAAGAAGTAAATAAAAAAGATAAGTATTACTTACCTCATCATGCAGTTATTCGAGAAGCTAGTGTTAGTACAAAGCTACGAGTAGTCTTTGATGGTACTGCAAAACCACCAGATGGTACCTCATTGAATGATGAACTGCTTATTGGTCCGCCTTTGCAACAAGATATTAGAGATCTAATTACAAGATGGCGTCAACACAAATACTGCTTAGTTGCTGATATTCAAAAAATGTATCGCTGTATTTGGTGTAATAAGTCTGATGCAGATTACCAAAGAATATTATGGAGGGAGAGGCCTGATGAACCTATTAAAGAATATAGATTATTAACTGTTACCTATGGTACTTCATGTGCTCCATATCTTGCTATAAAAACTTTACACCAGCTCAGTGTTGATGAATCACATGCTTACCCTGAAGCAGCTCCACTCCTGAAAACCGATGTATTCGTTGATGATCTTCTTACGGGTGCAGATACAGAAAAAGATGCAATCCAGTTACAACAGCAACTTACTTGTATCCTTTTAAGTGGAGGTTTTCCTTTGCATAAATGGTCTTCCAATAGTGAATTAGTACTTAGTAATATTTCTGATCATTTAAAAGTTTCCAGTAAAAATAAACCTGTAAATATTACACTAGACCATTCAATTAAAGCTTTAGGAATCAAATGGGATCCTACAAACGATAAATTTAAACTTAGCTTTGACATTTATGATTTCACTAGTTGTAATATCATTTCTAAAAGAAAAGTTTTATCTGCAATCTGCAAAATTTTTGATCCAATGGGTTTTCTAGCTCCTATTGTAATTGTTTTTAAAATATTTATGCAAAAGTTATGGTTAACAGGTCTAGGTTGGGACGATTCTTTAAATGATAACTTAAAACGTGAGTGGTATAAGATTGTTAATAGTATAGCACAATATAATAGTTTTTACTTACCTCGCTGGCTTGATACTTCGAAATCTAATACTAAAGTAGAATTACATGGCTTCAGTGATGCATCTTGTGACGCGTATGCTGCTGTCATTTACATTAGAGTTATTAATGCATATGAAGTTAAAACTCATTTAGTTATGGCAAAAACAAAAGTTGCTCCAGTAAAACAAATTTCAGTGCCAAGGCTAGAGTTGTGCGGTGCTGTATTATTAGCAAATTTATTGCATAATGTTCAAATTAATTTAAAAATTAAGAATAATAATGTGTATGCGTGGACGGACTCCACTATTGTACTTTCATGGTTACAAAAAAATCCAAATTCATGGAAAACTTTCATTGCTAATAGAACGTCAGAAATTCTTAACTTGTATAATAGTGAACATTGGTATCACATTAACTCTTCTGATAACCCCGCTGACTGTGCTTCGCGTGGGCTTGATCCAGCTGATTTAATTAATCACAAGTTGTGGTGGACTGGTCCAGAATTATTATACAAAAATAATAAATCACAATTCAAACATTTTGTTTCACCGGATACATACTTAGAGTTAAAGCCAATTGTTTGTCATAAAATTAATGTAGTGCCTAATGTTGATTGTAATTCAATACTAAGTAAATATTCAAGTTTAACAAAATTGATTCGTGTTGTAGCATATTGTCAAAGATTTATTAATTTATGTAAAAAAACAATAACTTGTAAATATTTGACTAATGATGAACTTAAAACTGCCTCAAAGATTTGTATCAAACTTTCACAGCAATTTCATTTTTCAGTTGAAATTTCATTATTGTTAAAACAAAAATGTATACCAAAATCTAATAAACTTCATAGTCTATGTCTAATATTAGATTCAGAAAATATTTTAAGACTAAGTGGCAGATTGAAAAATGCAAATATTTCTTCAGATATGAAATATCCAATCATATTATCTAATGAATGTAACTTGGCTAAACTCATTGTAATTAATGCACATTTAAATTCACTACATGGAGGAATTCAGTTAACGTTGAATTTAGTTAGACAAAAATTCTGGATAATTTCTTGTAAGAATTTAGTCAAAAAAGTAATTAATCAGTGTATTTCATGCTATAAACAAAGAGCCATATCTGTTACTCCATTTATGGGAAATTTACCGCAGTTCAGAGTTAATCCTGCTCGTGCCTTTCGTACAAGTGGTGTAGATTATGCTGGACCAGTGACTCTTAAATTATATCCAGGGAAGTGTAATAGAACTTGCAAAGCATATATCTGTTTATTTGTATGTACTGTAACAAAAGCCATTCATTTGGAGTTAGTCAGTGACTTAACAGCTTCAGCTTTTATTGCCTCATTTAGAAGATTCACAGCTCGTAGAGGTTACTGCCAAGATCTGTGGAGTGACTGTGGTACAAATTTTGTAGGTGCCTCACGTGAACTAAATCTTGCTTTCAAAAACTCTAAATCTAAAGTAACTGAAGAGATTGCTGAACTGTTAGCTAACTCTAATACAACGTGGCATTTCATCCCTGCAGGAAGTCCACATTTTGGAGGGCTCTGGGAGGCAGGAGTGAAGTCCATTAAAGGTCATCTCACTCGGACTATTGGTCAAACGTGTCTAACTTTCGAGGAATACTGTACTTTACTTACTCAAGTTGAAGCTTGTGTTAATTCTCGTCCACTAACGTTAATTAGTTCATCTATTGATGATTCTCCTTTAACCCCAGGTCATTTTCTTGTTGGGGAACCTCTTTTGCATGTGCCCGAGGAAACTTTACAAGATGTAAAAACTCATTATCTGGATAGATGGCAAACCATTCAAAAAATTGTTCAAAGTATTTGGCGTAGATGGCAATCAGAATACCTAACTACTTTACAGCAAAGACATAAGTGGTCAACAAAAGAAAGAAACATTAGTTTAGATACAATTTGTTTAATCAAAGATGATCGCTTACCTCCCTGTAAATGGCTTTTGGGTAGAATTGTCCATATCCATCCAGGGTCCGATGGAATAGTAAGAGTAGCATCGTTGAAAACAAGAGGTGGTACTATTATTAAAAGAGCAGTTACAAAGCTATGTCCTCTGCCCTTGGATGATAATTAATTAAGTTTTTTTTTTTGTACCAAACATAAAGATAAATTTAGTAAAGACTAGGATAGAGAGATCATATGTTAAGTTACAAATTTTGTTTGTTAAAATAGGTATTGGGTAAATAATCATTAGAATGTAACTACTGAAGGACCCTAGGTGGTCCTTGGGGGGCGATATGTTTAGTCTGTAAGTTAATTTGTTATATTTAGTCTGTAAAAATTGATATGACGTATAAGTCTATTGTCTATTCTCGATCTAAGGAGATACAATTCATGTCACTTAAATTAAGCAACGTAATTAAAAGTATTTTGCCAAATTTTGTTTGAATTAATTAAGCAAGTGAACAACAATTTCTTATTATGTATTTTTATTTTTAAGAAATGTATTTAATTTAATTTAGTATTTTTAGTTATATTTTTATTTTTTGTTAGGATTAATATCACCTAAATTAGCGGATTTAAAATTTGATAATGGTCACATTGTTACCAAATTATAAGTTGCAACATGTTGGCAAGCCTGAAAAGGCGGTTTCATTGCTTGGTTCTAACGTCAAAAAGAAGCCATTTTGCTTATTTCTTTTCCGATCCTGTGCTTGCCGCGCGAACATCGTATTTACATTATATTTTGCAAATTTTGTAATATTGCTCGATTAATGTTGGAAAACGCATTTTAAGAATCACGTGTACGTAATAATTATGGAATATTATTCGGTTTTTATAAGAAAAGCTAAATTCAGCGGCTTCAAAGGCACGTGGTTTCCCCGGCGCCCTTAGTCATGTAAGTGCATTTGTTATTATTTTATGTGAGTATGTGTCTTCTAAGAGTAGTATTACACATTTTGTGTTTTTGACATAGTCGGTACTAAAGTCTATAAATGCCATGTAACGCCATATCGTCTCCGTAAAAGGAAGGACGCTATCGGGAATGTATAACTCTCATAAATGAAACTTAATAATTTTGACATAGCCTGAACTTAATACAAGTTTTCCTATCTAGTTTCACCTTAATATTGGTAATAAACTAAAAAATAGTTAAAAACTTCTGCTTATATACTACTGTTGACTATATGTCGGTTAATTGACTCGTTTTAATACGTGATTCGGCGATGTCAAGTTTTATCAAAGCTACAACAGTTTTTATGCAGAACACTTACTATCTACCCAGATGTAACGTAGGTAGAATCATAAACATAGCCAGAGATGAAGATAGTAATAGAATTGTTAGATGATGGATTTGGTTTACTCTGTGTTGGTGTAAAGATTAGGGGGGAGTGTCAAATCCAGGGTGGCAGATGCGTCTTCTGAGTACCGCTATGGTTAAGAATCTTAAAATGTATTTGCATGATAAAAGAATACTTAGTCAGTATTTCATAGTGCCCTATACACAGATTTCAGTTTTTTTCAGTCCTTACAGATGCTATTAGTAGGTAGTCACATGGTTTTCTAATAAGTCTCCTTACAAATTTTCTAATAGGAGTATCTTTATATAATTTTCTAACAGGGATGCTAAAGAATGCTGGGTCATCAGTACACATAACTGCCCAGATTTTCCAAGCGAAGGTTGTTGATTTATCAAATATCAATTTAGCTAGGTCATAAATATTATTGTCAGCATCAACTCTTTGATTACAACATATTTTTCTTAGAAGCCTCGACACTCACAGGGAATATTACTTCAACTTTGAATAAACTTGTATAGGGAATTTAGAATAAAACCTGTTCTAGTCCTGTCTCCATTATTGATTTATCATTGGAATACCTGCATTTTATTTTATTTATTAACTTATTCATACCTTTCATATGCATGTTCTCAGCTGAAGCAAATAACATCCAATTAACAACCTGGATGCAGCTGTAGGAGCTGAGAAAGGGCTCATTGATGATCATGCCGGAGCAGTTCAACTTAGGACCAACTAAGCCTACGGTAAAATGTACTGTTAATAGTCAATGGAGCATGGGTTCATTGTCTAATGCGATTGAAGTGTTTCTAAAATTGTTATTTTTTAATACTTTTTTTTGAGCAATACATAATATCCTTTTTACTCATTTAGGGCTAAGATTAAGAAGTGAAGACATGGTCCTGGTAGAAAAGTGTGAAGCGGCATTGCTTGGTGTACAGCAGCCGCTGCTGCAAATGAGGGGGTAATATTGACAGAAGATGTCGACACAGCTGTCTTCCATATAGAGGTAATTTTTTTTTATTGTGTGGTTAACTTAGGTGGTGCTGTGATTTATTTCTGTCTCGGGGCATTGCTATCATGTAGAGTTTACTTTAATTTTACAAGATGCTGTGACAAAAATGGGTGTCATTATTATGCAAAATAAATTATTTTTTATTTGATTTTTTAAGTTGAACTTCTTCTATTGTGTGACTGCCGTTCTGCGGTCTCAAATTTATTTCATTAAATACGTGCACATGTCCAAATGTTTTGTTTGTTTTATGTTATAATCATTTAGATTTTTAAATAATTTGTAAGAAGATACTGTCTATAGTTTACGCGAGTAGTACATATTTAAATACAGCATCCGAAACGTCGGGCCGAAGTTAAAAATAATTTCCAAATAAGTTTAACTAATATATCGCGTTTTAAACCGTTAAAGTGTTTTATTTAAATTCTAAGAAGATATTGAACTTTTTTTTCAGAATCTTACAAAATGCGCGACCGCAAAGTCTTTGAAAGTGGTTAAGGTTGGGACAATACTGCAGTAGAGACAGCATCCAGGTGAGGATAAGAGAAATTTTAGTCTTGTCAGGCCATAATCACCGAGTTATGAAGAACCATTTTTCGACATTTTCTTTTCCTTTACTTTTTCTAACTATTCGCCTGGAATTTATTGCTAAATCGCTTTTTTCCACTGCTATAGGCCGAGATTGAACGTGGACTTTAGCCGGTCTCCGAGTCCGCCACCAACAACGCGGTGACAGTGAAGACACGAGGTGGGCAGACCTCGCCGCGGGCACTCGCTTCACGGGGTGAGACAAAATATATAATTACAGTAGAATCCGTATATTCCAAGAGATCGATAACATTATGTCGTACTAATTGAATGGCGTATAAGATGGCAGAAAAATTTCTTAGAGGTTTGACATTTTCCTATTCACATTGTGTCGGTCACTGCTGGTTGACATCAAGAACTTGTATTTAGGCCGCGTTTTACGAGGATTTTACAACTAAAACATAATCGACAGGGAATATGACATTATTTTCACTATGGTAGTGTTTAGTATGTAAAAATAAGATTAAATATGCAATTGTTACAAAGAGTAGGCATTTTTTTAGTTCTTTTTCTAGCCATTACATAGGAACGACGCTCTATCGAAGAAATGTCTTCCGAATTTAATAAAGCGCGGTGCCTTCTTGTCCATCCTGAAGGCACTCTGGTTAATGCAGGCTTTGCCTAAATTTCTTCAATAATTATTTTCTAAAGTTTGCCATATAGAATAGAAAACTAAAGCAATGCAACGCGACGCGACGCGAGCGGACCCGACTGCGACCCGCGCAGCCTCTTTCGGAGTGACGATTTTTTTTTCGATAAACTGGCCGCGTCGGTCAATGCTGCCCCGACGCTGTTTTTTTTTATATATATTTTTTTAAAAATCGAAAATAAATTGAAAAAATTTTAGACTCGGGCAGGACTTGAACCGGCATCGTCAGCTTTCCGCACAGAGCAACAGCACGGAAAGCTGACGATGCCGGTTCAAGTCTTGCCCGAGTCGAAATTTTTTTCAATTTATCTTTGATTTATAAATTATACACATAGTGCCTTCATGTGCTATAACATGTGAAAAATATTAATGTTTTCAAACATACCTTTTAATAGAAATAAAAAAATGCCTTTTTTAAACAGAACCGCATTTTTTACTAGTAATTTTGAAAATTTCGCGACGGAGAACGTGTTAGCAAAATAATTTTTAGTTGGTTAATAATTAATTAAAAAATATACTAATTGTGTAAAGCTTAAGAGTTTGTATGTTTGTTTATTTGATCGCGCTTATCTCAGGAAGTACTGGTTCAAATTGAAAGATGATTTTTGTGTTGGTTAGCATTAAAAAGTCCACGGCGCTACATGTCTATCTATTAAGATTAACTTGCAAGAACGACGGGATGCGAACGACGTAGTGGTCTGCAAAAACAAATTTGGACGCCCACGTTATATATTCTTCGTGGATGATGTCGCTGATCTGAACTTATCTCCTATATATTTAGTATCTTCTATGTTTTGTGACAATTCTTTAAATTTGTGCCATCATCAATTTCAGTGCATCCAGTCTTGCCGATGGCAGCGGGAGGTGAAAGAGTCGCCCATGCAGCTGTCCGTCTTTAAAGAACAGATGACGAAGACTATCCATCTTCAGGAACTGCAGAAAAGACTTACCAGCTCACGAGGTTTTAAGTTTATTGATCTGCTAGTATCGAGTTTGGTTCATCCATTAACAATAAATAATAAGTTAGTGTGAATATTGATATTGGGTTGAAAATTTAATATGAAATTATAATATAAGAAGGAAGAACAAATGAAAAACTTATGGCGAGCCATATTTTCGAAGATTATTAGATTTTTTGTACAAAATAAATGTGGAAATACACAACTACGACCTCATACTACGCGCGCAACGAATTATATACTTGTATGTGTGTTTGTTTACTATTAAAAATATGAAACGAGAATTAATAATATTTTTTAAATCATAATATAGATAATTTGTACGGTTACTTTTGACAATTAAAATGCCGTCTTTGTGTATTTTCACTCTGTATACTTATCTAAAAGCACTCACAAGGAACAATAACAAAACTTTTATAAAAATGCCACTACTACTTAGGAAAATAAATTAAAAAAAAAATTTCGACTCGGGCGGGACTTGGCTAGAGCACGGAACGCTGACGATGTCTTTTATATTCTTTAGAAACTGCAAGTTAACAAATGTAAGACGAGCGACACTGACCCCTTCACAACTGAGCTATATCGAGTCTTGTTGCGCTTTATATTTAAAAAGCAGTTTACACATACGTTTTAAACTTTTTTAATGCGTTATTAATTGTTTGTTCATAGAAAAAGAAAGAAGATTCTGTTTATTACCACATAAATAAAGACACGAAAAGCTAAAGTTATAGAACTAAAATTCAGCATAATAATAAAAATGATTTATTTAAAAGTTGCTCACAAAAATGAAAAATAAGAACTAAGATTAACTTAATAACTAAACTTATACAGATTATATAAAATATAGAAGGCTTCAAAGAAAATCACTAGGCCGACTCCCAAAACAGGAGCCACTCAGCATAATGTTACAAACACACTTGTTGCAACACTGATTTTCGGTGGTTCAATCTCACTGAGCTGTTTTTCAGTCTGCTGCCGCACGTCGAAGTTACTAAAGATTTCATTAAACTAATATAAATTGTCAAAATTTAAGTTGAATATGTATATTAATTTTATTTATTTAATTTATTTATTGTTTATAAACTTTATTTATCTACCATTACTGAATATACCTATTGCGATAGAATTATTTTAATATTTATAACAAATACCATATTATGTCAAAGAGTGTTGTTTTTGCCAATTCACCCAAGCGGCACGTGAAAAAAACGAGTACTTGGCGGAGGGTGGTGCTGTGGGAGCGCAGGCGGCGTTGCGAACGGTCGGAGCGGCGTCGGATTTTTCGGCGAGGGAAGCTGAACTGTATTAGCCTCGACACGGCTTGCGTGCGAGATCCGGTCGAAGGCCATCTCCATGTCCAGGAAGACCGCTGCGAACATCTCCTTGTTCGCCGCGGTCGCAGCACCCTCGCCAGCTGCAGGGTCGTGGAGAGGCCGGGGCGAAATCCGAACTGTTCGGGCCGAGGCTCAGCGCATCGATTGATCACCGGCAGCAGGAGCGACTCGAACAATTTGGACTGCGTGTACAGCAGGGAGGTTGGACGATAGCTCGCCGCTCTTAGGACATTCTTCCCCAGCTTCAGTATGTAAAGGCGCGTTAGTCAAACTAACGCGCGCGGCGGCAGGTGGCGGAAGCCTTTCTCGGTTTGAGGCGCTGCGCAGTTGTCCGCACCACCGCCAGCGAGAAGAAGATAGCGTCCTCCTCGGGCGCGGCGACAGCGCGCTCCCGCTCGGTGACACGGGCCGGATTTTCCGCGGGATGCGGCGAGAACTGAGAACTGCGAGCGAAAGAAAGGCCAATCGATACAACGTCTCTCGCGGGGAGCGGGGAGGCGGGGGGTTAGGGGAACTCAACGTACTGATGACTGGGAGGTGATCAGACAGGTACTCGTCCATGATGACATCTAGGGTCAAATGGCAATGGATGCCACGATGAAGGAGTAGGTCAATGGTGGTTGGAGGAATCGGTAGCGGGATAATGTGTAGGAACGTCCGGCGCCGCGATCATATAGCCGTGCTGCTCGGCATCGGCGTAGAGAAGGCGGCCTCTTCGGTTCGCGCATGCGGGGTTCCAGGACTCGTCCTTGGCATTCCAATCGCTGGGGCTGAAGCGTCCGGCGGTGAGTAGACGGCGTACATTGCAATTGGCTGGCCATCGAACTCCAGTTCGATTCCCGTCGCATGCACGAACGTAAGCTCCTGGTCCGGGGTACGTCGGTGGACAATGCTCCTTCGGATGAGCACGGCTCGGCCGCCATTGGCCGCGCCCAGCGGCGAGACATGGTCCTGTCTATACGTGACGTAACCCGGTACGTATAACCGGTCGCCAGTGCGTAGGTGGGTTTCGTTAATTAAGGCTACGTCGATGTTATGTAGCTTTAATTGCGTTGTTAAGAACGCCACCTTCCTCCTAAGGCCGTTGGCATTCCAATAGAGGATTCTAAGGTCCATGGCGACCGGATACTCCTCGGTTGGGGGCCGCCTTCGGTCAGTGAGTTCTTCTTCCGCCGGCCGCGCAAGCGGCCGTCGGGATCCCGTTTCGCACTCCAGTGCTTGCGGGGGGTGTCGTGTGTGCGGCCCGTTAATACGGGCCGATCGTCGGGTCTGCCAGGGCAGATATGGTGTCGTTATCGGTGGTTTTGGGGCGCGGGGGGGCAACGCGTTTCAAGGCGCGCGGCACAGTCCCGCCAGGTGAGACCCCCGGTAGCCCCGAGGGAGGCCCAGCGAGACATAGCCAGCGGATGATCGCCATTGAAACGCGTGCGTATTGCGCCGCGCCCCAGGGTGTTTTGGAGTCAGTCCGGTGGCGGCCCCTGGCGAACGAGCTCGCGTGGGAACGCCCGTCGGTGGTCGGGAGGCCTCGTGTGGTGCGGCGCGATGTCGCGGAGGTGCGCGAAGCGTCGGCACGGGCGAACATCTGCGTCGCCAGTCTTCGGATGTAGTCGTCGAGGCTCTCCTGACGGAGGTCCCGGGCGATGGTCGCGTTTCTCACGTAGCACGATGCGTCGGAGTGCTTTATTCTGTACGGCTCTCAGGCGTTGCCGGGAAGATTCGGACGTGAGGCCGTACCAGGCGGGCGCCGCGTACGTGAGGTGGGGCCGGATGTATTGCCGGTACAGCGCGAGCTTGGCACGCGTCGGCAATCGGGACTCGAGGAGTGGCCGCAGCTTGGCGGTGGCGGCTGAGGCGCGTCCTGCGGCGCCGATCGCGTGCTTTCTCAGCGACAGCCGGCGGTCGAGCGTGACGCCCAGGTACTTAACCTGCGGGCGCCACAGGATGTCAGTATCGAGGAAGCGAAGAACTGGGGGCAGCTTGCCCGCCCCGAACACGATAGCCTGTGTCTTGGCGGCGTTCGCAGCTATCCGCCTTTCCTCTAGTCAGGCGGGGAGGAGGTTGCTGTGAGGAAAGCAGCGAGATCGGACTATAGCTCGCCGCCTTGAGTACGTCCTTCCCCGGCTTTAAAATCGTTATCACCCGCGCCTCCTTCCATGGCGCGGGGAAGTGTGAGGTCCGCAGGATGCCATTGAATAGGCGCGTCAGTGCCACTAGTGTGCGTGGCGGCAGGCGGCGTTAGTGATGCCGTCTGCTCTGGGGACCTTCTTCGGTTTCAGTCTTGACGTCGCCTTGCGCACCAGCGCCGGCGAGAAATAGATTGCGCCCTCCGACGGCGCGATGGGTGGGGTGACGTATTCGGCGACTGTGCGTTCCACCTCGGTGACGCGCGCCGGGTTGGTGGTGGAATGCGGTGCGCGGCTTCGGTATTGTTATGACCCGCGCCTCCTTCCACGGCGCGGGAAAGTGAGCGCCGAACATCCGCAGTGCGCAGCGGATTTTGCGGCGGCGCGTATACGGCGAACACCCCTGTGGGGCGACCGGCGAACTCGACCTCTACGCAGGCAAGAGGCGATGCGGGAGGCGGCGGCGGACAAGGACCGCCAGGCCACGATAGACCACGCCAGCCGGCGACACATGGTCCTGGCGGTATATGAAGTAGCCGGGGACGATACACCGCTGTCCCGGCAGGAGCAACGTTTCGTTGAGCAGCGCGATGTCGATGTCCTGCGACGATAAAAGCTGTCGCAGGAATGCGGTCTTGCCCTTGAGACCGCGCACGTTCCAGTATAGGAGCCGGAGGCTCCCCATTATCGGCGCGGGTCTCGGGCTGGGGCGCTGCTGTTGCGGAGATCCCGCGCAGGACGCTCGAAGAGCGGCGCGGGGTCACTGCCGGCCTGCAGAATGTGCAGGATCGCGGCGATGGCTCGGTTGAAGTCGGGAGCCGCAGTTGGCTGGGCAGTGCGCGGCTCGGTGCACGAAGCGGCGCACCGCTCAGCGGCGCAGGTGGCCGCGCCTGTGGTAGTGGTGGCAGCTGCAGTGGCGGCGGTGGTAGTGGCGCCAGAAGGAGCGGCGGTGCCCCTGCGGCTCGCGGCCGCAAGAGACACTTTCTTGTGGCAACCCTTGCCTCCTCCTCTTCCGCCGACACGGCGGGATGTTGCTGTGACGGCAGGGGCCGCGGTGGCGACAGCAGGCGCGGCGCTCGGCGAAGGACGCGGCGCGGCGCAGTTTGTGTAGTTGTGGCGGCACGCGTAGTGAGACGCGATTGGCCAGTGCGGGCGGCGGTGCCGGCGCGTTTGTTTAGCGCCTCCGTCTTACGCACCGGACACGTCGAGTGGTTTGCCGGGTGTGGGCCCCGACAATTGGCGCACGTGGCAGGCTCCGCCTTGGGCCGCGGGCAGTCGGCAGCTCGGTGGGGTTCGCCGCATCGCACACACGCTATAGAGCGGTGGCAGTTGTGCGACGATTGCCGGAACTGTTGGCCGCGCCCCTGCCGCTCTTCGATGGCGACGACGACTCGGCGGCGGAAGCGGCGGCGGCGGCCGCGGCCGCCGCCTTCTTTGTCCTAGCGCCGGCGTTGGCCGCCGTCTTTCTCGCCGGAGCGCCGCCGGCGCTCTTCTTCGATGTTTTCGAAGCGGCGGCACCCTTGCCGGACGCGGCCGATGCCGCCGGCTTCTTAGCGGCGCCGCCGCCACCACCGCCCGATGACTTCGAATCGATCTTGAAAGATCCGGAGGCTCCCTTGCCCTTAGTCTGAATGAGAGTGCCCGCGGCGACGGCGCGCTTCAAGTACTTTCTGATCAGCGGCGCGAGCCGCTCAGCGTCGACGCTATAGTTGGTCGCGACGTACTTCTTGATCGCCTGCAGCGACGATCCGCTGCGCTCTTTCAGCTCCCTGATGGCGGTGTTCACCATGTCGGAGGTCTTCGGGTGGGTCGGCTTCGATTTGGGCTTCTTGGCGGCTGCTGCGGCGGCCGCCGCCGCCTTTGGCGTCTTCTTCGCCGGGGTTGCGGGTGCCGGAGCTTCGGATGCGACCGCTGTGTCTGCCATTTTATTTATTTATTTATTTATTATTATTAACAATAATATAACTCGAGATAATATCTTCTCTCTCTCGGTAGCGTCGTCGCCGTGGCGCTAGTGTGCTCACTGTGGACGCGAATCAATACCGCGACGAGAAGTTCACCGGCTAGATGTGTTTTCACGTATTCAAAGTTGAAACTTTTCACTAACACGTCTCGTATTAATCGAATTTTTTAATATGCGCGACATACTTTTCCACCCGTATATGCATCGCCGCCGATCCGTATGAGTGACGGCATCGAACGGCGATCGCCTTTCGCGTAGCCGCCGCCCGATTGCCGCGTGAGAGACGTTCGAATATTACCGATGCGGTGACGCGCGCGCGATGTCCACTTTAAAATATAATTTTTCGCATCGAATCGAACGCGAATCGTTGAAATTGTCGTCCCCGTTGAACGCCAAGATCCACATGTTGCGCGAAGTCTATTCGTCGCATAGATACGATCGATTTACGATACTTTTTATCGGTCCGAACGTGACGCGTTGTAAAACACAACGACGGGCGGGCGAGCGAAGTGAGCTCCTCTCGCGCCACCGAGAGCACTCGACTCTCGAGAAACGTAGCCTATTTATTTTCTATATCGACTGCAATTGCTCTATATACTTAATAAATTTTGAAAATGAAAACAATAGTGTAATCATTAATACACACATCTCCCTCCAGTCACAATTAATAGCTATAGGCAATAATAAATCGACGTAACGACCATGGTTAGCTCGCGCTACGCGCGCGCTCCTATTCCTTATCCTCCGCGTTGTTGTATTAAAAAAAAAAAAAAAAATCGTTTATTATTAAGTACAACACACACTCTCTCTCTCTCTCGAATGTCTGTCTATCTATAATATGTATATAATTTGATCGATACACTACACAAGACAAATATAATCTAATACAATCATTACAATTCATACATACTACATATTTTGCATACTGCACATACTCTCAATCTCTTAAGTACGTATCTAAATACTCGTATATCGTATAAGTGTTTGTATAATAGTAGTAAAGTCCGTATTCTATTGTTCATTGTAATTTATATTCTATGTATGTATGTATGACGTTATCGTTCGTTATGCGAAACTAGTATAGCAAAATATAAGCGCATCGGAATCATATGCGGCCCTGAAAAGGGCCTTTTTGTTGTAGTAGGTAGTAGTAGCACTAGTCGTCTGCTCTGTATCGGTTAACAACTTCTTAACCGCCGAAACCGTATAGGGTGCGACCCTGCCTCTTCAGAGCGTAGACGACGTCCATGGCGGTGACGGTCTTCCTCTTGGCGTGCTCGGTGTACGTGACCGCGTCGCGAATCACGTTCTCGAGGAACACCTTGAGTACACCGCGGGTCTCCTCGTATATCAGACCTGATATACGTTTCACGCCGCCTCTGCGCGCGAGACGACGTATCGCCGGCTTCGTGATACCCTGGATGTTGTCACGGAGCACCTTCCTGTGACGCTTGGCGCCACCTTTTCCGAGACCTTTGCCTCCCTTACCGCGTCCGGTCATCTCGCTGGTCGAATGGACGAATCGAATCAAATAATAACAGACTGCTGCGCGCTAGCGTGCTGCCCGTGCGACCGCTCGAATCGTATTATAAGAATTTTTCATCAGCACCTTTTTATAGACTCGCACGGGGTCTCCGTCTAACACTCCTCGTGTGAGAGAGAGCTGGAGTTGTGGGACGTGTGTGTGTGTGTGTGTGGGGGGGGGGGGTTGTTGTCGCGGGCCACGGGGAAGGGTACTGCTCACTATTCTATTCTATTATTTCACTTTAAGTACATACTCGTGGCTCCATAGGAACACAATACGGGAAAAAAAAAAAAATAATAATAATAATAATAATAACTACAACAACAAAAATAACACACTCTGCACTGCCTGATCGAGTGAGTTTGAGGTTTGAGTTTGAGTTTGAGTTGTAAGTTATATTTTAACGATTTAGCATCATCATATTAATAACGTGTAATGTAATTGTATAATCGATTGATTGATTGATTGAGATAGATAAAAATTCATTGTCATGTTCGTTATCACGTATCGTTTAGTTAGAGAACATCTTTAAATTAATCTGTTGGTGTTGTTTGCTTAGAGAGTGAAAGAAAGAGTTGCGGCCCTGAAAAGGGCCTTTTTCATCCGTTAATTTACGTTTACGTTCACGTTGAGAGAGAGAGTTAGCGGAGATTAGGCGCGTTCGCCGCGGATTCGGCGCGCCAATTGGATATCCTTCGGCATGATGGTGACGCGTTTCGCGTGTATAGCGCACAGGTTGGTGTCCTCGAAGAGACCGACGAGATACGCCTCGCTCGCCTCCTGGAGGGCCATCACTGCGGAGCTCTGGAACCGGAGGTCGGTCTTGAAGTCCTGCGCGATCTCTCTGACGAGACGCTGGAACGGCAGCTTGCGGATGAGAAGCTCGGTGCTCTTCTGGTAGCGACGGATCTCGCGGAGAGCGACGGTGCCGGGCCTGTAACGGTGGGGCTTCTTCACGCCGCCGGTGGCGGGCGCACTCTTACGCGCCGCTTTGGTCGCGAGCTGCTTCCGCGGAGCCTTACCGCCGGTGGATTTACGAGCGGTCTGCTTGGTACGAGCCATCTTCGGAATCGATCGATTCGAGGATTAAGAATTAACAAAAAAAAATATATGTATGTATATATAAACCGATACACGTCCGTAGGCTACGGCTGACGATCTCGATGTAAAAACGAAGCCGTGTGTTTCTCCTGGTCGCGACAAAGTCGCGACCTCCTTGTTCAGCCCATTTGGGCTCTGCAAGGGGTGTCTAGCGCGCCTTGCTGATACAAGGCGGTCCCTGGGGTCGTCGTCGATGGTTGGTGAACGCCCCCGCGTCTCGCGGTCAAGCACCGCCGGGTGAGACCCCCGGTAACCCCGGGGGAGGCCCAGCGAGGCGACCAGCGGACGAAGACGCGGGATCGGCGTTCGAGGTCAAATCCGGTGGTGATTCACTATCTGTTGCCGTCTGCTGCTGCTGCAGGGAGAGGCGGGGAGTCGGGAGGGGAGAGGAGGTCTCGCGGTAGTGGGTATCTTCGGTCCGGTGGCCTAGTGTGCCATGGGGCGAGATGTTGTAGATGAGGCGTGCGCGATGAATCGGCTTTTGCGAACATCTTCTTGGCCATCCGGACGATGAAATCGTTGAGGGTGTCTTGCCGGAGATCTCGGTGGATGGTAGCGTTTCTTACGTAACGCGGGGCTTTGGTAATGCGCCGGAGTGCCTTGTTCTGCACTGCGTTGAGGCTTCCCCCCCCTTTTTCCTTCTTTTTCCCCCCCCCCCCCCCCCCCCCCCCCCCCCTTTTTAATTTGGGGGGCCCCCCCCCCCCCCCCCTCTCCCCCCCCCCCCCCTTTTTTTTCCCCCCCCCCCCCCCCTTTTTTTTTTTTTTTTTTTTTGCTCGAAGACCAGTGTCGGTCGTCTATTTGACATCGAAACAAACGAACACACCCTTGTCTTATTAAAAAGTAAATACAAGAATTAATACAGATTAAAAATAGCGATTTGTTATTTGCATAATTGTTGATTATTTTTGTAATTCTGATATGTTGTAATCCAATGCTTTCCGACACTAGAAGTAATTTTATTGTGTTTTTTTGTGAAATATACCATGGCAACGATTTTTTTGTTTTATTTCCTTCCCCTAATGTACATATTGCATTTCGCAGTTTGTCTGTCATCTCGCTGTAGGCTATGCAATATGATGCAAGCGAGTTAAAAATTTGAAGAATGATGTATTGGAAAACCGATTGAAGACGGAGTCATCAGTCCACAACATTTACTGAACAATCCCCTCGTATTTAATAACATATATAATACGGCCGACGTAACTTCGCAAGTCTGATCTTAGCGCGAAACGCTGCGCAGAAATATTCCTTAGGATGTTAACGGTGGTAAGAGCAAGGTGCGCGGGATAGAGATTGACCCATTGTCAACAAAATCGACCGTTTATATTATTACATTTCCTAATCAATATTAATCATGAATTTTTTAATCGTATCAGATATTGTGATGACTTTTAAAGGAAAATAAAATAACTAAAAACTTGTTTTTCTTTATTGAACGACGTGATTTAGTTAAATATGAGTTATTTTTATATTATTACTGTTTTTACACATTTTCAACCATCTTTAAAGCTTTTTATACAAATAAGTTTCTACGATCCAATTTTGCCTATTTCAACAGGTATCGATTAAACGACACCTTCAAGGAACGAGTATGGACTTCTCTATTTGGTTATTCCGTAAAGATTCGTACATATTCGATAATGTTCGGTAAACAGTAGTTTGTCTCGGTCACTCCTTGGCGTTTATTTCGTTATCTCTGTCTTGAGCGCAGTCCGTTAGAAAAGTGATTGTTTATTGTGAAATTTAATACTAATATTTTTGTTTTATTCAGTTATTGGTATGTTACTTTTGCTTGCTATATGTAAAATATTTCATTTATCCCAGTAACGAAAATAAATGACAGTATTAGTTTTCTTTACGAGTGTACATGTTTATTTATTGAATTATTATTTAGTTAAATCGCACTTACTCGAAATCTGGGACTCGGTCTCAAAAACCTACATTAATAGTTTACAAGAAACTCAAAACAAAATTATCAAGGTCTTATTTCACTATTCTTTCTCACTTGAAAAAAAACACTATATCGCAAAACTCAGCTTCTTAATAAAAAAAAATACTGTACTTGTCTCCTAAGTAATTTAGCACTACAAAAACAAACTTACAAATAGCTAAACGAAACACTTTTAAACACACATGAGGAAACAAAATGATTTAAAAACAATAGAAATTAATGCAGCAGCGTTAAGATTTCAAAAAAAAAACAGTTTAACCTTGTTTAAAAATAAACAATCTAATCCTAGTTTTATATGAAAATAGCCCGAGGCACACCCACCAAAGTTATTTATAAAACAATGTATTTCTCGTTAAGTGAATTGTAAATTCTTAAACGTCTTTAAACCTTAATTTCCAGGCGGGTCATGGCGTCGTTGGTACTAGTACTAGTGGGAGGTGAATCCACATAAATATTAGTTTATGATATTACTCAAAATTTGAACCCCAACGAGGCGAAGCCAGTGGCCGGTTCGCCCGTGAAGCGCGGCGTATACGACGCCAGAGGCCTTTCAGGCTAGAGGCGCTCTCGACCTCGGCGACTCGGGCCGGGTTGGCCGCGGGATGCGTCAAGAGTTGCCACTCCAAGAGCAAGGCCAATACCTCGCGCGCTGTCGGCGCTGCTATAGCCTCGCCGGTCGGATTTCTACGCAGAACGGGCGACCGAAGGCGCAGGCGCGACTTCGACGCGGTAATAGTCTTACGGTAGTCGACTCATTTTCCGCAGCACTTAAACAAATCTTCCCCCTATTTATGTCGTTAACTACAATTACGAAATAATGTTAATTTATATTTCAAAAGGGAGGATGCGCTAAATATCTTTTCTCCGGGAATCCTATAATAATAACTCTAGATTTCAAAGAATGGCATTCCGAGAAATGAATGGCTAGTTTCTCCAAATACCAACGAGGACAGACATTTGACATTAGGGACACCCACCATCTTCAGTCCCCCCGTCAACATCAAAAAAAGTTAGGCCGTAGCTAAAATAAATTGTAAATATATTATACATTTCGCGTCTTAAACAGTAAAATACGAACATAACGTTACAATACTTCGCGTCCACTCCTTAATCATTCGTTTCCTATAAGACGACATTAAATGATAAATGTGGCGCTGCCTAACAGACGAACGGCAAGTTTTACTGAAAATCAGTGTCGCTACGTAACCGAGCTGCAAATTATGCTGATGCAAGACCCTTTTCACTTCCTTTTCTTCTAGTTTAACTTCTCGTAAAATTACAATTCCTATACTAGCCGAACAGTGTTTTATTATTATAATTAAACAATGGAAGAGTAACCACGTTACAACCTTCCTTTCAACACTCTCAAAGTGGTTGTTCATTAATCACGTAACCTTTTTTTAGAATTTTTAAACCCCCCCTCCCCCCATTGGTGAGACGTAGTGAGGTTTAAGACAACCCCCCCCTCCCCCTTCTCAACATCACGTGTATTTTTAGTACCTACAAAGAATCTTAAAATTTTCTGAATATTATTTTAATTTAAATACAGGTATAAACTACTTACTATACCCCCCCCTCCCCCCTTGTGTTTTTTTTTCGTGATCTTTATCAAACCCCTCCCCCCCCTTTCAAGCCTCAGGTGATTAATGGACAACCCCAAACTTAAAATTAGTTTTATAAACTTAAGTTTAAAAAGATCCTACACTGTAGTTCACTCATTTTATGTTAGTTGGCATGTTATATATTTTTGTCTTTCTATTATTTATGTTATAAATAAGCAATGCTGCGTGCTTGTCAGTAAGTACGAGTACTAAGAGTTTACAAGAATATTTGTATTGTATAAATCAAAAGCCTTTCAAAACTAAATGTAGCGATCTTCGGTGCGGCGTCGGATGTACGGAAGCAGCAATAGCGCGGCGGGAGTGGTAGGGCTGCGCATGCGCATGTGCGCGGCTACCAACGGGAAAGCAGTCGTGGTGGACGTTCTTGTTTTAGATGTGCGACGAGCTGAAGATGGCAGTCGAAACATATTGGTAATTTTATCGTCAACTTTGTTTATGTGTACGTTTCTTAATCAACTAAATCCCAAAGTCAATATATACAGTCAAAACCTGCACCATTGTAGAAGAAGTATCAATATTTTTAAACACTTGGACAACAAACAGCGTCTCTCGTGTATCACTAACGGCCGGTCCCAATAACGTATTGTCAGTCAATGATGGATAATGGTATATCCTTGATAAACAGTAAAGTAGTTAAAGTAGCTGTAACTGGCGTTTAAATATTTTTTTTGACGTGCCTATCGAAGATTAAATGTGGATACAGAGGCTGCCATAGGTAACCTTTCCCTCTCAAACGTCCCGTTTTACACGTTCTGCTAATAGCAATGATGTTTCTAAATGGCGATAATAATGAATGAATAAATATTTTAATATTATTCATTTATCAAATAATCTGAATACGATTTTGTTAGCCTTGTAAAGAATGTTTTAAATTAAAAATAACATAAATAATACTAATTCGTATCATTTTTATTTTTTAGTGACTGACGTTGCTTAAAATGGATTTTTAGGCTTGTCTAATGTTGTCAAAGCGACGGTCCTATAAAGTCTCCCCCGGGCTCTTGGAGGTTTAGTGGGTAGTGGTAAAGCTGGCCGACCCCCACACTCCCCCCGCCACTTGAGTGGCCAGGCGGGGGGAGTCGGTAAAGAGTCGATTCCTCCAAGTCAAAAAAAAAAAAAGCGACGGTCCTATACGTCAGTGTAAAATTTTAATATTGTGTTTATATTTTTTTGTAAATTGAAACTGAAAAAATAATAGGACTTCCTAACTGAATATAATAAATGGAATGGAAATATAAAAAATGGCTTCAATTAAAATTGTAAGTATTAACAAAGTATTATAATAATTTAACATGAATGAGTTGAAAAATCGAAAAAAAAATGAAATGAAATTGTGTTTTTCTAGATACGCTAATTGCTAAGTATCCAGTCATGCAAACGCTACAAACGCAACGATCGACAAGTAAAAGGAGGAAGCTTGCAGGTCCATCCCAAGTGAATTCGGTGCTGCAACAGCTGAAGTGCGCCGTCCTGAGCAATTGCGCTTAAAATGGGGGGGGAGAAAAGCTGCCAGAAGACTCAGTGTATAATTTAGGCAAAATAATTAGCGTGATGTTTATAGCCTAAAGCCCTACTCAATACAGTTGTGGGAAAACCTGCTACCTCATTAAATTTTTGCCGAGTAGGTACTATCCATTATTTTTATAAATTTTTGATATACTCGAGTAATAACGCGCGGTACCTACATCAGCTGTAACACGGCTTGCAGATGATTTGGATATTCCAATGAAATCTAACACCGATTAAAAAGAACGAAAACCCCACTATTTCTAAACAGTAAAAACTATACAAATAGTCTTCAATATACAACAATAAACTTGACCTCAAATATTTCAGCGTCACTTTCATCACTAAACAATTTCATTTTTTCTTACGTTTAATAAAAAAAGCAACGCAAGAAATATTCAGAAGCTATTAACGCCTGTAAGCCATTTCGTAATCTTAGGTTAAAGAGAAGAGAATTTGATTGGAACGCAACACTTCAAGAATTTAATTTGTCACTTCTAGTTAAATGTTAGTGGAATATTGGGACCGGCCATAAGTCCTAAACAATTCAAACCATAACTAACACGGATGTCACACAAATAATGCAGGTTCTGATTTTTGTATTGTTTAGTATATAAATTATTACCAAAAACAACATTTAAATAAAGCACTTTAACGGTTTAAAACGCGATATATTACTTAAACTTATTTGAAAATGATTTTTAACTTCGGCCCGACGTTTCGGATGCTTTGCAGCAGCCGTGGTCACGGGGAGACCATTTTCCAATAAGTTCAACTAATATATCGCGTTTTAAACCGTTAGTGTTTTCTTTAAATGTGTACTACTCGCGTAAACTATAGACAGTATCAGATTAGATTTTTTAATAACTTTGGGTTGGTAAAATTTTGCTTACTCTTACATAAGACAATGTTTTTATTAAAACCTGTAATATATAAACTATAATATAAACCTTAAGCAGTTGCTAAAGAGTTTCATCTTCGTTCTTGGGGAGTGCTGGCTGCATGGTAGATTTCTTATCACCAACCACTGCCAACAGAAGCGAACTCTTCGAATTTCTGGGACTGGATGCGCTGTAACTGATGATAAATATGATCTTATGGATTTTGGGTTGTATAATGGTAGAAAAGTATTTCGTCTTTAAAAGCAGAGTTGTCTAAGGGTTTTTATTAATATATACGACAGATGTGCGTGTAGTTCAGTTGATGGGAGGTGAAATACCAAGCAATGTAACATCTAAAATATCTATTCTAGCTTTGGATATTTGGAAATCAACAGACTGAAACTGAAACGCGATTAAGTCTTTTTTAATCTATGGAAAGTTGTTTGTGACCAGCCATGACCCGTTGATTTATCCATACACACGCAACCATTAGACAAGCCCATCAAAATATTTTGTAACATTACATATACAATATAATAAATAGGTGATTTTGAAGCTTAACTCACCCTGTGAAGCGCGTTCTCCTTGTCTCCTTGCCGTTGAAGAGCCACACACCAAAGGCGCTGGTGGAAACTCGACGCTGAAAAGACGCGGAGACCAGTTCTAGTCCTTCAGCTCTTAGCCTGCTGCAACAAGAAAGCAATTTAACACTTAATTTAGGGTAAAGTTATAGAAAAAGATAATGCATGTAGACAATAAACTAAAGGGAATTCCCAGAAGTTTGGCAATAATTGCATGACAAGACTGAAATAATACAAAATTCTCACTTGGGTTTCAGTCTCTCGCAGAGGCTAAGTTTAGTGTTTATCTACACACTACTACTACACACATTAAAAAAAATTTAAAAACATGTGAGCCCATGATGTTATGCATAATATGTTGAGTGAGTTGGCAAGACACTTAGTTAATTTTAGCAAGCATTGAAGCTGCTTTGTGGGTATCCGTTAGTACCATGAAGTATTTTAATTAAATAAAATATCTATTAAATAAAACATGATTGGCACATTTTCTTGGATTTACAAGTGATATCAATCCATTTAGAAGATTTAATAAATTTATTTATTTACAACTTCCATTAACAGACATGAGGAAAATACAAATAATTCTCACACACCTACACTGCATCTGCATCTACACTTGTCGACGACAACTGTGTTGACATAATGGATGTCAACAGTCCTGGTCTACAGCAGTCGCTCCATATCCTAAGCAAGTGCTGCATCACACTCTTCCAACCTCAGTTGTACTGTAAGCTATGGAAATTATGTTTGAGCCTTTAAATTCATCATTTTATTGAGTTTAAATATCTATGATAACGTGAAACTTGGTAGCAAAACTTGTGATAGAAAATGTATTTCATTATAATTTTTTACATATTAATATGTATATTAAATAGTTAAGGTTTATGAATAAAATCGATTAATATAGTGCCATCATGTCTAGTAACATGGGAACAATATTAAAGTTTTCAATAGTGAAAGCTTATTCGCCGTCTGATTAGAAACTTATTAGAAGTATACTTATTTCTTTCATATGCAATAACGTTACACCGCATTTATTATAGTTGTGATGTGTGTAAGTAATCTTATAAGAAAATAAATTCACATACACACTTCTTTGGAAGCAGATTCAAAGCAAAACTAGTTTCGTAAAAATGAAAAAATGCACTTACATGACAAGAGGCGCCGGTCAAGCCACGCGCCGTTGAATCCACTGATTTCAAATATTATTCTACATTTCGAATAATAATCCATTATTAAAGAATGCATATGATTCTAAAAAAGCGTTTTGCAACAGAAATCAAGCTAAATTACTGGAAATAATTAAAACAATTACAATGTTAACGCGGCAAGCGATGGATCGGAAAAGAAATATGCAAAATGGCTACTTTCAGACGTCAGAACAATGCAATGAAACCGCGCTTTCGGGCTTGCCAACCTGTTGCAAACAAAATTAGGTAACAATGTGACCATAATAAAATTTCAAATGCGCTAACTTAGTAGATTTCGATACGAATAAAAATATTACTGAAAACACTAAATTAATTAAAAATTACTATGCACTATAAATCTTTTTATTATATTTTAAAATAATTTCAATAATTAATTTTCTATTATGTTGCTTGAATTAAGAATTATGTTTGGTTGGCAACATGGCCAGAATAAAATTTTAAATCCGCTAACGTGGTAGATTGGAATACGATTAAAATGATTACTAAAAAGACTAAATTAAATTAAAAAAAATATGCACAATAAAAAGTTAAAAATAATTTCAAACAATTAATTTTCCACTATGTTTTATGTTATGTTTTTTTTCTTTCATGACCTATGGATACGGGTCCTTCAGTCGAGCAAATTGTACAATAGCAATGTTACCATAATAAAATTTGAAATCTGGTAATTAAGTAGATTTCAATACTAACAATAAATAATTTAATATGAACAAATTCGTCAAATTATTAAATTAATAGAAATGAACAAGTAAAAATGTATAAAGGATACCACTTGTTGGCATAATAAGAAATAAGTTACATTACAGTTTATTATTTATTAATTTTTTTAATCTGTACAAGCAATTATTCATATCTGTACGAATAAACACAGATAAAGTTTATGGGGTATAGTCTATAGACATCTATTGAAAATGTATTTTAATTATTTTTTTAGCCTGAAAAAGATTGAGAACGATCTTACTTACTTATAAATTGAAAAAAAGAAACGACTTATTGACTCTTGATTCTTCAATAGGCCTCGATAGCTCAAATGGTCAGAGCAACAGCGCGTCCAAAGTCCTGCACGAGTCGTATTTTTTTCAATTTATTGGTTATTCGATTACGTCCATATTATATTTATGATGAGGTGTCAAATATAAGGTCACTTCAAATAAAACACAACACCAAAATAAATTTGTTTTATTGAAGATGAACTGTACCAATCTCCGTACAAGTAGAATAATATTTAAACGATAAAAATGTTTGGGGTTTAGAGGAACCCGCTCTAATAAGAAAAAATATGTAGTGTAAAGTAAGCGATGACTGTAGAAAGAAACTTGGCGATAAAAAGAATGGCGGCGAGTTTCTTGCCAGTTCTTTTCGTTCGTTCTGCACCCTGGATGAGAGAACTGGTGGTAAAGTTAGATTCTCTAGTTCTATGCCATTCATAAGTGTACCTTGTTACCTACATGGATAGATTATTTTTGACTTTATGAGCTTGATTTGTAGTCGTTCTGAGTCCAATACTTCTTGTCCCTACTCCAGCTGAGAGGTCTTGTAAATGAAACACACTTTTAACGATTTAAACAAAAGGGCGATTTATAAGTAATCTTTTTTTCCAACCCCCCCCACGCGTCTGTTCTTGGAAGGGGGCGCACCCCCCGGAAACCCAGGTTCCTTTAAAAAAACAATTCCCAAAAAATTTTCCAGAAGACCCCCACCATTTTTCCCCCCCCCCCCGATTTTTTTTTGGGGGAAACGGGGGACCCCCCCCCCAAAGATTATTCCCCCCCCCTAAAAAAAAAAGGGGGGGGGCTCTCCTACAAAACCCCCCCCAAAAAAATATAATATAGGGAAAATTTTCCCCCCCCCCCCCCTTTTTTTTAAAATTTTTTTTTTTCTTTCCCCCCCCAAACAACACCCCCCACAAAAAATTAATATAATGATATGGGGTTTTTTTTTTGCCCCCCCCCCCCCCCCCCCCCCTCCGGTTTTTTTTGTTTTTGGGGGGGGGTTTTTTTGAAAAAAACACAATTAAAAAAAAAAAAAAAAAAAAAAAAAAATAAAAAAAAAAAATATATTTTTTTTTTTTTTTTGAAATTTTCAAATTTAGTCAAAATACTGCATATGGCAAAGGAACGGTTGCTAGTATGTCATATTCCTTTTTTTTTTACCCGTATGGTGTAGTGGAAGGTTTTTGGCAGGGGGGGGGGAGAGAAAGAGAGAAAATTAGAAAGGCCTTTTTTTCGGGGAATAAAAAAAATGTTTTATGGCGTTACGGGATAAGTTAGTACATTGTTTAGTATTTGAATGCACTTCTCTGAACTCAATTGTGGTATAAATAAACGACAAGTGGTAATTAGGTTTTTATTGGGTTTTTTTTATACATAATATACAAACTGCCTAATCGTTGCTATAGACAATATTGATTGCGTGTTTTAGATGTCAACTAGCGACATCTAGTTACAATGTTACAAACAAACTTATTCACTAACATACCGCCCACTAAGGGCAAAGTAAGACCTTTGACCTTATATGTTTACATTTAAAAATATACAACAAAATTGCTTATTTACTAAAGGCTATAGCTATTGCTTAGGCAACAGACATAATTTTGATGTTGGCCTTTTAATAATGGCACCTTTTGTGCGTAGAGAAACTACTCTGGTGATCCCATCTGATCCAGGGTGTTTGTCTATTACACGGCCTAAAAGCCATCGTGATGGAGGCATATTGTCCTCTTTAATTAAGACAATATCATTAAAATTTAGCTCATCTTTTTGAGCTGTCCACTTATGACGCTGTATTAAGCAATTTAAATATTCCTGTGACCAACGTCGCCAGAATTGTTGGGTCATTCTTTGGCTTAGTTGCCATCTACGTAAACTACTGATATTACTATTTTCAAAATTATAATCTGGAACACTAATTATGGGTTCCCCTATGAGAAAATGGCCCGGAGTAAGTATGTCTGTTTCGTCAGATTGGTTAGTTAATTGTATTAAAGGTCGTGAGTTGAGACATGCCTCAATTTGCACAAGAACAGTCGTCAACTCCTCGTAAGTTAAAGTAGACTCTCCGATGACTCGCTTAAGGTGATGTTTAACAGATTTTACACCAGCTTCCCATAACCCACCGAAATTTGGAGCATGGGGTGGTATGAAATGCCAGTTTGTGCCATTTTCAGCGAAGTTTGAACCTAATTCCTTAGGAATTGTGGCTTCTTCTCCGAAAAATAATTTTCTAAGTTCCTTGGCTGCTCCAACAAATGTAGTTCCGTTATCACTCCATATGTCTGAGCAGTGACCTCGACGTGACACGAATCGCTTGAAAGCGGCCAAAAATGCTTGTGATGTTAAATCACTTACCACTTCAATGTGTATGGCCCGGGTGACCATACAAATGAATAAACATATATATCCCTTGTAGGAATGCTGTCCTCGACCCTTTGAAGTTCTTATGTTGATAGGACCAGCATAATCCACTCCACTACTTTTAAAAGGTCTACCTTGATTGACCCGTACGCTAGGCAACTGACCCATCAACGGCTGTGTTTTTCTTGTGGCTGCGTACCTAATACATATTACACAATGACGGACATATGACTTTACTAATTGCTTTACACCTATTATCCAATAACTACTGCGTAAATAAGTAGTCATTATTTGAGGCCCACCATGAAGTGTCTGTATGTGAGCGTTTGCAATGATTAGTTGGGTAATATGTGATACTTTTGGTATAATAATTGGGTGCTGACTGTTGTAATTTAATTGTGCATTTTCTAACCGACCTCCTACTCTCAAAACATGTTTATCATCAAGGAATGGATTTAAGGATTTAATTTTGCTATTTTTAGGTAAGTCTTTTTTATGTAATATAAGATTTAATTCTTTACTGAAATGAATTGATTGATATTGTTTTATACAAAATAATGTAGTGTTTTTAATTTCATTCAATGTAAGGTAAGGTTTAATAATTTTATTTGATTTATTGTTTTTATTTTTTAAATTATTAATGAACCGTTTACAGTATGCTATAACTCTAATCATCTTACTCCAAGAAGAAAATTTATTAAATGGTTCATCTTCTACTTCTATCGTACTACAATGTGTTTTAATTGATTCTAATTCTGTGGTTATATTTTTAGGTTTTTTGTAATTTATAGATTCTGACCAAATGAAATCTGGACCACGAAACCACAGTTCATTATTAACTAATTCAGAAGGATTAACACCTCTGGATCCACAATCTGCTGGATTTTGCTTTGATGTTACATGTAACCAATTTTGTGGCTCTAAACTGGTAAGAATTTCTGAAACTCTATTGGCTACAAATACATTCCATTTGTTTGGGTGGTTGTTTAGCCAAGCCAGGACAACTGTAGAGTCAGTCCACGCGTGACAGTTGCTTTTTTCGATTGCCATCACCTTGGCAATTTCTGATATAAGTTTACTAAGTAACACTGCTCCGCATAATTCTAATCTTGGTATAGATATCTGTTTTACAGGTGCCACCTTTGTCTTGGATGAGATTAATGATACATTGACGTTTCCTTCTGAGTCGACTACACGCATATATACAACTGCTGCATATGCTGATTTCGATGCATCACAGAAGCCATGCAGTTCTACTGTGCAATCATCTGTTCGAGTACCATTCCATCTTGGTATGTATATTTTGCTAAATTCTTTTTGCTCTTCACGATAACGTAACCATTCATTTACTAAATGATCAGGAACGACTTCGTCCCAACCTAATCCTGCTAACCATAGTTTTTGTATCATTATCTTTGGTATTATTATACTTGGTCCCAACCATCCTAGTGGATCATAAAGTTTTGAAATGTCGGAAATAATTTTTCTCTTTGTTACAGGTTTCTGCAAAGGAGCCAGATTCACTGTGTAGCGGAACGTGTCATCTCTGCGATTCCAGGTAAGCCCCATGATTTTGATTAATTCATTTTGTTTTATTTCTAATCCTTCATTGGTATCTCTGCTTTCTCCTTTCATAATGTTTACTAATTCATCATTATTGCTATTCCATTTTTGTAATGTGAACCCTGCCTTGTTTAATAAATTATTTACTTCATTAAATACTTTCACTCCTTCCTCTAAAGTTTGAGAACCACTCATAAAATCATCTACATAGAAATCGCTTAATATTCTTCCAGCAGCAGCAGGATATTCAGCACCATAGTCCTGAGCCACTTGTTGAAGTGCCTTAACTGCAAGGTAAGGAGCTGACGCTGTGCCAAAAGTAACCCTGGTAAGTCGATAATGTGTGATTGCATGACTTGGTTCCTCTCTCCAAAGTATTCTTTGGAAATCATTATCATCGCTATGTGTTTTTACTTGGCGGTACATTTTGATTATATCTGCCGATATACAGATGGGTGCAGATCTCCATCGCATAATAATATGTCTTAGTTCCGGCTGCAAGGTAGGTCCAATTAATAGTTGATCATTTAATGATTTATTGTTTGTACCTTTACAGGATGCATCATACACTACTCTTACCTTTGTGGTATCTTTATCATCTCTTATCACAGCATGATGAGGTAAGTATACTGCTTTTTTATTTTTTATTTCTTCATTAGGTACTATTTCCATGTGATTTAAAGATAAGTATTCATTTATAACTTCTTGATATTTTGTTTTTAATATTTTATTCTTACTTAATTTTGTTTCTAATAATTTTAATCTTTTTTCAGCTATTTCCTGAGATGACTTGACCTCTGGACTATCAGTATTAAAAGGTAAACGAACAATGTACCTACCATCACTATCCTTGGTAAGTGTTTTTTCAAAATATTCTTCACAATAAATTTCTTGTTTTGTCAAGAGCTTCTCTCTTGGCATTTGAATATCTGATTCTAATTCCCAGAATTTTTTCAATGCATCTTTTTCCTCTAAACAACAATGCATTGTGTGGATAGATTGAGATGCCTTAGAAGTTACAGCTGTTATGCCACCTGATAACACCCAGCCTAAACTTGTAGCTTGGGCCAGAGTACCCTGTGGACCCTTCATGATTCCATCCCTTATTAATTCACTGTACACTTCTGCACCTAATAAAATATCAATTTTATTGGGAGAGTGATAATGTGGGTCGGCTAAAGTTAAATTATTAAGTTCTTTCCAGTCTAGTAATTCAACTTTTCTAGATGGAAGCATTGATGTAATGCTTTTAAGGACATGAGCTTTTACAGTTATACTTATATTCGGATAGATTCTAGACTTAATATCTATTATTACCACTGCCTTAGAGATTAAGCCTTCATTTTTACCTAATCCACTAATTTTGTTTGTTGTTGGTATCTTTTTCAGACCTAAGTATTGTACCGTTGCTTCAGTGACAAATGAACCTTGAGAACCTTGATCAAGAAGCGCTCGAATTATATAATCTGTGCCATTCCTAGCCTGAGCTTTTACTAAAGCTGTAGCTAACAATACTTGTTTGACCGGTTGTCTAGAGAAGCATGAAACAAGTGATGTTGGATCAGCTGACGAGGTGGAGCCCCCCTGTTGACTAGTGCTTTGGCCACCTTCAGCTATATTGTTACCCGTTGTGGGGTGCAGGAGAGTATGATGGGTTCGATTACACTCCTTGCATTTAAAGCGTGTTAACTTGCACTCTTTAACAGAGTGATTTGATCCAAGACAATTAAAACAAATGTTATTTTTCATAACAAAGTTGCGACGATTACCAACTGTTGTTTTGTGAAAATTGTTGCATGCACTCAACTTGTGGCTTTCCGAACAATATGGACATGAACTATTGCTTACATGAAATGTTTTAATTTTAACTTGTTGATTTTTAGTAACATTAGATTTTGTATTAATAAATTCTATGGCACGATATCTTTTACTCAAAAAATCTTGAAACTGATCATAAGTGGGCAACTCATCGCAAGGAATATTTGATGTCACATCAAATTCCCATTGCCGGCGTGTTTCAGAGTCTAATTTTAAACTTAAAATGTGTATAATTAATACATCCCAGGACTTAACATCTATACCTAAATTACTTAATGTTGCTAAACAATCGTTTGTTGTGTTTACAATACTTTTTAACCCATCAGCTGATTCTATTGTCATATTTTTCTGACTGAATAATGTTTTTAGGCTATTATAACATATGTACTTTTTATTATTATATCTTGACTCTAATAATTCCCAACATCTATTGAAATTTACTCCTTCTAATGGTATATGTTTAATTGACTGTTCGGCATCTCCTGTCAGATATCCCTTTAAATAATGCAATTTTTGCACATTATCTAAAGAGTGATTGTTTATGACTAATGAACTAAATAAATCCTTAAAAGTTAACCACTGTGAATAATCACCAGAAAAAAATGGGATCTGTAATTTCGGTAATTTTATGTTGATGTTGTGAACAGGATTTGTCTTATCTGAACCAGACTGACGCGAGTCATTATGTCTATATTCATTGAAATGTTCTTTTAATTCGCTTTTGTATTCCAAATAAATTTCCTCAGCTTTATCGTAGATATCATTTCTAATGTAATCAGTAGCCTGTAAGTCTTTAAGTTCACAAGTTTTCATTAACTCTTTGTGGCCTGACAAAAATTCAACCCACAATTGATCCACTGACTCAATTCTATTTTCTATATAAACTTGCTTACTAATGCGTTCTTTAGGAGATTTTTTAAAGTTTGTTCTTGCCTTATTTATGCGAGAATACAAATCCACTTGAAAGTTTATTAGAGACTGCATATTTATATGTTGTTTTTATACTATTGCACACAATAATTACTTGTAACAAAATTGTTCACAATTTTTCTAAGTGTTTAAATTATATATATATCAACGGAAATTTGGGCATAGGTTCCCCGTCTGAACTCTTTTTAAGAAATTATTCTAAGTCTAAACTGAACATGCATTAATTTCTAAATTACATAAACAAACTATTTTAAAAGTTTAAAGTCCATATGACATTTCTATTATTTTGACAATGACAAAGTACTCACAGTTTATGTTGACTCACTCTATACCACAGATATTGCTCCCAGAGTATATTGCACTTAACACTTAACGTCAATTTGGGCGACGTTTGACACTTTACTGATAATTTCACTGCTGTAGATTTCGTTCAATAGTTGTGGACTGTATGGTTGACCTTCACTCGTGGCTATCTTCAGATCAGTTGCTCCCAGCAACATAGACTGCCTCCGCCCACGGTGACACGACACTTCTTGAATTGATGCGTCGTTGATGCTGCTACTGCGCCGGTGTCTCCAGACACTTATAACTTGTTGATGTTTTCCTGACCAATGTCTTCCTCTGAAGATATAGTCCGAAACTGATGATGCTGGCTTGATCAGCATCCATCCGCTCCTGTTGATACTTGCGAGTTTGTGATAGCAATCCACTATCCGCAAGTGTAATAACCCTCTTAACCGTTGCGTTTCACTGAGATATCCGATCTCGTTTGGACCAAAATGAATGCACTTCTCTGAACTCAATTGTGGTATAAATAAACGACAAGTGGTAATTAGGTTTTTATTGGGTTTTTTTTTAAACATAAAATACAAACCGCTAATCGTTGCTATAGACAATATTGATTGCGTGTTTTAGATGTCAACTAGCGACATCTAGTTACAATGTTACAAACAAACTTATTCACTAACAGTATTAAAGGAACTTGCTGAAATTTCCATTTCCTGTCCTTTCTTTTATGTTTACTTCATTTTTTAGTTTTACATAGTAAAAGCAAGATGCAAAAAGTCCCTACCATATGCGTCTTGAATAATTCCATTAACCAACCAGTTGACGTAATTGGTCCAAGTATCAAAAGAAATCACATTTATTGCATGCCCTGAGCCTCCTTAGGGTCGGGCAACACAAAGACGCGAGGGGGGGCCCCCTATTAACATTAGCTGAACCCACTATACCCAGCACGACATCCAGTCCATCTAAATTTTTATTTTGGTTGGTAATAGCTTTTTGAAATACAGCTTGGTAACAGACAAAGGGCGAATCCTAACTATTTACAATAGGAGTTGGAAATAATAGACAAAATCGTTTTGAAGGTATATTTTACAAACAAAGCCAATAAATGAAAATAAAATCAAATTTAGATTCTACGCGCAGTGTAGTTGATATTGGTTTGTGTTACATACAATAAAAATAAAAAAAAAACCACCAACAATTATTTTAATAATAATATAAAAAATTAATAAAAAAAAAAAAAATTTCTTTTTTTTTTTTTTCCCCCCCCCGGTTGTTCTTTTTATTATATATACACCTCCTCCCTTTTATTTTTTTTATACATTTTTTTTTTTTTTTTTTTTTTATAATTAAAATTATAAATATTAAGAAAAGGAAAATGTTTTAATAATACGTTGTTGTTAAATGTTGGATAAGTAACTGGTAAACCAACATAGAAAAATGGAGACATTTTAGTCACTTATTTTTTGTTTATTCTTGACACTGTGGTATTATTTTGTGGTGTGTTTCCTTGATTAAAGCAATATTATTAGAAGTACAGCCGTACTGTGGAAGAGTATGCCGTTCTGATGCCTAACCACAAAGCCCCGTCCGCAACACCTCCCACCTCTGCGCGTTGGGGCCAATGACAGTCAGCGAACGCGGTGTGATTCGAGAAGTTGTACTGGCTATTATTAAAATAATTACGCGTAGTTTTTACAGGTCCTACAAACTTTTAGGGGGCATTGGTAGTATCGCGATGAGCGGCCT